>OZ010793.1:9556498-10136498 GCA_963932465.1 Maratus speciosus | reverse complement strand
TGTTTTATATTTTTTTCATTATTTAATATTAATTAATGAAAGAATATATTTATATTATCATTAAATAGATTTATAAGCTAATAAAATAACACTGTAAAGAGAAATAGCGAAAAAAACATTGGTGAATGCAAAGCGCAAACAAACGATCACGCCACCATTTTACCCACTGTGACGTCACAGGAATACTCTCCATTCCTGATTTCAAAACTTGCAAAAGACATATAAACGTATATCTAAATATTATACAGACATACATACAATAAATATAATAAACCAAACTGTTGTAAAAAATTAGGTAGAGCCAGGAGTCGAACCCGGGACCACAGTATACAAGACTGCTGTTCTAACCACTGAGCTACTCCGGCCGATACCTGGGTCTGCAATTTCTCACTAATAAACCATTTTGGGGAAGTCACCAACCTTGGATACGACAGACTTGGATGACCGGACAACGATGGACAACCGGACCAACATGGTTTATTAGTGAGAAATTGCAGACCCAGCTATCGGCCGGAGTAGGTTAGCGGTTAGAGCAGTAGTCTTGTATACTACGGTCCTGGGTTCGATTCCTGGCTCTGGATAATTTTTCACTTCAGTTGGATTTATTGTATTTATTGTATGTATGTATGTATAATATTTATACGTACCTTTAACTGTTGAATGCAGGCGTTATTTATGTGTGTATGTGTGTTTTAATATATATTGTAGTATGTGTCTTTTATTATATTATACCAGACACCTTTAATAGAGCTTTGCTTTAATAATGTATGCAACAAAAATAACACAAGCCAACAGCTGTTTTGGTGCCTAGGTTTTTGGAGCTGATTTTATATGAATTCGATGTCCTGAATTCAAATATGGCATTCAATTTTGCCTGGGAGCTCAAATATTTAAGATATAGAACTTTTTGTGAAATATATGTTACACTATTTTAAGTTAAATCCATGAATTAAACAAAAATAAAAATAAAATAAACACAGAATTTTTTTTAATAATATACAAATGTTAATTTTCATTATTATAATATACATATATTCAAATAATATTTTTAAGAATTATATTATACAAATATATTTACTCACAAAGATCGAGGAAAAAGTCATCAATGAGACCAATTCTCACTGAACATTTCGGAAGCTTCTTTTCCGTGACATTCTTGAATTTATTTTTGAACAAACCCTTTTTAAACTCCAACAGTAATCTGCCATCATGTGCGTATCCCATCTTCCTTGGTAGTGGTCCTACATAGTCTTAATATCCTGGTGAAATATTTCGCCCTGTTCCTCACTGATGTCTCCTACATTTTCTGGAAAATACTCTAAGTGGCTGTGTAAATAGTGCACCTTAATGCTCATGTTGCTCCCAACAGATTTAAAACTATTAAGCATTTCGTTTACCAGTTCTACATAGTTTTCTGCTTTGTGTTTGCCCAGAAAGTTTTCGACAACTGCAACAAAAGAAGTCCAGGCTTTTCCCTCAGTCTCATTCATCGAATTTAAGAAGGCAGGATCCCTAATCAGTTGTTTTATTTGTCGCCCGTCAAATATTCCTGATTTAATTTTTTCATAACTCAATTGGGGCATTTTCTCTTCTATATATGCAAAGCATGACCCATTCTTATCAAGAGCCTTTACAAACTGCTTCATAAGGCCGAGCTTGATATGCAGTGGAGGAAGTATGATTTTGTCTCACCCAACTAAGAGGTTATTAATGATATTCCTTTCTCCAACATCCATGTTTTCTCTCTTAGGCCACTCGTTTCTAACCCAGTGGTGTGTTTTATCCCTGCTATCCCAAAGACACAAGAAGCAAGGATATTTGGTGTAACCGCTTTGCTGTCCAAGGAGAAAGTTTACCATTTTGAAATGAACACAAATCACCCATTGATGTTCATGATACTTTATCTTGTCAAATACCAAAGCTATTGTGTTATATTCTTCTTTCATTTTCGTTGAGTGAGCAATTGGTATTGAACCATATTTGTTCCCAATGTGTAGAAGGACACATTTTAAACTCCGCTTTAAGCTGTCTACAAGAAGAAGGGTAATAGACCCTTTTCTCTTATGCGGTAAAAGGTAATTTTGGTTCCTTGTTCCAGTAAAGTTTTGTCCTTCAATCTTGAAGCCAGTAATTCAGAAGCTACTTTTGACAGGTTGAGATCTCTGGTGAGATCATTTAACTCATCCTGGTTGAAACGTTGAGGCATTGATGACATCTCCTCATAATCACTGTCACCTTCATAAGTATCAGAAGGATGATCAGAGGGACAGTATTCATCCTCTCAGAGCTCTGGTAGCTGGTAAAACGTTGGGAAAACACTTACTTCCTCTGAGTGAGGAACCGGGTGTCTTGCAGAGACTAAATCAGGATAAGTACACTTACTATGTTTCTTTCGATTAATTCCATTAATATTTACTAGGCAGAAATAACAATCATCGAAGTGGTTTTGGGGTTCTCTCCAAATCATCGGTAAACCAAATTTGAGACTTTTTCTTTTCCTGTTAGTCCACTGTCGTAAGTGTTCTGTACAAGTTTTACAGACCTGATGCGGTGCCCAGGTTTTATCCTGATCACCAAGTTTAACACCAAAGTGTCCAAGATAAGCTCTCTTTACAAAGTAAGTAACATTTTTTCTGTTCTCTTTTAACACGTATTCTCCGCATACGTAGCAAAACACATCAGGATGATTTACACAACTTCTTCTACTTGAACTCATTTAAATTACATTCAACAACACAAATACAACAACCTACAATACAGTACGTTTTAAATTAACCTTATAAGAATTCTATACTAAACACAAATATCGCAAAAGGTCAACAACGTCTACCCTCCACGGAGAAAACTCACAAACTAACCTTATCTCTTTGCGGCTTTTCCATTTGGCTTTATGGATGAGCGGCACGAAATCATAAGCATGCGCAGAGCCCCAGTTTTACTTGCACATCTGTTTTTTTTCAAGGTCTTCTGAAATTTCAGTGCCTCCCAAATCGCTTTGAGCGTTGCGACAGGCCCATGTGTCAAAGGCCAGTTTAAGCGTTGAAGGTCACCTCAGTTCTAAAAAATCTTTAGTTCTCTTTGCATATCTAAAAAAGTGGAGCTGATAGAGAAAAACTGATTTCATATTTGGATTCAGTGTCCCAAAAATATCTAAAATCAGCTGTAAAATCATAGGCACCAAAATTTTTTTTTTGTAGGCCTGTGTAATTTATTACTTTCAATCGCTTGGTTTATAAATTCTATTGATATTCAACAATTTCAAGATTTTAGCAACATAATAAAGTTTGCATTTGAAAAAGGAATTATGTGTTTATGGTAAGAATCGTTCATTCTTTTTCAAGTAATGAAACATTCTTTTAAAGAATTGCTTTAATAGGAATGTTCTTATGTCTAAAATTATCATTATGTCCGCAATGTAATTTGCAAGAGATTAAAGTTCAGAATAATTTTACATTTGTTTGCAGTGAATTAATCCATGAGTCATTTTATATTACATTTTTCTGGTTATCAATTTCCTTCTCATATCGGTAATCCTTAAAGTTCATAGACGTTATACAATTGATCGGACAAAATGAAATGTTTCCCAACTAAACAGTTTGTTAGAAAGCTAGGTGAAATAATTAAAAAAATAGTCGAAATTAAAATTACACATTAAGTTTAAAACATTTGAAGTTGTTAGAATAGTATAACAAATAATCAAATATTTGCCAGAACTTAATAGATGAAGTTTGTTCTCATAAACAAATGTAATACTAAGTATTCGTTAAATAAATAAAAAAAAATATGTATTGAGTTAATTTAATATTTTATCTTCCATGTAATCGTAGCTTGTGCGAAATCAGAAAAAACTGGTAATTTTAAGGTTCTTAAACTTTTGTAGGTGTTGTTTTCGTAGAATACTAATAACTTGGAGAAATTTTTATCGATAAAGACATGTTGATCATTTTAGACATATGTACGTTTTTTCACTGCATCGACTACCGCAGGGTGACATTTTTTGAAAATAAAAGCTCTATTTGCGCAACAGCCTGAAATTTTGTCAAATGCAGCGCTCCTACATACCTACCATGTTGAAAAGAAAAACGTTTAAACGTTACCAAGGGAGGGTACAAGCTACTTAATAAATTTGACTTCCTACATACATATACATTTTTAGTTTTATTACAGTGAAATATTAAAATGTACATATTAGGACGTTGGTTAAAAACTCGCGTTATCCAGAAAACGAAATTTTGGGAAATCATGTAAAACTTCTGACTGAGTCTATTGACTGTCATTGTAAACCAGGATTTTACCATACCAGAAATACTTGATAAATGGTTTTTTTGAAGATGGTAGTGTTCGTTCGATGCAGTTTGACAAATCGAATAGATTAGAAAAGTCGATTTTTGAAATTTTGGATATGGCGAGTTTTGAAACTCACGTCCTCATATGTACATTCTAATATTTCCGCCAATACCGTTATAGACATTGCTAGGGACATTGTCAGGGTCAAAGAGAAAGTACACATACAGTTCTGATTAAAAGATTACGAGAATGTTTTAAATGGTATGACCAAGGCATTTAAATATAAGAAATAATCGATATTTGCATTTATTTTTTGAATAATTTATTTTTTCGTTTGTGAAAAATGAAATTAAATCTTTTTACGTGATATAAAATTAATAATGACGTAAAATCTACTTTAGATAGGTTCTTATTCCTTGAAACATTAACATATGTAGATCTAAACACGATTCTGTGACATAAATAACATCTTCTTTAGAACAGTACAGAAAATTGTAAATATTGTTTACGTTTACTTAATTTTACTTCTTTTATTTTCATATATTAGTGTCGTAATTGATGTAAAATTATTGAGCAAGAGGGAAAAAATACACAAAAGGATTCAAGATATGTTTAAAAGTGTTAAGAAGTTTTTCAACCGGAAGAAATCTTAATAATTCTACACAAAACCTCGTTTCAAAATAGCCGATTACATGAGGTTGGAAAGCAATAGAATATCACAAATCAATATCCTTGGAAGACAATAGCCTATTCTGAATCTGCTGGACGTGGGGTTTTTCCAAATTCATGTGCTTCAGAAAACAGGACTCAAAATTATCTCCAGTGAATCAAAATTAAACCATGTCAAACCAATGTATTATATATTTTTAACAATATTGTAACTCATGTGGCCCTAATAAATCACATGTTCCAGCCCAAATGTAATCTGATTTGTTTTGTCTCGTTGAATGTCTGTATGTTATTAATACTGTAGTTTATAAGAGTAACTGATTTTGACAGTTAGTTTTTATTTTGATATTTATTATACTGGATGGTAATTAGTCTATACGTAAATTCAAGCATTCTATTTTCTATATAAATTCCAAATAACTATCTAACGAATGAAATTAAGATTTTAAAATAGAAGGTGTTATCATGTTATCATAAAATAAGTTAATTTTCAAAATGAAGATCTTGTAATTTCTAAAAGAGCATTTCATAGTGTTATGCGATATTACCGGATACTTCAAATAAGAGAAATTGCACATTTTTTGGTAAAATAATAAAAGTTTTAAAATTTTAACTCACATTTTATAATTTAATAAAGATAAATAGTTATTTGTAAATAGATATGAATCTAAATAAAAATTATAAATAAACATATTTTACCTTTTTACAATGTGAAGCTCTATAAATTTTTTTTATGCAATAGTAATTCCTAAAAAATATTATGTTGAAGTAACATAAACAAACATTCATTATAATTTCACGTAAATTGTTAAGAACAGAATGAAATAGGTGTGGTTGCGGCTTGATTAAGATTTTATATATATAAAAAAAAAATTGGAATGCAAAGAAGATATTTATTCGTAAGACGATGAGGAATAAGAATTAATTTTTCACATAATTTATTTTTTTTTAATTATGTGTACTTAGATATACAGTTATACTTCAACTAATGGGTACCTTTGGTAAGAAATATTAAGCTTATGAAGACCATTTTCGATGGAATTTGTCTAAAAATGTATTGGAATACGAGGAGCAGTTTAAAAGTTTCTGGAATTATCGTTATAACTCTATTTTACCACACTATACCTACATATATACTTAATTTCTTTCAAAGCAGGCTTTGTCAGTGCTCACACACTTGCTTCACCACTCCTGCTATTGCTGGAAACAACGATGAATGTCCTGTTTTGGTATCTTCCCAAGTTCTGCTTTCGCGTTGTTTTTGATGTGATCACTGTGTCAAAACGGTTATCTTTGAGGGCCATTTTGATCTCGCGAAAGAGCCAGAAATTCAATGGTGCTAAATCCGGTAAATAGGAAGGCTGGTGGATGAGTGGAATGTTCTTTCTATGAGCTATGTTTGCGCAACAATCTATGTGGGGGAGGGAGAATTGTCGGGATGCAGTGACCATCCTCCGTGCCATTTGGCTGGACATTTTCTTCAGATGGCCTCCCTCAGTCTTTTCAAAACTTGCACGTAGTAAGGTACGTTAACAGTTTGTACAGTTGGTACAAATTTATGGTGCATCATACCTTCGTTGTTGAAAAAAGCAAAGAGTCTCATTTTTGCTTTGGATTTGACATGATGTGATTATGTGATTTTTTGTCAACGAGAGGACGTTGTGTGCCATTCTGTATCCAAAATATAGTGGTAATAAACAAATAAATTAGTTATATTGTAGCATTACGAATTACAAATAAATTCCGTGAACTTTTTGACTGCCTATTGTAATTTGCAATTCGCATTGCGTTTGAATTAGATAGAAAATCACATTTCGGTGAATGAAAATATATGAATGAAAATACGGTGAATGAAAATATAGTTTAACTAAAATAATCGCTGAATGAATTATTTTCACTAGTTGAAATATCGCTAGTTGAGATATTATACTATCGAGTGATTCAAAAAAGATTATACAAAATTTAAGAGGCGGCAGTCTTCGCGGCAGCAAACAACTTTTGCCTAGGATACTTGGCTCACATTGTATTTATGCTCTCAGAAATAGAGGATATTTCATTCGAAGATGAATTTAAGTTTTTGTACATATCTATCAATATTTTAAAGAACAAAAGTGTCCGTCTATGACGTTAACTTCATTTCATGAATGTCAACGGCTAACAATTATGTTTCGATTTTTTAATTTTCACTACTAAAATGTATTTTGCTCTTCTAAACATCGCAAATTTTTACTTTTTACGTCGTCGAATAGGTAAAATATCTATATTTTCAAATGAAGTTTTTTTAAAACCGTACCTTAACTGACTGTTTGATTATGGATTTAAAAATAATTTTTAAAGTGGATTTTTTAATACTATCTCTAACTTATGCTGGCTTCCTTACCGAAGAATAATAACTTATTTGCAGTTAAAACAATGTAAATAGTTCAGTATTTAACCCCCTCTAATTTTCGATAATGAAATTAAAATTTCATCAATAAATAAATAAAAGAGCAATGTAATAAATTCAATTTAACAAAAGATAAGTCATGAAACAGTGTTGCTAGCAGGTCTGCGGAGACAGTGGAGGAAAATGACCTACTGTTATTCCTGAAATTTTAAAGAAACAGCCTCCAACCCTGATATCCGGGTTGGCTAATATACTGTAGTTACAATGAATAAGCTAATTTAACAACATAAAAAAGGGACCATCTTTTCATGTGAAATGTAATGTTATCACTAAAAAATGATAGAAATGGCTACCATCTCTATCTAAGAGTGCTGAAGTAGACCATCCATATTTACGAATGTAACCAAGAGTATATACCTTTCATTTACCGAAATGCCTCACACATCTATCTCTTTGTACAATATCAGCGTATTTGATAGAAGGTAAATCTCTTTGTTTCAAATATTTTTATTTTAGTTAAAGTTATAAACGATAGTTTTGTTCGTGTGGGAATGGATAAAATGGGTTTACACTTTTCGTTTACTCAAAATACTTCGTTTGGTTTTTCAAAACCACCTCTGAATATCTGTCTAATCTCTCTTGAAACAGCTTATAATTTTATAACCAAATAAAATCAGAAAATGTCCTTAAATCGATCAGTGGTGGAGAAAGTAATCTATAAAAATGAATGTAGTATTATGCTTATCTTTTGTTACCAATTAATATTTGAAGAGTTCAAATGATAAAGGTGGTAAGTGACACAACCATTATTTTGAAAAAATGAGCTCTAAAGTTCCAAATATATATTTGCGTTTATTCTCAAATACCCACTTTATCAAATAAAATCTACGTGCGTAACAAATTTATCTTAAAGCGAAGATTAGGGTTAAAAAAATGGTGGCATCCGTAAATATTTAAAACTGGGACCATGTAAAGCAGGTGCAAAACGTGGTTTCTTTAAATATGGCTGTGGAAAACTTATAAGTATTAAAAACATCAAATTTGTACACACTAGGAAAGAATAGATAATTAGTTATTAGAAATGAGATAATAGGATTTCACATAGAAATTTTATGCAAAAATGAATATGAAGTTAAAAGAAAATTACTCATACGTGGCAATCCGAAAACTTTTTTTATCGCATAGATGTTCAAAATTCGCTATCACTGTGCTTAAATTAAATGACGATCTATGCCCATCATGAAAATTCTAAAGATATGAAATTCCGCACATTAGTTCTTGAGATATGACTATCGCTAAAATCGTGTAAAACTGCCCTTGCTTCATATCAATTGTTTAAAGATTAAATGCAAGATGATTGGCCATCTTTTTCACTGGATCAAAATCTTTTAGACTATTATATCTGGTGGATTTTTGAAGCAAACATTAACGCTAAAAAAACACAGAACCAAAGCTACTATTTTATTTAAATGGTCAGATTACCTCCTAAAATAATTCGAATCGTAGTCATATAGCGGCGTAAGAAATTATCTTTTGTAATAAAGAAAGATGATGGTCGATTCGAGTAAAATTCTTTCAAGGTAAACTTATGGATTCTGAAATCTTCAAATAAATCACTTGAAAAGAGTAAGCATAATACAACACATCAACATGAAAATACAGGTTTTGTTAAAGAAAAGTTTGAAAAATAAGCGTCGAATAAAATAACCACCAAGTTGCGCATAATTGTCATAAGGATTATGAATTTCGTAACTAACCAAGTAATTTTTTATTCTAAAGTAAACTCTGATTTAATAAATATACATTAGGGTATTTTATCATTGATCAATTGCTGGTTCCTCAAACCACATGTTTTAGAGTTGTTTCATAGTGGAAAAATGTATTTTTATAAAATTTCTTTAAGATTTCCTATTAAATGATTCTAGTCGTAGTCGTATAGTGGCGTAAGAAATTATCTTTTGTAATGAAAAAAGATTTTGG
Source organism: Maratus speciosus (assembly GCA_963932465.1). NCBI lineage: Eukaryota > Metazoa > Arthropoda > Arachnida > Araneae > Salticidae > Maratus > Maratus speciosus. The sequence goes on along the minus strand of OZ010793.1, from coordinate 10,127,176 downwards.
GTCTATTGGAATAAAATTATTTCAAGGTAAAGTTGTAGATCCTAAAATCTTCAAATAAATACCTGAAAAGAGTAAATGTGATACTACAGACCAACATGAAGAAACAGGTTTAGTTACAAATATTGAAAAATAAGCTCCGAATAAAAGAAACACAATGTTGCGCAAAATTGCCATAAAGATTATGAATTCTGCAATTAAAAAGTAATTTTTTATTCTCAAGTAAATTCGAATTAAAATGTACATATTAGCGAAGACATACAGTAGGGTGGGCCGAAAAAAGGTTTTTTCGATTTTTGATGATGGGTAGTGCGGGAAAGTTGCCTCTGGTGGCACTAAGTTCACACAAAAAATTTGAGATTTTTTGGACAATGCCTTCATTTGCCGCAAATGGCTTAAAGTTTTGCTCAAATGCTAATTTTTGAATTTTTTTTAGAAAAATTTAAAAAAATGTTAAATTAAATTTATTCTAGATGAATTTACTTGAAATGTCATGTTTAGAGTGCGAAATGTTAAAAAAGAACTGATTATCTATTATTTAATAATGTGTATTTTTAATTAGGAGATTTTTACAGCCTTTTTGCGTATAAGTGAGAAAAAATTGTAAGTATTGTTTGATTCATTCGTCGGTTTCTCTCTTTTGTCTTTATTATGTTCCTCGCTCTTTCTTCTGTTTTTTAATGCATCTAGAGTCAGATATTTGGATGACGGATGGCACAGCGTTTTGACAGCAATTCTTAAAGGAGAGGAGAATGTGGAGCAGAAACTAATGAAAACGCTGTCAGTCATCATGAAGATGAGGGACGGAATATTAGATGGGATAAACTGCAAGATGAGATGTTAATTATTTTTATGCTCTAAAATACAGATATTGTCAGAAGATTCAAATAGTGTAAACTTTAAAGCAGGCAATTCGTATGAATCAGAATTTGAACCAGGCCTTTCAAACGCAGAGACTCCTAAATGCATAACCCTCTCTCACACAGCATTCACCGCATTTATATCTGGTATATCATATAGTTAAATTGCATTAAGAGATTCATCTGCGCTTCAGGATGCAGGAATTGTGACAACAGGGAATAATAATCTCGTCATCGATAAAGACAAGGTCAGGAGACTGAAAAATAAACTCGGAAATAAAATACAGCTGGAAGAAGATCTTGGAGGAATAAAAATTGCAAGTATATTTTTTAATAGTAGAAAAAATAAAACGATCTTCATAGAAACAAGTCGGAAATTGCTCGTCAAACGTGGCAAATGAGGTGCGTTCGTACTATAACTAGTTTTATAATTATTTTTTGCACCCCATATTGTACTGAATGTATATTTTTTTGCGCTTCATAAGTGCATAGTCTGTAACATCATTAAAATGCACTCACAATAATTTTTTCCCCATTCCCCGTAATGTAACGGAAAACTTTTGACTGTCCCTGTAATTAAACTATAAATTCGATTTTCCTAAAATTTGAAATGGCTCGACAAAATTTTGCAGCAATTATATATTTAAAATTTCAGACCATTCGGAAGGCTGTAAAATCATTAAAATGCATTTGCAATAATTTTTTCCCATTGGCCGTAATGTAACGGAAAACTTTTGGGTGTCCCTGTAATTAAACTATACATCCGATTTTCATAAAATTGGAAATGGCTCGACAAAATTTTGCAGCAATTATATATTAAAAATTTCAGACCATTCGGAAGTCTGTAACATCATTAAAATTCACTTGCAATAATTTTTCCCATTGGCCGTAATGTAAAGAAAAACTTTTGACTGTCCCTGTAATTAAACTATACATCCGATTTTCATAAAATTGGAAATGGCTCGACAAAATTTTGCAATAATTATATATTAAAAATTTCAGATCATTCGGTCGGGTAGTTTTTGCTCTGTTATAAGCGGACGGACAGACAGACGGACGGACAGACAGACGGACTGAACGACGACTATAGGTGCTACGTATTTATATAATTACGAACGCACCTAAAAATGGGACAAGCGGAACCGTCGAGAGAAAAGCGAATCAAATATCACCATGTTTTCTGAACGTGGTTCGGAATATTCGGGTCACTTGATAGCTCCTTATGGTCATTGCGGAGAAAAAGCAAAATCATTACATAATTTTCCAAGCCATAATAAAGCCTGCTTTGGAAAAATTAAGGAAAGAATTGGAACATTTGATATGTATTCGTGATACGAACGAGCTTCTAATCTGACACGAGCATCAGCTATCTAAACTGTATGGTAGAACCACTTAACCCAAGACCTTTACCAGCCCAATCGGAACTAGATTAATACAGTTCTCAAATCTTCAGCCTTTTGCATTTCTGATGTCGATGAACAAAGGAATAGGCTCATAGAAGGCGACATGTACATTTTCGCATACCTTTAGTGATATTGCTTCGTCTGTGACGTGCTTCGTCTTTCTGTCGATGGTAGCGCTTGTCCCTTTTTAGGTGCGTTCGTAATTATATAAATACGTAGCACCTATAGTCGTCGTTCAGTCCGTCTGTCTGTCCGTCCCTCTGTCTGTCCGTCCGTCTGTCCGTCCGTCTGTCCGTCCGTCTGTCTGTCCGTCCGCATATAACAGAGCAAAAACTACCAGACCGAATGATCTGAAATTTTTAATATATAATTGCTGCAAAATTTTGTCGAGCCATTTCCAATTTTATGAAAATCGGATGTATAGTTTAATTACAGGGACAGTCAAAAGTTTTTCTTTACATTACGGCCAATGGGAAAAATTATAGCAAATGCATTTTAATGATTTTACAGCCTTCCGAATGGTCTGAAATTTTTAATATATAATTGCTGCAAAATTTTGTTGAGCCATTTCCAATTTTATGAAAATCGGATGTATAGTTTAATTACAGGGACACCCAAAAGTTTTCCGTTACATTACGGCCAATGGGAAAAAATTATAGCAAATGCATTTTAATGATTTTACAGCCTTCCGAATGGTCTGAAATTTTTAATATATAATTGCTGCAAAATTTTGTTGAGCCATTTCCAATTTTATGAAAATCGAATGTATAGTTTAATTACAGGGACAGTCAAAAGTTTTCCGTTACATTACGGGGAATGGGGAAAAAATTATTGTAAGTGCATTTTAATGATGTTACAGACTATGCACTTATTAGGTGAGTTCGTAATTATATAAATGCGTAGCACCTATAGTCGTCGTTCAGTCCGTCTGTCTGTCCGTTTGTGCGTCCGTCTGTCCGTCCGTCTGTCTGTCCGTCTGTCTGTCCGTCCGTCCGCATGTAACAGAGCAAAAACTACCCGACCGAATGACCTGAAATTTTTAATATATAATTGCTGCACAATTTTGTCGAGCCATTTCCAATCTTATGAAAATCGGATGTATAGTTTAATTACAGGGACAGTCAAAATTTTTCTTTACATTACGGCCAATGGGAAAAATTATTGCAAGTGAATTTTAATGATTTTACAGCCTTCCGAATGGTCTGAAATTTTTAATATATAATTGCTGCAAAATTTTGTTGAGCCATTTCCAATTTTATGAAAATCGGATGTATAGTTTAATTACAGGGACAGTCAAAAGTTTTTCTTTACATTACGGCCAATGGGAAAAATTATAGCAAATGCATTTTAATGATTTTACAGCCTTCCGAATGGTCTGAAATTTTTAATATATAATTGCTGCAAAATTTTGTTGAGCCATTTCCAATTTTATGAAAATCGGATGTATAGTTTAATTACAGGGACACCCAAAAGTTTTCCGTTACATTACGGCGAATGGGAAAAAATTATAGCAAATGCATTTTAATGATTTTACAGCCTTCCGAATGGTCTGAAATTTTTAATATATAATTGCTGCAAAATTTTGTTGAGCCATTTCCAATTTTATGAAAATCGAATGTATAGTTTAATTACAGGGACAGTCAAAAGTTTTCCGTTACATTACGGGGAATGGGGAAAAAATTATTGTAAGTGCATTTTAATGATGTTACAGACTATGCACTTATTAGGTGAGTTCGTAATTATATAAATGCGTAGCACCTATAGTCGTCGTTCAGTCCGTCTGTCTGTCCGTTTGTGCGTCCGTCTGTCCGTCCGTCTGTCTGTCCGTCCGTCCGCATGTAACAGAGCAAAAACTACCCGACCGAATGACCTGAAATTTTTAATATATAATTGCTGCACAATTTTGTCGAGCCATTTCCAATCTTATGAAAATCGGATGTATAGTTTAATTACAGGGACAGTCAAAAGTTTTTCTTTACATTACGGCCAATGGGAAAAATTATTGCAAGTGAATTTTAATGATGTTACAGACTTCCGAATGGTCTGAAATTTTTAATATATAATTGCTGCAAAATTTTGTCGAGCCATTTCCAATTTTATGAAAATCGGATGTATAGTTTAATTACAGGGACACCCAAAAGTTTTCCGTTACATTACGGCCAATGGGAAAAAATTATAGCAAATGCATTTTAATGATTTTACAGCCTTCCGAATGGTCTGAAATTTTTAATATATAATTGCTGCAAAAGTTTGTTGAGCCATTTCCAATTTTATGAAAATCGGATGTATAGTTTAATTACAGGGACACCCAAAAGTTTTCCGTTACATTATGGCCAATGGGAAAAAATTTTTGCAAATGCATTTTAATGATTTTACAGCCTTCCGAATGGTCTGAAATTTTAAATATATAATTGCTGCAAAATTTTGTCGAGCCATTTCAAATTTTATGAAAATCGAATGTATAGTTTAATTACAGGGACAGTCAAAAGTTTTCCGTTACAGTACGGGGAATGGGGGAAAAATTATTGTAAGTGCATTTTAATGATGTTACAGTCTATGCACTTATGAAGCGCAAAAAAATATACATTCAGTACAATATGGGGTGCAAAAAATAATTATAAAACTAGTTATAGTACGAACGCACCTCATTTGCCACGTTTGACGAGCAATTTCCAACTTGTTTTCTATGAAGATCGTTTTATCTTTTCTACAATCAACAAATATGGTTGTAAATTTTCATCTTCCAAGATATTCCTTCTCCTATATCGTCTTTCAGCGTTCTTTTCCTAACGCCTAACCTTGTCTTTAGCGAAGTCGAGATTCTTCTCCTCTGCTGTCATAATTCCTGCATTTCGAAACACGAATGAAGCTCTTAACGCAATTTCCCTATCTGATATACCAGTTCTAAATGCAGCGAACGCTGTGTGAAAAAGAGGGATATACGTTTTGGAGTGTCTGCTTTTGAAGGCCCTCGTTCAAATTCTGATTGAGACGAACTCCCTGCTTCAAAGTTTCCACTATTTGAATCATCTGACAATATCTGTATTTTAGAGCATAAAAATAATTAACATCCCATCTCGAAGCTTTTCCCATCTAATATTTCAACCCTCATCCTCATTATGACTGACTGCTTTTTCATTGGTTTCTGCTCCAGATTCTCCTCTCCTTCCAGAATTGCTGTCAAAATATTGTGCCATCCGTCATCCAAATATCTGACTCTAGAAGCATCGAAAAACAGAAGGAAGAGCGAGGAACGTAATAAAGACAAAAGAGAGAAACCGACGAATGAATCAAACAATACTTATTATTTTTGCTCACTTATATGCAAAAAGGCGATAAAAATCGCCGAATTCAAAATAAACATAACTATTAAATAATACATAATCGGAGATTATTTAAACATTTCGCACTCTAAACATGACATTTTAATTAAATTCAGCTAAAATAAATTTAACATTTAAAAAAAAAAATTTCTAAAAAAGCTCAATAATCGACATTTGAGCAAACCTTCAAGCCATTTGCGGCAAATGAAGGAATTGTCCTTTTTTGCGAACTTAGTGCCACCAGTGGCAACTTTTCCACACTACTCATCATCGAAAATTAAAAAAAAAATTTCTCGGTCCACTTTAATATACAGGGTGTTTCATTTCAATTTTGACTAATGGAAGGTTCCTAAACTACTTGTTTTAGAGTTGTGTTTCAGTGGAAAAATGTATTTTTATATATTTTGTTATCTTGATTCAAACAAACACTGTTCTTTCTACATGTTAATTGTCGAAAGTTTAATATGCAAGATGATTGGCCCTCTTCTTATCCTGATCAAAATCTTTTATACTATTATATCTGGAGGATTTTCGAAATAAAAGTAAATACTAAACAACACAGAAATTTGGTCTCTCTCAAAACATCCATATTGCTTAAATTGGGCAATTGGGCAGATTCCCTTTTAAAGCGATTCATACCTCACTTGGATAGCGGTGTAAGAAATTACCTTTTGTAATCAATAAAGATGTGATCAGATCAAATTAGATTATTTCAAGAAAAGCTTTCATTTCTGTTTTTCATCATATTGGTGAATAAATCATTTTCTGTTTTATAGCTATAAAATAAAAACGGCTCAATATTTGTAAAATATATAGTAGCCACTCTTTATGGTTTTTAAACGTTCAAATAAATCCCTTGTAAAAGGAAAGTGTAATGCTACACACCGACATGAAGACAAAGGTTTAGTTATAAATATTGAAAAATAAGCGTAGAATAAAATTAAGATCATGTTGCGCACAAGTGTTATAAACAATATAAGTTTTGCAATTAAGGAGGTATTTTTTATTCTGAAGAAAATCTGAGTTAAAATAGACATATTAGTGAGAATATACCAAGTTTTTCATCTTATAGTTGACCAACTGCTGATTCCTAAACCGTTAGTTATAGAGTTGTGGTTGCTCACAATGAAAAATTGTATCTTTATATATTTTGTTATTTTTATGCGTTTCAAAAATTTAAGTTTATATAGGGTCGCCATGCTCTTTAAGTTATATAAAAAAAAACTTTTTGTGTTCCAAAGAGTAAAATAAAAACAATTCAATAAAAAAAAATCTAACCAAGATCTATTATTTTGAATTTTAGAAAAGTACAGTCGTGGAGTAAAAAAAGTAAACACCCCCTACTAACTCATCAACAAATTATCGTAGACGAAAGTGACTGGTACCGGACGATTGGAAATAAAGTTTACTTTTAAGTGGCGTGTATAAAATTTGCTTAGGGGTTTACATATTAAAACGAATCGAAACTTTATTTTTTTCAATAGCAGTACCCAAATTTAACAAGTTAATTCAAATCTTCGGTTCAAAATATGCCTGGAAACCAAATTTTAAGTTATTCGAATGATAAGTTTTTGAATTATAGACATTCAAAATTTAGTACTTCTAATGTTAAATTACATTTTCATATTTTTATCCATATCTCCTGAAATTATGCTCCTAATGAGCTATTTTTTTGTGCAGCAGTAATACTAATATACCCAAACATAAATACGTTGAATTTGAAATTTTTATAATTTTATTATATGAATTATGAATTATGAAATTAATATTCGAAAAAATTATGAATTGCAACATACATTTTTTTTTATGAATTTAGATTTATTAAGTCCTGCCTTATGGAAATCCAAAATTTCACATTTTTCTTCCAAGTAGTTTTCAAATTATGCTTAAAAAACGGCAAAATGATGGTTTAAGGGGCCGTCTATCATAGAAGTGAGTAAATTTTTGAAATTTATTCTGCTATCCTGTAATCAAACAGGTTTCATTGACGCTTAAACGTGCCTCGATCAAGAAGGCGGCTCTCTCGGTTAACAATCGAGTTCGGAACTTCAATTTGGATACAGCCCTTAAAATACGCTCGTTTTAAAATAATTAATTTCTCGGAAACTTATGGCACGAATTGCATAAAAATTTGCTTATAGGCTAATTCAAAGGTGCAGAGTCCACTTATGCTGTCAGAATTGTGTACTGCTATTGAAAAAGACAAAGTTATGGTTCGTTTTAATATGTAGATGGCCCCTTAAACAAATTTTATGTACATCATTTAAAAGTAGACTTTATTTCCAGTCGTTCGGTACCACTAACTTTCTTCTACGATAATTTGTTGAGAAGTTAGTAGGGGGTGTTTACTTTTTTTTCCACGACTGTACAGTGTTTTTCAACACTAAACGCAAAACTTATTGGTGCCAAAAATTGTAAAATTTGTATGTAAAATATCATAACTCAGTAAGTTTTGGTGATGCGAAAATACTTCTTTTTCGTTCTACTGGTTAGAGCATAGATAATGTTTTTCTAAATATAACTTATAGCACTCCAAAGACCATATAAAAATTTCAGATTTTAAAAATAAAACTACTGTGACCTATATGGCTAATATGATTCAGAATTGAATTTTTAACTTTTTTACAATATTAAGTTTACCATTAATGAGCTAAAAAGTATATTTCCGATGTATATTTCCAATTAAAAATTTTGTTTGATCATTAGATTATTTTAACTTTGTTTTCCTCTGCGGCAAATATGTTTTCTCATGAATTACTTTTCTCTTTATTTGTAATTCTATTTACCAATAAATGTAAATGTTTGATATGGTAGTTAATTTTTTTCCAAGCAACATTTTACAGGTCTCCATAAAGAAGGAAAAAAAAAAGACAAATTTACAAAATATTTCTTGTTCTTCTATTTAAATAAATTTTAAGTTTGTTCAAGTCGATGTTTACCTTTTCTTATTTGCAGCACGCATACTTGCTTATATTGAATTAAAAACATAAAAAATATTATCAAACATTTGATTGTTTATATTTGGATACCGAATTATTATAATGTTTTTCTATCAGAGTTTTGAATTTTGAAACGTTTACAGTGAAAACGTTTCATAATTCTAAAATCTTAGACTGTGTAAAGTAAACTAAAGGCCAGAATTACAGTTTTTGTTCTCCCCTTACTGCTGTTCTAATTCTTTTGAATTTCTCTTATCTATTAAAAAAATATTTTTCAGTTACTATATCGGTGAAATTTGGTTATGTTATTGTGAGATATTTTCGATCTTTTTTCGGATTAAAATAATTTTTAAAATGTAATATGTCACTGAGAGGACCTCAACCTCGAAGGGAAAGAATCCATAGTATTGATTATAGGGCAATTCCATCGTAACTGATGTGACATTTTATCATCGAATTTTGTTTTCAAATCTATGTAGAAAATTTACTAATAAAGCTAGAACAAATTTTTACAATTTAAAATATTTCTTACTAAGGTATCGTTCTTACACACTCAGGTACCTGTAGATTATTTCAATCTCTCTTTGAGTCCTAAAAATTTAAATTCAAAATTCTGTAACTGACGTAACATAAAATAGACAAACATTTTTTCTGCCTTCACTGAAGTGTAAAAATTATCAAAACTATCCAGTTAAAAAAAGTGATTTAATGTTCTCAACAACACTAAGTAATGCCAAATTATAACAATAACTTGTTTAATTAATTTCTGAATAATAAAAAAGAAAAAAAATGGCATTTACACGTGTAACTGACGTAACTTTTATTGTGTAACTAACGTAACATGATGACTTTACAAAGATAATAATGGTACTTAACTTAGTTTGTAAACAGTAATTTACAATGCCTTTTTATTAGACCTTTTCTATAGAATATAAAAATATCAAGTTTTCCAATCATACCCTTAAATTAAACATATTATTAATTTGATTCTCCTCACACAAAAATTATGATTTTCTGTGTAATTGCCCTATACCAGTATATGACCAAATATTATAGAGAAACTGGAATGCTTTTAGGGGTCGGATCAATTCGAATTACCATTTCGAAATCTATATATATATATACTACCGATATTTATATTTGTAACATGTAGCCCTAAACTTAATGTTTAAAGTTTTACTTTCATTGAGCGACCTCTTCGCCCCCTTTCGTACGGTGCTGCTTTAAGGAGTTGAATACAGTTTCAAAATCTATAAAATCAATGTTTAATTTTTTATTATCATTGATAGTTTTTAAGACTTCCGAGTAGAAAACTCTTAAAGATGTGGTATAAAAGTTTTTCCATGTTGATAAGAAAATGATTTTCTGTTATAAATTGTTTTAATTTTTTAAAATCAGAAACTTAAATGCGTTAAATTAAAAATGTTTATTACTCTCGTTGTTTATTATGAAAATCGCGTTACTTTGTGTATGGTTGCTGTAGTTGCAAGGTGTCCCGCTTCATTTCAACTATGTCTAAATGAGGGCTCCAATATTATCTGGACATCACTAATTTCTTTTAGTTCATTTTGTCATCTTTAATCGCCGATAATTCTGCTATTAGGTAAGGTGAAGAAAATGACTTTAAAATATTGGTGTCATTGTTGGCATTTGGTTTACTCCGATTTACGCGGGACATCTGGCAATTCATTCTTGCTCCTCAATGTATTCAATAGTTTTTCAACCGTGCTGAGACTTTTAGAATGTGTCATTTCCTTCTGATGGACATCGTTTTCCTATCATTGCTCTCTTGTTCGTGCTTTTCAACCATGTCTACATTCATGTCAACTGCAAATTCTTGTTCCTCATGGTCTTCATTCCATCCGCAATATTTTCTTTAGTAAAAGTTTCAGAAAGATGAAGATTTTGGGAAAGTTAACAAAGATTTATAATCAGCAGCTTCATTTCTATTATTTGACTTCTGTGGTGCCATAACATTCTTCCTCGATTTCTGCAGAGTTTAACGTATTTCCATGCTTCGGAAGCCCAGTACATCTTACAGTGTTATCTATTTCAAACATGCTATAACCAGGGCTGCCACTAGCGACTATTTTTAAATTCTATGTCGCAGCACTTTCTCAAAACAGAAATCTTTTTTAACATCAGAAAGAGAAATGTGCTACAAAATTTATTAAAACAAAATGTGCGATTAGAATGTAAAAAATAGTAGTCAGTGGCAGCCCGTAGTAACTGATTATGTAGTTATTAAAAACCAATGGGTATACGCTAAATGCTGAGGGTATACGCTAGATAGTATATTATGAAACAGAGGTTATATGGAGTTCTTTAAAAATATCCAGACGCATGAAACCGCTCTCACTCTTCTACATCCCAGTCTATGACATACTGTTCTCCAGAACCTTAAAACAGCTTTTTTAAGAGATTCTTTCAGTAATTTCTTTCTAGTTCTCAAGAACATCTTTATCTAATGGCTGTATTACTGAAATCACTTTTGGTGGCAAAAAATATGCTTTGATGGAACCTTTCATTACAATATTACTGTTGTCGGAATATCCTAACATAAGTTTAAGAAATCATCATTGTCAATATTTCAATAAAGTGCTTGGTGAAAAGGAATCAGAAGTCGTAAAAATTTAAAACGCTACTTATTTTGATCAAAGGTGTAAAGAAAAAAAATCTTTCTCTGTTCTCGCTTCACATTTTGTTTCTTTGTGCATCCGTTTTACTTATTGTTATGTTGAAAATAACGACAACATTTGTTCCTCAAATAATGTTTCACAAATCCTCAAATAAGAACAGCAAGAATAGTCGATGTTAAAGCATAGAGTAAAATTTATTATTTATATTGAATCTATACCGAGTAAATTTTAAAATTACGAAGAGAAAATACACAAATTCAAAATTCTTCTTAAAATTTTATTGACTAAGCGCTTAAATTTATGCAATATGGAACGCACCTTGTAACAAAAATATACACCCGCTATACACACATATATGCTAACTACGTTGTGAATAAAAATAATTTATAAGATCATTGTTGCTTTCATATGCTTATTTAAGAAATAAGAAATAAGGAAATATTTGTTGATTTTATGGGGGAAAAAACTGTCAGAATTGACGCCAGTAACAAAATGTGTTTTTTACGAAATAATTTGTATTTATTATTTATTTATCATTTGTATTTGTATTTTTTTTAAACAGATTTAGCCCGTAACTGCATGATAAATACAGATTATGTCCGTAAAATAAGCACGCTTTTTCTGCCTCACAATTATTTTCTTTAAAATCGCCAAAATCTTTATTATTATTATTGTTATTATTATTAATATTATTTATTTATTTATTTATTTACAATATTTAAACGTGTAACATCAATTACGATGCGTTAGCATATCATTAAATGTATTAACAAAAATTGAAAATCACACGTCAGACGTAGATCATGAAACATTTTCTCAAACAACACAACGAGAATATTATTTTGCAATTTAATTTTTTCACAGAGTTTAATGAGAGATCTAAAAAAATATTTCAAAGCTACCTAACTGAGTTAAAAAACCGTAGTCAGCAATTTCTGTCCATTGCCGTTAATGCATACAAATATTTTTATTAAATAATGTTTTTGTCCATACATATGATACACATATGTTTATACATACCACATAATGTATCTAAAATTCAAATTAAACAGATAAAGTAAGACAGACAGACAAATAAATCAGAAAAAGCAAAGAAAAAACAGTCCATTTATGCGTAACAATATATTAATATCTTTAGGTTCATCTGTTTATATGAATTGATTAATTTTATAAAATATGCCAACACCATATAATATGATAAAATATTTTTGAGCTGAAAAAGGCGTAAAACATTTGAAAGTGTTCTTTCAGAAAATCCCGTTTTTATACGTTAATCCGAACGTTACGTTAATTTTTTAAACATTTATTTACAAATTTATACACGTCCCATAATATAATAAAATTTAACTAAGCAAGAAACACTTTATACAAATAAAATCACACTTGCAGCAATTCCATCCATAGATGACAATGTATCGATTCAGCCCTGTATATGAATTTATTTTTTCTCTAGAAGTATAACTTATTTCACAAATAAATAGTCCGTCAGGAAAATGCATGAGACAATTAAATGCATATGAATGGACTGTAACACTTAAGAATTATTCTGTGGTGCCCTGTACATGAGCTATAGAGTAAAAACTATTCATAAAATACAGTAAAATTTAGCTAAACTTCAAAATGCTCACAAAAACCAGAAACGCACATTAGCAACTATCACTTACAAAGGGATATATATAGCCGAGCTTCTCGGATTATAGAAGATACAGTAAAATTTCCCTAAAGCGACCATGCTCCGTTCCAATAAAAATTGATCGCTCCGAAAGGTGGTCTCTTAATGGAGGTTATGTTTAAATCTAGATTTTAATTGTTGAAAAAAGGTAACAGTTAATGTTACTAAAATTTATTTTTCAGATTAGGAAAAAATATGAAAATTTAAGTATCAAAACAAAAGTTAATTAAGTTAATTACTATAAAGTTTAAGAAATGAATATATTGACGTTTGCTTTGATTTTTCGGTTTTATCTTTTATAACTTTCGTTTCCAAGTCCTTTCAAAGTTCAGTAAATAAATAATTTTTTTTTTTTTTTTTTTGGAAGGGAACAAATAATGACGATTTCAATAATTTATATATTTCTTTGAGAGCTTCCTGACAGAATAGGGCGGGGGAGTTTATTCATCGTCATTCTTAATTTTCCATTAGAGTTAAATTCATTCCTAAAAAGGCACAAACGAGTTTAAACACTTAAAATTTACCGGAATAAAAAAAATTCTAAACTTAGTTTAGAAGTTCGATGAATAATGCGCTCTCCGGAATTATTTTTCTAATAAGACCTTCTTCAAGCGACCAGGAAGAAACGGAATTTGTTTCATCATCTTCAAAGAAATGGGTCGCTCATGGAGGGAGTTCAATTGGTATGGTCTCTGAATGGAGATAAAACTAGTATTGAGCCTATTGGAATAAATTTCGTTCCATGAAAAAATGGTCGTTTAGGGAGGTGGTCGCACAGAGAGGTTTCACTGTAGGTGAAAACCATATAGTTTTTTGTGAAATGAAAACTCTAATAGATTTTTCACATTTAATATATATCTTTTAGATTTTCACTGACAATACCAATAATCATTTTTATATGAAAAAATAGCAATTATGTATTCAAATAAAATTTTGACATTTATTAAAAGCGATACTTTCGTAGTGGCTTCGTGCCGGGAATTAACAGTCGAAAAAATTGCTAAAGATCGCTAGGATTTTTTATTCTCATAATTTGCGGTTTAAGCGTTGTTCGATTATACGTCTTAAATTGTGTTTTATTTATATTTCATTATTTTATTTTTAGATTGGCAAAGTTTTAATTTCATTATGGATTATAAGTCGGAAACAAATACTGAATTATTTTATTTATGTTAATTTATGTGGAAACTGATTTATCTTTTGTAATCATCTGCCTGTTTAAAAAAAATCATGCTTGAAAATGATTTAAAAAACAATAAAAAATGAGTAACTTGCGTTACAGTGGTCAAACAAATTACAATATAGTTTTCAAACAAACTACTTTTGAAAGTGAAATTTTTCTTTCTATTCCACAGTGTGAAAATTAAAAATGTGCGGTATTTAGAAATTAAAAAAATTGCAGTAATCTATATATATATATACATATATATACAAAAGTCAATTGTCTGTGGGTAAAGACAGACTTTTCTCTATGAATATCTACTGCCAGCCGCACGTACGTTGTTGTAGTGATTATATCAACACAAAAAACCCTTAATGGGTTAAAAGTTTGTGACGCAGCACTTTATCTTATTGCTATAAGAATTTTAAATATGGAACCTAAAAATAATGATATCAATTTTTAAGTGACGCTATGCTATTAATTAATGTATATGTACATACATTTATATTATTTATTTCATCATTTTATTTTTGTTTTACTTATAATTGCATGTGTAATAATTATGTTAAATTTAAAAGGATGTATAAAAATTTATTCATTGATGTTTTATCAATCACATCTTTCATAAATTCAAAGTATGAGTTTTAAAAGATATGATATCAAAATTTAAGTGACGCCTTGATGTAGCTTTAAACAATTTGTTTTAAAATTCAATTTCAATTGTTTTCGGTTTGGCTAAATATATTTACACGTGTAACCAAAACTTTTAATTTACCAATACACTGTTAAAAATATCACTCTCACTGAACCTACACAATGCACTGTAATGTATTTATATGAAAAAATTGATTTATCTTTTGTGCCACGCTATTCAAAATCAAAAGTAAAATTTATGTAAATGATTTTTGTGCGTCATTGTATCCATTTGCATACATTTCGTTTAGTTTGGACATAAATACAATTAGTAAATACATTACAGTGTATTGTGTAGGTTCAGTGAGAGTGATATTTTTAACAGTGTATTAGTAAATTAAAAGTTTTGGTTACATGTGTAAATATATTTAGCCAAACCGAAAACAATTGAAATTGAATTTTAAAACAAATTGTTTAAAGCTACATCAAGGCGTCACTTAAATTTTGATATCATATCTTTTAAAACTCATATTTTGAATTTATGAAAGATGTGACTGATAAAGCATCAATGAATACATTTTTATACATCCTTTTAAATTTAACATAATTATTACACATGCAATTATAAATAAAACAAAAATAAAGTGATGAAATAAATAATATAAATGCATGTATTTATACATTAATTAATAGCATAGCGTCACTTAATATTTGATATCATTATTTTTAAGTTCCATATTTAAAATTCTTATAGCAATAAGATAAAGTGCTGCGTCACAAACTTTTAACCCGTTAAGGGTTTTTAGTGTTGATATCACTGCTGTTTTTAGGCTAATAATAAAAAGATAAAAAGAAAAAAAAATTAAAGACCAATGGTATGAACTCATAATCGTGATTTCCATTTACCTTTAATTCTTCTCCCCCCCCCCCCTTCTCTCTTAAAAAAGCATACCTATATTCAAAATGGGAATTTTTTTTATGGTTTGTTTCATAGATAATAAGCTTTGTTAAATTTTACTACGCAAAAAGTTTACTTTTTGACGAAGAATATCCAGAAATATTACTCTTTAAACCTTTTTATTTAAAATACAATAATTGCTCACTAATAAAACTAAATAAATCTATCTAAATCAAATTCTAACCTAAAATTTTTTGCTTAATAATTGAGTATCCATTTTCATTGAGCAACAATTCGAATATACATACATTCCATACGGAAATCAAATAGCACAGGAAAACATCAATCTTCCACAGCATCAAATGAAATTAAACTCTAAGAAATAAGTTGCCAAAGTGAACTGGTAACATTAAATCGCCAAGACCTCGCCAAAATGTAATCTCGTTGATATCAAAAATCATGACGTCAGTCATGACATTTTGGTTGGAAACTGACTCCAAACAAACGGTTACTCTGCGTGATTTCTTTTTAAATATAAATCGTGGAAAATATTACTAGTACATATCAAGTATTAAAACACCTAGATGTGAGATATAGATATAAGATATAGCTGCAACACACAAACAAAATAGAAAATACTACATAGCAACCGTTTATTTGGTGGCAGTTTTCAACCAAAACGTCAGGACTGACGTCACGATTGAAATCGTCTATATTAAAGTTACAAACAAATGAATGTCTATGAATCATTAGATAGCCGTTTTTTTCTATCGAGTTTCTTTAATGACGGCATGTTTTTGCGGCATTTGTGTATTAATTTGCGATAGTGACATCCTATGCATGCTTTACTGTAGATGTTTAAGAGTGGGTCGTGAATGTGGAATTCTTAAGCGAATGCGAATGACGTCATTTTACGTAAATAAAAGTGTGTGCTTTGTCTTAAAATTGAAATATGTTTTGTACTATTTATATATACATACATTTTTTTTCATCGGGGGCAACACTACATTCTGAAAAAGCAGAATTCCTATTTTCTAGTTATTGGTATTACTTTTTCTCATTTAGAATGTACCGTTTGTTTAAAATTCAACAGTTTTTTTGTTTACATTCGTTGACTCGCAGAACAGAGGAAAAGCTTATATTCATGTCATGGAAGATGAATCTCTCATCTGACTCTCACTTTTTTTGCTTATCAACGATTAAAATGCCAAATTACTTATGATATTTTAATTTATCTTACTTAATATTTCTACAGCTTAAGTGTGTATTTCGTTAGTTTCATATAAACTGTTTTTTTTTCTTATGTTATAGTTTGTTTGCATTGAAGAAAATTAAATCCTTAAAAATAATTGAAAATAACGAATTTAAAACTTTCCATGCTTAAAAAAATTTCTTTCCCAAAAAACCTGGTTTATTCCCGGGAATAAACCCGATTTTTTCCATCCTTTGCAACTCTGCCTATAAGCTTCATTCAGAAAAGTTTCTCTCTGTTCTCACCACTAAAACAGTAAAAATTTATTTTTCTATAGCTAAAACTTACTGAGTTATGATATTTAGAATTTTATGAGTTTTCGACGTTTTAGTCACCATAAAAGGAAAACGTGTTTTTAGTACCAGAAGAGCTGCAAATGCACGAAATTAAAAGTATCATAATTAGGTAAGCTTTGCCCTATAAAAGTTAAGTTTTTAACCAAAAACTGATTTTAATGGTGTGGATTAATCTGAACAAAAAACAGCCTCTATACTTACGTCTCAAAATTATTTTAAGCATTTCGTTTAAATGTCTTCTAATTAAAATCCCCCTTGACAGCGTACACAGCCATTAGTTATACGTTACAAAAATAACAGGTTATTGGATCCTGTTACTTGTGCAAATGTGGAACCATACAACCTGTAAACCAAAAGTAACACTATTTCCCATCTCTACGTTATACATTCAGTTTGTATGAAAAGAATTTGCATGGTTTGATTTTTGATAAAACACGCTTATTTCGAAGTAACTAGTTAACACCCATACGCTGGTAACAGAACTAGCGTCTAGGGATAGCACCCTCACAAAATGCACAGAGCACAAGTTTCTGTTTCGGTGGCTCCTCCGACCGGTTTTCGACCATTGGCTTTTTATTGCGCATGCGTTTGGACTTACTCGTTTCGTTACTGTGCGTATTTCACGCAAAGATTTTAAAAGTTTATTCATACTTTCTCTCGCGTATGTAATGTTAATGTTTTCGTCACTCAAGTATTAATGTGCTGCGAAATCTTATGTTAATATTGTGAAGCTTTAAATTTTATGTTATGAAAGTATCGGAAACTGTCATCTTGCCGGTAGGCTTGTGTTTTGAGCAAGACGCATTTCCACTCTCTTAACATGAGTTTATGAGTTAAATAAAGGAAATCTCAATGAATAAATTTCTTAAATGATGATTTAAAAAAGCCATCCTCTCTTTAAATGATTGATTTTTTTTTCTTTCTTTTCCTTTCTTTTGAAAAGTGATAGATTTGTTTACGTTTATTATCTATAACATAATGTGTAAAATAAAAGTCATCTTAGAATCTCGTGAAAATTAATAACTAAACTTTTAGATGTATATTTTTATTCCAAAAATAGGTTTTCTTTTACTTCTTTTTTTTAATTGTTGGTAAGTAAAAAAAAATGATGTGATGAATATGATGAAATTATATGTTTATTCATAACAATTTAATAAATAATGTAAAATTGATTTTAGGAACATGCGCTAAACCTGTTTCGGTAATTCGATTCAAGAGTTTTCCTTAATCAATGTTCTAGTAAAATCGGCTTGTTTTAGTACAATACTCATTTTACATACCCCCCCCCCCCTACTTTATCATATGGTAATATATATGAGCAGCCTTTTCAATTTTCAAATATTTGAGACTACAACATTTAAAAGTAATCTGTATTTATTACATCAGGCTGTTTTAAGTTGTACAAGGACACAATGGGGGGGGGGGGGGGTTCATTGAAATGAACCTCTGCTATCACAATAGCCTGACTTCAACTTTTTTTTTTAATTCATTGGCTACTTTAATAAAAATTAATTTCATTCATTATGTAAGAGTACTATTTTTTTTATTCTTATATTCACCTGTATAATAGCTTATCATTTATTATAAATTGTACGAAATATTTTTATTCAGATCTGCAGTACCTTAACTTTATTCAATCTAATTAAGTTTTATGGGAAGAAAATGTCATTAAATTCCAATAAATTGTTGTAGATTAATAGGAACTTTCATAATGCATCGAAATTGAGTTTCAATACTTCATAATACCATCACAGGTATGTGAATATCAAACATTTACGTTAATTATTATTATTAATGTTTTTTAGGGAACTACTTTTCAAGCATATCCTATTCTTTAAATGGATCCTGTACAAATGTTCTGATGAAAATTTATTTTAGAGCTTTCTTTAATTTTAAAATATACAGCTACTTCGATAAATTGAAAACATTAGATAATACACATATACAAATAAATAATCAGAATTAAAATAGGGAAAAGAAAAAATAAATTATATGCCCCCCCCCCCCTCCCTTACGAAAATATTTACAGACAAGGTCATCATTTATTAAATCCATAATCGCTAATTTCTGACCTGTTCCCCAAATCATTTTCATTAGCAAGTGCATAAAAATAGCTGGTATTTTTATTTATGTACTAAGAATTCAAACAGCTTTTCCCGTTTCACCATAAAAATGAATGTCTTTTCCAAAAAAAAAAAGGTTCTCAATTTTTAACATTTTAAGCTAATTTTCAACATATGAGAGCTAATAAGGAAAACAGAATTATAATTCTAGATGCATGATAATAATTAAATTATTTATTTTATTTTACAATATTTTTCACATAAATTAAAGTTTTGACACTCATAATGTGCCACTGACATTATGTTCTCATTATTTTCAGGGATTCGCATTATCACATTACTCCCGTAAATATCAGGTAATCCGTATAATGCGTGTCTATTTCCATATTTTGAGAATGACCCTTATTTTGAATTTTTAATTTATAAATCAATATTTTAAAAGGAAAAATGATCTACATTTTTGTTAACTCTTATTTTGGTAATTTACATATTTTGTACTAATACCAACTTATGAGAGTAATAAGGAATATATTTTCATTTTCATTTTTTTAACTCATTTTAAAAAGTCCTTGACCACATCGCAATGCAAACTGAACAAATGAAAACCTAAAGCAATAAAATTTAAATTTGAAATAATAATAAGGGAGGGAGAAGTTGTAGAAACTACTAAAAAAATTTCTGAAATGCTTTTAAAATCCATAAACTTGCATTCTGATAAGACTGTATTCATTATTTGTAGCCCATTTTCAATACATATGAACTGCTTTTAAACGAATGTTTAAAGTATTCACAGCCAACGAAATAAATCATCTCGTTGCGCTGGGCGAATGCTCATTGAAGCAACTCCACTTTTCTCCCACAAGGAAACCGGTTTTCACCTCCGTGAAACCAAATCTTGTGCATGGTGCATTTTGTGAGAGTGTTGTCTCTAGATGCTAGTACAATACTGGTCAGTAATGTATTAGTAATGCATCATTAAAATATTAACGACTTTGAGAAAGCCGTTTCCCAAGAATTTTAAGATTGGACAACATAGCCAGATGTTTGCTCTAAATAGGTGAATTTATTTTTAAATTTTATTTTTAAAAATTAACGGTGTAAGACTTAAATTTTAATGGTAATTTTATACAGAATTTATAATTCCTAAATAATATCTCTTCCGATTAATATTATTTCATCGACCAGTGTACCCAGTTTTGCATTACAAACTATCGGAATTTTTGCTGATATGTTTTTCCATTAGTTTTTAAATTAAACAATGTATTTTAACCCTCGTAGTACAGTCATTCAGGGTAACTTTGATCCGCATTTTCTCTATTTTCATATGCCACACTCTTATTTCAAGAATATTGTTGCAACTAGGGGCTTAAAAGAGAAGAAATGATCCTAAATTATTGTATGACTATCAAAAATTAAGAAATAATAATGATAAAAGCTATAAAAAATTAATTTTTAACCTGGTTCAAAGTTACTCAGCCATTTAAGGTAACTTTGCACCACATGATAAATGTTATCTAAAATAATTCATTATATAAAAAAAAAGTATTATAGTTAGGACAACTTTGAACCCCCAAAAATGCTTTCAGATATGTAAAGACTCCGAATTTACATTTCCCAACATCACAAGATTTGTATAATTTATGATATTACAACAAATATCAGGCATAAGAAAAGTGGAAGAAGAGAACCATGAATATATGGAAAGAAAATAAAACGGTTAATTGTTCATATAAAACATAAAAATGCAGTGAAAAACAATTTTCAGTGTTTTAACTCAATAATATATCCATAGTTACAGTAATACATACTAGTACTAGAATTATTCAAACAAGAATAAAAAATGTCGAATGTATGAAATGTCAAATTTGAGTAGCTCCGCCCGGAAAAACGCCTTTAAATGAATTTTATGTATTTTACACACATTTGTGAAAATATTTACATGTTATATCTAATACACATTTTCGGCATTTATACAAAATATACGTGCAGATATGGAAAATTTTTGACAGTAGTGCCTATAATCAGTAAATTATAAACATCAGTATAACTTTGAGCCGGCTCAAAGTTACCTTGAAAATGTGGTAAAATGTTAGTGCCTTCTTATTTTACATTTTATTAACTAATAATAAATAAATAATCACAAAATATTAACACATTTACAACATTTAGATAATAATATGTCTTATAAATGAGTATATTGTTACTTACTATGAAAATTTAATTGGATTACAACAACTTCAAATCAGCATTAAAAATTAACTTGAAAACAGTACTTCACAAAAATAGTTAGATGATGCAATTAATTGCGCACAATGTTGCTAATTTATTTTCTAAAATAAAGAGTAGGAATCCCAGTTTAGAACCTTGCCAACAGAGAATTTATTTAGTCTCTTGGAGTCAAAAATATTGAAAAATAGGAGGTGGTGCAAAGTTACACCCCATGGTACAAAGTTACCCTGAATGACTGTACTAAGATGGGGTGCAGTTTTGCAGTTTTTCTCTCATTTAGAATATGTCTGATAAAATTATTTTCTTGGAATTATCCTATAATGGTGTCTTTCATGATTGTATCTACTTAGTAAGTTTTGCACAGTTACATTTTTTTGTTTATTTGTAGAAATTGCGAATAGGGTCACATGGATACCATCTTAGGCAATCAGGGAATAAATAAAAGCTTTCTATGATAAAAAGCTAAAATCTTAAACAACGATATAGGGGATATATAAACTCTTACATCTGCGTTTTTCAATCAATCCATAAGCCAGTTCCCAGGGCTATAGCCAGGGGGTTCTTTGAACCCTTTTTTTTCTCACTGAGGAAGGGGATTGAGGTATCCTTGAAACGATCGTATGAGTATTTTTATCGTTTTGTACGTTATTTGTGCGTAAATATCGTTGTTCATAATTTTAGCTTTTTATTACTATTCGCACAAAGTTTATTCTATGCTTATAAAGCTTTCTATGATTTATCACATTTCAAGAGAAAGAAAGATAATTTTTGGCATCCTGCCAAATGTAGTTCTCTATGGGTATAGCGTTACTATGCAAGCGGGTTTACGTCCCTCCCTCATTTCTTTAATTCTTTGTTCTTGTGTTCAGCTGTGTGAAAATTTCGTTGTTCAATGAAATGATTCTGTCGCATCGTATGAAGGATTATAGTTAACAAATTCTTCGGCTTATAAATAGTAATTTCAGCAAATTTAATAAATTTATTCATTAAACACGCTTCATTAACTTGTCCATCTGATTTAGTTGATAAGGGAGAAAAAATATGAGAATCTTTTAAGGTTTAAGTTTATTTTTATTTGATAAGATTGAATTTTAATTTTAATTTAACATTCTTATGTATAAAGTTGTTGACAAATGAGGTATTATTTTTGAAATTTTTAAAAATTATGAAATTTTTTTATTGTATATTTTCGGCATCAGACTCGGGCTCTGGTGGGCTCTTTTTTTCGAGCTCGGGCTTAAAATCGTCGATCTCTGGCGGTACCGAGCTTCGAAAAAATAGCCCGAACTCATCTCTAATGTCTTGTGTGGGAAAATGAGCTGTAATTTTTTTTTTTTTTTTTTTTTTTTTTTTTTTTTTCAGAAACATTGTAAAAGTACATTTTAAAATAGAATTGCTGATATTTCACTTTTATACTTTTTCTTGTGTTAAATCTAAACTTTCAACCAGACAAAGTTTTTGATTGGCTTTGTGCTTCCCCCAACAGATTTAATTGTTAAGACTCGCCAACAAAAAATTGCCTTTATGCGGACTTTATTCTAATATCACACATGAAAAAAATAAAACACCCTCCTAATTTAATGAAATCTTTTAACACCTTCAAGGCCGGTGGCTACACGGTCTAGTCACCTAATTTTAATTCCAAAACAGGCAAATGGCACCGAGAATACTTTAATAAAATCTTGCTTTTATAATGAAAGCGCGAAATAATGGGTTTTGATTTTCTAAGAAATTCGTTTGATTATTCGGGTGTCAGTTAATTATATCCCCATTTTACGAACGCAATTCTTCAGACCCTGAAAGTGTTAAAGAAGCTAGCGAGAAATAGTGAATATGATAGTTTTAATTATTGTCTCTTAATTTTTGTGGCAAGACGAGTCTTTTTTAAATACTGTAACTCAGCCAATCCCTAAGGAAAAATTAGTCGTTGGGGGCCACCGTAATACTTACCCATCATGGATATAGGTAATATAAAATATGAAAATAAGACATGTGATATTTGCTAAGCATCGTACCATGTTACTTTTATTCATAATTTAATTTATTTGGACTTACTTAAATATAATTAATATAACCCCTTAAGCTAGTATTACTTTTTGTTGCATTAAATATCTCAATTTGTTGATTTTCCGTTAGCAAGTAAACGCTATTGGTTTACAATGGAAGTCTATGGAATTTGGCGAAATATTAGAGATACCGCCAATTTGGCGACTCATTTTGGCCGCCAAATTTGGCGATATACCGCCAAGTTGACAACAAACTTAGCGGTATTTGGCGACAGAACAGGGTCTCCCCCTATGGTAAACCCCTTATAGATATGGAGAGGAATTAAATGCAACATTTTTGGATGATGACATGAAATGAAAACATTTACGATAAGCCATTATTGGCATTTAATCTTATAGTTTGGCGATAGTTTTTTGGTCGGCGGGATAATCGAGTAATACCGAATTGCGTAAAAGAAACATCCTTATAACTCGAAAAATTATAATCCTATTAACTAACAGTCTCATGCGTCGGATTAAGCGTCTCATTTCCAATTAAAATACATCTTTGAATTGAAATTTGAAGAAAATACAGGGTCATGAAAAATCGAAGAGTGTGAAAAATAGAATTACAAATATCTCGTCAACTAATTATCCGATCGAGTTCATTCCTGATGCAAAATTTATTATTTTTTTTTTTTATTGTCTTTTATATTATCTCCTTCAAATAAGCAATTTCGATAATTTTTGTATACCTTTTATCAGAACGAATATTTCAAGAGTCCGAAAAAAATAGTTCCGGTTAATCGAGGTTACTGATATTCAATAGGCTTCTTCCCATTATTATTCCCTAAGTACACACCGAATTTCAAGTCTCTATCTCAATTTGTTCGGGAGGTAGAGCGTTTACAGGCACACACACGTACAGACGGACGGACAATTTTTTTTTTCTAAAAATATGTTTTTCGGAATCTCCAGTGTCTGAAACTTTTTTTGTAGTCGAATAACTTCAGTAACCCCTTAAACTTATTAAATTCTGTTGTACAGTCGTAAAAATAAAAAAGCAAGCACCCACTACTAACTTTGCAACAAATTACTGTACATGGTTTGTACGCCTCCTTGAATTTTGCAGACCAGAAATTTTTTTCACCAGTATTATCTTATAGAAAATCTCTACTTGAAAGTAAGCGAAATTTTGCACGTTTAACCCAGATTTATTTTTCTATAAAAAGATACTGGTAGTTTTCCTGGAGAAATAACGGTATCCGTACGAACCATGTTGTAGAAGAAAATGACTGGTACCAAACGATTGGAAATAAAGTTTTCTCACCGCCCTCTGAGTACTAGGCCTGAGCGCTCACACAAAAATGACACAAAAATGGCGGCTGCCGAAGGCGGATTTCTTTTAGCGTAGGTACGGTCCATTAAATGTAGACACCAGTATTTTATAAAAGATTTCTCTACCTTGTTTATTCTCAGAAAAACGAATCGGAAAAAACTTCAAAAAAATATTGGTAGGAATATTTAAGGGACCGTACACACGCTGAAAAAAATCCGCCTTCGGCAGCCGCCATGTTTGGTCCAGCGCTTAGGCCTAGTATTCAGGGGGCGGTGGTTTTCTTTTAAATGATGTATATAAAATATGCTTAGGGGCCATCTACTGATAAAAACAAGCTCAAACTTTTTTTTTTTTTTTTTTTTCAGTAGCTGTACCCTAGTTTGACACCCTAAAAAAATTCTCCACCTTTCCATTAGCCTAAATCCAAATATTTACGAAATTCATGCGATTAGTTTCCGAGATATTAATTATTTTAAAATGAGTCTATTTTAGGGGCTATATCCAAAATGAAATTTGGTACACGATTGTTGAAATGTTACAGAATGACAATGTCACTTCTATTAATGTATTTTTTGTTTCCAATAGGACACTTTCACTTGCTTAATATGTTTCTACTATTCCCAGACCAAATATTTCAATAAAATGAGTAAAATGTACTTGTTTCAAATTATGCTTTTCTGTGCTTCCTCGACTATCAAAACCATTAAACCATCAATTTGACCTTTTTTTTTTTTTACTTTACTTAGAATGAAAATTTCAAATAGAGAATTTGCATAAAACAGGCCATAATAAATATAAACCTATCAAAAAAAAAAAAAATGTAGGTTGCAATTCATATTTTTTTCGAATCTCAATTTCATAGAATATTTATAATTCAAAAACTTATCATCCAAATGACTTGAAATTTCGTTTCTAGGCTTAGTTTGAACCGAAGGTTTAAAATAT
Organism: Maratus speciosus; assembly: GCA_963932465.1. Lineage (NCBI taxonomy): Eukaryota > Metazoa > Arthropoda > Arachnida > Araneae > Salticidae > Maratus > Maratus speciosus. The sequence goes on along the minus strand of OZ010793.1, from coordinate 10,101,541 downwards.
AGTGTCATACTTGAGTGTTGCCATTGAAAAAGACAAAGTTTGGTCTGGTTTTGATATGTAGATGGCCCCCTAAGCCAATTTTATATACATCATTTAAAAGTAGACTTTATTTACAATCTTTTGGTACCAGTCACTTTCTTCTACGATTATTTGTTACAGAGTTACTAGGGGGTGTTTATTTATATTTTTTCCGCAAGTGTACATGTTAAGTTGAATTTTCAAAAATGCTGCATTATTTTATTTTGAATTTACTAATTTTTGAAAAAGTATCAAATATTGAGCCTCTTGATTTCAAAGATAAAATGTTTGCTTCTGGGATTTAGGATGGAAATATCTTGAGCCGTTTCCTAAGTGTTTAACATTTCTATTGGTTTCAGACTTTCGTCTACAAATGCATTAAAAGAAATCAACTCGTGCCGGAAAAAAATGTAAATATAATTTTAGATTTAAATATGTACTACAATATGCGTACACTTTTGCAAGCCTCATAGAGCTAAATTTAAATAAGTCTCGAATCCCTCTCGAGGTAGATTCGATTCTATATCTGGTAGGGATGGGCATTTCCACTCATTTTAAGGAGTCGACTCGCTTGTTTGATGAGTCGACATACTGACTCGACTCACTTGCGGAAGTAAGATTGGTTGGTTGGTAGTAAAGATGACGCAATCCTATTTTTCGTATCAAATTTATAGCGCAGGAGAAAGTATTTGAGCATAAGATTGAATTACTTTGGTTTTGATTTTATATAGAAGAAGTCTTTTATATTAAACTTTGTTGGATGGTTACTGGAAACAGCCAAACTAGATGTCTCTACGGGACGAAATTTCCAGGCCCCGTCCAGTCCCGTCCACATTAAAAGAAGTTCGGCTTGCTCATAGAAAAAAGTTTGGCCCGGCACGTAGAAAAATAATCTACTACCCGCCCCGGTATAAAATCTAAAAGTTCATCCCGTACAAAATATATTACTGGTCCGGCCCGGTAGAAAACTTAAAAGTTCGGGCCGATACCGTCCTCCCCCCCCCCCCCAAAAAAAAAAATAAAATAAAAGGAAAGTGAAAATCTAGACTACTAAAAACTAGAAAACATGGATTTTTACGTCGATAGGATTAAAAAATGTTTCGTACGAGGAGTTCTGACTAAAAATACTTATTTTACCATTTTTTCTTTTCATTTTTACAATCTTTATTTTTAAAGAAACATCGTGTGCTGCGATATTTATTTTTTTAATGAATCACTATCTGTATGTAAATGATTCAGTTAACATAAATATCGTTAATCTATATTCTATGTATTTGAGGCTTAAGAATCTGATAACTAATATACAGTAAAATCACATAAGACGAAACTGCTTAGGAAATAAAAAATATACGTTATAGACAAGTTTCCTTCTTAGCAGTTTTAAATGTATTATATGCTTTTCCTCACATATTATTATATTCATTTTTCACGTATCAACACATTTTTTAGTTTAAGACAGGATTCTGTCATATACGGGTCCTTCTTCACTTCTTTTTATGGTATTTTAATTTTATTGCCTAGAAATTGCTATTCTTAAAAAAGAATAAATTTTAAATTTTAGTTGTACAATAATGGCAATTTAAAAATATATGCATTTTTTGCAAATGTTTTGGTCCGGGACAAATTTTACTGATTTTTGCACGGATCAGACCAGGCCGAGACAATAATTTTCGTACGGGGTGGGTCGAGACCACCGGTACTTAAAATGTCGGCCCTTGCAAATCTTGGAAGAATGAAGCCAGTACCGGATCGGTACTGAAAAATTAAGTTGAGCTCGGCGCAGTCTTTTAGAAAAAAGAAAGGTCCCAGTCCGGTCTGCAAAGCGCAATGCCTAGGCCCCGCCCAAAGCCTTAAAAAAAAAAAAAAGTAAGGCCCGGTTCGTCCCCCAGCGTTGCGAAAAATTGGCCCTAGCCCTGCCCACGGGTTGGGCCAGTACACACCTCTAAGCCAAACTGTAAAATATAGAAATATTCTTGTTTAATCCCGTAACATGTCTAAAAATTTACCTTCTTTTTAACTGGGAGTGGAAGGTTTTGAAGTGTTATTTTTTATATATATCAAGTTTTAAAGGTTTAAATTTTCTGTGCTGAAAACAAAACGGGAAACGGATTTTTTTGTGTGTGTGTGCGTGTATGCGCGCGCGCGCGCGCGTGCGGAGAGTGTGGGGTAAGTGAAATTTACTGCTGACAAGGACAAGAATCCATCAAAATATCCGAAATCCTCCCCAATCACATCTTAAATTCTTAGATCTCTTCTTCATTGATTTTTTTAGGATTCCGTACTTAAAAAGTGAAAACGGAGCTATTATAAGTGGATAGTGTTAATAAATTTATAGATTAAAAGCCATTCACAAATATTTTTCGGGAAAAAAGGGATACATTTAGTTACTTGATTTTTTTTCTTCTTTTATGCGTGTGTGCATGTGTATCGTTTGGGTATTGTTGAAAAGACCTCGTAACACCGAAATCAAAAATATATTTGTTCTAATTTTAGATACTGTCAAAAATATGATACAAAAATATGCCCCCCCCCCCCCCACTCTAGCCTATTTCCGAATCTACTAAAACTAAAATTATGGAAAAAAAAAAAAAAAAACTAGGGGCAATAGTAGTTTATTCAAACTTTGCTGGAAAATTATAGCGATTATCCTCGGTCACATAGTTTTGGATAAAACCGCATTTTTCCTTACACACAAACTTTAATTTGCGGGACTCAGCGGCAGTATTTTTAACTACAAAGTTATAAAATTGACAGGCCTAACTATTGTGGCGATTTGGAAAGAAATAGCGTTTTCCATTTTTTTACATAAATAAATTGCTTATCAAGAAAAATACGATTTTTGTCACGTAACGACAAGTTTTTCTCTTTTCCCCGTGCTATCGTGTACCGAACTTCGTTTAAAAACTTCAACTTTGACAGCAATTTTTGAAAGATATTTTGGCAAAAAAGGAAAACGTAATTCGATTACTTAGTTCCTGAATAAGAACACCTGTAAATTTTACGCTTTTCCGAACAAAAAATAATTCAATAATCAGTCGCCCGTTAACCCGGAGGGGGGGGGGGGGGGGTTATAGTCGAGATTTTTTTAATCATTAAAAAATCCTTCTTTATCTATAATTTACAAGTAAATAAGGCAAATATAGGAGTGGGAATCTTTCGCATTTCGGCAGATTCCCCATAAATAGTATGTAAATGTCCCCTCCCTAAAATTTCCACCAAACAAAAAACCTTAAGCAAAATTTAAAAGTTTTAATTTCTTTTTTAAAATTGCTTCTTTATTTTTTTATTTTATTGCAACAATACTTAATGAATCATCTAAGCCTCTGCCCCCCGCAAATCTACTTATTTTCATTTATAATCTTTTGCTTAAACAACTTAAAGTTTGTTCCATTTTAATATTGCAAAAGCTACAAGTAAAAAATTCAATCTTTGAAATAAATGCAAACGTTATTCCTGAATGAATGGTTCTAAATTCATTTTTCTATTATTATTTTAGCGGAATTGATATGAGATGTGTAGATTTGTTTCACTTGTCTATACATTTATTTAGGAGATTGATCTTTCTATAAGAAAATTGTCAAAACATTGTTGAAATTATTTTTTAAAGCCAACAAGTAAAAAATTTCTCTTTCGACAGCGTGTCTTTCTTCATAATATTTTTTATAATGTTCTTTGTAGGTATAGCCCTAAAATAAGATAAGACACAAAGAGAGGAGGAGGAGTAGAAGTGCAGTTGCGTATCACTGAAGAACTGAAAAATAACAAGGAAAACAAAAACAAAATATCTCCAATTTTTTGCGATACGCGTTTATATTACAGTCAATCGGACTAACTTTAAACCACGGGGTGTAACTTTGCACCACCACCTATTTTTCAATATTTTTGACTCTAAAAGACTAAATAAACTCCAGAACTGTGCTCTGTTGGCAAGGTTCTAAACTGGGATTTCTACTCTTTCTTTTAGAAAATAAATTAGCAACATTATACACAATTAAATGCATCATCTAACTATTTTTGTGAAGTACTGTTTTCAATGTAATTTTGAATGCTGTTTTGAAGTTGTTGTAATCCAATTAAATATACATAGTAAGTAACAATATACTCATTTATCAGATATATTATTATCTAAATGTTGTAAATGTGTTAATATTTTGTGATTATTTATTTATTAATAGTTAATAAAATGTAAAATAAGAAGGCACTAGCATTTTACCGCATTTTCAGGGTAACTTTGAGCCGGCTCAAAGTTACACTGATGCTTATAATTTACTGATTATTGGTGCTACTGTCGAAAATTCCCCATATTTGCACATATATTTTATATAAATGCCGAAAGTGTGCATTAGATATAACATGTAAATATTTTCACAAATATGTGTAAAATACATAAAATTCATTTAGAGGCGTGATTAGGGGCGGAGCTACTCAAATTTGACATTTCATACGTTCGACGTTTTTTATTCTTGTTTGAATAATACTAATACTTGTATGTATTACTGTGACTATGGATATATTATTGAGTTAAAACATTGAAAATTGTTTTTCACTGGATTTTTATGTTTTATATGAACAATAAACAGGTTTTTTTTTTTAATTTCTAAATATTCATGGTTCTCTTCTTCCACTTTTCTTATGCCTGATATTTGTTGTAATATCATAAATTATACAAATCTTGTGATGTTGGGAAATGTAAATTCGGAGTCTTTACATATTTGAAAACATTTTTTGGTGTTTAAAGTTGTCCTGACTTCGATACTTTTTTTTTTTTTTTTTAATAAATTATTTTATACAGTAGCGCTCTAAAGTATTTTGACAACCTTATATTCTCTCTTATTTTATTTAATATAAAAATGTAAAAGAAAATATATTCCCTATAACTGAGAACACGCTGTAAATGCACTTAAGAAAGGTAGACTGCAAGCAGAATTAGCTCGTTCTTTTAACGGGTCTAGGCAACTTGTTATTACATGGAATAAAGTTTTTAATAAACAGAAATACATCGAAAATAAGCCTCAAAGTGACCATACGAAAAAAAAAAAAACTTGCAATGTTGACTGTATTATAAAAATGATATCTACAAGTGATTGTCGTAAGTCCGCTGTAATAATAAAAAATGAATTGAAAGAAAATCACGGCATAGAAATACACGTTTCATCAGTCAAACGACGCCTAAACCTCTATGGTTTACATGGCAGAAGACCAGCAAAAACACGTTTGTTATCTACTAAGAATAGGAAGGCTAGAGTTGCATTTGTAAAACGGCATAACCCTTTCAGGATCAAAGCAATTAATTCCATTGCTAAAGTGTTGAAATTAATGATTGACACCGGAATTTAGGTTAAAAAAAAATCGGTTTATTATGTGTGTGAAATATAGCTTTTTTCTTATTTACAAATAAATTTGTTTTCAAATTCCGGTGTCAGTCATTAAATTCAACACTTTAGCAATGGAATTGTTTTGCCCCTGAAAGGGTTATGCCGTTTTACAAATGCAACTCTAGCCTTCCTATTTTTAGTAGATAACAAACGTGTTTTTGCGGGTCTTCTGCCATGCAAACCATAGATGTTTAGGCGTTGTTTGACTGATGAAACGTGTATTTCTATGCCGTAATTTTCTTTCAATTCATTTTTTTATTATTACAGCGGACTTACGACAATCACTTGTAGATATCATTTTTATAATACAGTCAACATTGCAAGTTGTTTTTTTCGGATGGCCACTTTGAGGCTTATTTTCGATGTAGTTCTGTTTATTAAAAACTTTATTCCATGTAATAACAAGTTGCCTAGACCCGTTAAAAGAACGAGCTAATTCTGCTTGCAGTCTACCTTTCTTAAGTGCATTTACAGCGACTTTTCTAGAATCACTTCAATACTTTTTACATTTCGGCATTTAAAAATAATTACAACAAGTCGATATAAACACTAATCGAAGCTATAGCGACACTGACACCTTCAACAATTAAATGCAAACTAATTGTCAAAATACTTTTGAGCTAAGGAGGAGTCATATTTCTTCGGAGGCGCCGAATGTAGTAGTCAAGTTGAAACTTGATACATTTGAATAACTGCAGTCATAGTGTTTGTTCTCAATTATAGGGAGTGTATTTTCTTTTACATTTTTATATTAAATAAAATAAGAGAAAATATAAGGTTGTCAAAATACTTTTGAGCGGTACTGTATAAAAATTTATCATATGGTGCAAAGTTACCCTAAATGGCTGAGTAACTTTGAACCAGGCTAAAAATCCATTTTTTATTGCTTTTATAATTATTATTCCTTAATTTTTGATAGTCAAACAATAATTTAGGATCATTTCTCCTCTTTTATGCCCCCAGTTGCGACAATATTGTTGAAATAAGAGTGTGGCATATGAAAATAGAGAAAATGCTGATTAAAGGTACCCTGATTGACTGTATAGCAAACACTTGCGGACAAGCAGGTACACAAATCCAATTCGACCACCTGCTCCAATCACCTCTTTTGGAGCGATTTTTAGCATAGCTCTAAACGTGTTATAGGGTGAAAGAGCAATTCCGTTAGAAACGGACACAATGTCCCTCTCGTGACGGTTACATAAACACCTATATCTATTAACTTTGTTGTTGTCAAAGTTGTTAAAATACATTAAATTTAAGAAAACCCCCTATATATATAGCAATGTTATATATATTATATTTGTTTATATAACAACGTATAAACAAATTTTAACATAGTTGTTTTAATTTGAGGATACAATAGCATTGTTAAAAGAGCTGTATAGGTTTCGTATGGTTACCGTTATTTTCAAGTCCAAATATCAGTATTTTTTTAATAGAAAAATAAATCTAGTTTAAACGCGTGAAATTTCGCCTTATTTAAGTAAAGATTTTCTATAAGAAAATATTGGTACCGAAGAATTTTTCAGTCTGGAAATTCAAGGACCCGTACGATCTATGGAGTAATAAGTAGAAAAGCTGTGCCGTACGTGGTATGGAATGGCCCTATAATAGATTTGAAAATCTCCAAATTTTAAATCCTAGACCTAAGTAATCTGCCCGTTACAGGGCCATTTCATGAAAAACTGACAAAATGTCGGGCGCGAGATACTTACATAAATACCTATATCTATTGGTTATAAATTGTTAAAACACAAACCATGTATATATTAAAATTAACTAAAAAAATTATGTGGCTTTAATTTTAGAATATAACAACATTGTTCAAACAGCAGAAATATGTGGAACAGCTGTCTCATACGTTACATGGAATGGCACAATAGCATTTCATTTGTTTTATAGGAAATTCAAAGAGCAATTTTAACCCTAGAACTACCGGAAATTTTACTCAAGTTTTATAAAAACATTCTACACCAGAATTTTTACTTAAAACTATTTAATTTGTTTATTTAACTTATTATTGTCTGATTTATACATTTAGTTTGTTTTGAAGAAATTTCTGGTTTGAATAAATATTTTGAATGTACATGTCGGGTCCATTGGACCCTTCTGGTAGACAGAGGGTTAAGCGTTTAGGGAGTTTTCACGATTTTTTCAAGTAATACTGATATAATAATTTCCGGTGTATTAGCCGCAGCTTAAATAAGCTGAAGCAAATTTATCTGAGCTACGCCATATACGCAAGAAATTATGGTAACCTAAATTTCATCCTTTTTTTTTTTAACTAAATGGGCGGGGCTTTACGTATTTTCCCTTATCTTCCGGTTTTGAATCGTGATTTACTTATAAATTATTGCTGACAAAATCTAAACTTCATCCCATTTGTGCAGGACGCTTTTGGTCTGCTCACATGTATGTGCATGGCTTCATAAATTTGCCCACTCTGAGACATTTTTATTGTAATATTTTAAAATTTACATGTCAAATAACATTGCTTGTTCAATTACTCCAACTCACCATCAGCATAACATTGAACATCTTATAGATTCCGTAAAAATATGTAGAATGGATGTGTATCTACATGAGGAATCGCAGAGTATACACGTCATAATGTACCTAAATTGCACTGTGTTATGTGTATTATCTTATTCATTATGTTCTAGAATGCTTTCCTGATGAATTTTATAAAACTTCGAAATTAGAAAATCTTCGCTATCTCAGGTATATATATATATTACTATCGTCAATGCCTATCTTTAAATTCCTCCTTCATTTGTGGCATCAGGACAGGCGTAATAACTTTAATAACATACTTTTAGTTAACACTTGACTTCAGCCAAATTAAAATAAAATAATAATCTTCTATATATTTAAAAAATAAGGCTCTTTTTTTAGTTATCTGACCTGAACTTTCTATTATTTTTTTTTTATGAAAACTATTCATTCGTAGATGTGCTCGCATTAGCTATTTTTCTAAATAATTTCATTTTTATATTTTTAATTTAATTTTAAAAGTTTTTTATGAAATTTCTTCAAAATGCTGGCAATCGGATTATTTCCATTGTTGCAGAGAAAAGAGAAATAATGGAATTTATTTATCCTTATTGATGCCATTTTCTCTTTACGATTAAAAACAACTTTTTTTAAAAAAAGTTTGATCATAAAATAGCGTCACGCTTTGAAAAACACTCATTTTGACTCATATAGCGGTTACATTTCAATATTTTTTCATTCCGCTGCGTTTGAGACACTTGGCAAAATGCTTCAGTGAGTAACAATGACGTCATATTTAAGAGAAAACAATCCTTTTCTTGGATAAAACTAAATATTTTACTACGAATGTGTCTAAAAGACAAATTTCTGAATTTTTTGCTCGGCGATACTGAGATTGATGTTATGTTTAGATTTTACAGGGACGGGGGGGGAGGGTAATTCTAAGATTGTTTCAAAGGGAAATCATTTTTACTGATTTTTCCCAACATGATACCAGCCATGAAAACCTCAGTTGATAAGATCTCGGTTACATATTACTGATTACGCATTTTGTCAATAAATTGAACAGTTGAAGTTTATGGAAATGGTATTCTGGTAACTTTAGATTAAAATAATATTTATTTCAGGAGTTAAACAAATGCGGTTGATTTTTTATTGTATTATTATACTTATCTTTTTATGTATATTATAAATCAATGTAACAGTTCTTTTGAAACGTTTTCTTTCGTAGAAATTCGACGACAGAATCATAATTTCCCATAATATAACTATAGTAATATTTTTATAAGTTATTGAAACTGAAAATTGAAGTTTTAAGTACAAAATTAAATTTCACAAATCTTAGTAATTCTCCAAATAGTATTTTCAAATTTATTATATTCAAATTTGTAAAAGCTTTCACTCTTGGTTCATACAAAATATCTGCTCAAACTCTGTAATCATTTGCATAGGGCAGCAAAAAGAAATTAATGCAATTTTTTTTATATACCTATTACTTTAAAAAGAGCTAAAAACAAAACAACTGAAGTCAGAGAAATTTACAAACTATTTTTTATAATAATTTTCGTATATTTTTGGTGCATAACTTTAATATGAAGGGAAATCTTGTATTTGAAGTGATAATTATTTCAAAATAATATAAAGAATTAGTAACTCTTGCGAGCGTGTTTTCAGTATAGCCCTGTCTACTCCTAGGGTAAGACCGAGACCAAAGCGTTATGAGTAAGCGTACAAAGTTAATGCTTGAATCTGTCGTAAATTGACACAGCTGCGCCATCTTGTGGATGGAGTGAATAACGCAAATATGCGGGGGTTTTGTATGACGTCATATATGACAGAATATCTACCATCTGCGCATCTCGTGCGCAGGTCTATTTGAAGATATTTAAGATTTATAGGCGGAAAAGCAGACAAAGCTATTTTAGAGAATACCTGTTAAAATTTTAATCATGAATTTCAAATATTTACTCACTCATGGAAGATGAACCTTGTGTACCAGATGTATTGCAAAATATTTTTGTTACAGTTTGTTTTGATGAAAATATGTGTATTAAAAAAAAATCGCAATGTCATTTTAATTTCGGGAGAAAAAGCACTAATGCTACGTAAACAGTATTGCCTTTTGCCCCGAAACTAAACTGATATTGCAACTATTTTTTAAATACATATATTTTTATCAAAACAAGCTGTAACAAAAATATTTTGCAGTATATCTGGTAAACAAGGTTCATCTTCCTTGAGTGAGTAAATATTTGAAATTCATGATTAAAATTTTGACAGCTATTCTCTAAAATAGCTTTGTCTGCTTTTCCGCCTATAAATCTTAACTTGTAAATATCTTCAAATAGACCTGAATTTTATGCAAACTATTCAGGCTATAAGAAAACCATTTTTGTTAATAAAAGTTATAGGCGTAACTTTTAATTCCATGGTTTTTTCCAGGTTTTTTTCCACATTGGCAGAAACTTGCCCACCTTGGGTTTATGTTATTATTTATTAGAAAAAAATGTATTTTTTAAATATAATGAGCGAAAAGCATGTGTTTAAATTGATGTAATATACCAGTATGTATGTATTTTAAATAAAGTTATGTTTTTCAAATGACGAGTATATTTTTAAAAAGATGATTTTATATTGTTAATGAAATGAATGCAACATAAACGCTGGTGATGGGGAAAATATTTGACGGTTTATGAACTGCGGCCGGCTAACATAAAAGTACTTTTTTACACTGTTTATTTAATCTAACCCTGTTCATATATATGAAAAGATAAAAAAAATTTAATCGATTTTTCCCTCCCACATATGCTAGAAAAATAAAAATTATGTACATGGATGTGTTTCTAGTAACAATACAACATTTTAGTATATTTACAACTTCATTATAAATTAGCAAATTAATTTTACGTTATCTAAAAATAAAAATTATGTACATGGATGTGTTTCTAGAAACAATACAACATTTTAGTATTTTTATAACTTGATTATAAATTAGCAAATTAATTTTTCGTTAGCTAAACGTAGCTGATAAATCCTTAACATTCTTTATGGTTGTTACAACTGTATATACAAGTACAAAAGTTGAGTAAGTTATGTAACAAACTACGATTTCTAAAATATACCAGCTGGTTGGGAAATTGCAAAAGAGAAATATTTAAAACCTTTAAGCACCTTAAACGGGATTATCAGCCATATAATTTTTTATTCAAATGTTGCTTTAAACATTATTTTATAATAATGTTTTTTTTTTTTTTTTTTTTTTTTTGTCCACTGGAAAAGATAAATAAATATGTAAGGTAATCAAATACAAATTCACATAACAATTACTTCCATAGTTATTATTTTGCGAATCGTTAAACATATATAAAAAATTTTGCCAGATGCTAAAAGAATTTTAAACAATAAAAAGTAAAAAATAATATATTACATGTTAAAATATAAAATACAATGAGAAAAGGAGTGTAATATTTTTTGTGTAAAAAAAATAATCTTTTACTTTTCATTCTTGAGAACTCACTTTATCACATTCAAAAGAAAGATTACTCGTATTATTAGAAATTTACTATAATATGTATGTTCATCTGTGATATATGTGGAATCAAAATTAAAACTGTGATAATCTATTTTATTACAACCTTTCATTAAACTGGAAATAGGATTTTCGGTAATAAATTTAACTATTTTTCCCCCTTAAAATTCTATTGACACAAAGCGCAGTTTTTAGGTGCGTTCGTAATTATATAAATACGTAGCACCTATAGTCGTCGTTCAGTCCATCCGTCTGTCCGTTTATCTGTCCGTCTGTCCGTCCGTCTGTCTGTCCGCATATAACAGAGCAAAAACTACCCAACCGAATGGTCTGAAATTTTTAATATATGATTGTTACAAAATTTTGTCGAGCCATTTCAAATTTTATGAAAATCGGATGTATACTTTAATAACAGGGACAGTCAAAAGTTTTTCTTTACATTACGGCCAATGGGAAAAATTACTACAAGTGCATTTTAATGATGTTACAGCCTTCCGTATGGTCTGAAATTTTAAAGATATAATTGTTGCAAAATTTTGTCGAGCCATTTCAAATTTTAGGAAAATCGGATGTATAGTTTAATTACAGGACAGTCAAAAGTGTTCCGTTACATTACGGGGAATAGGAAAAAAATTATTGGAAGTGCATTTTTATGATATTACAGACTATGCACTTTATGAAGTGCAAAAAAATATACATTCAGTACAATAGGGGGTGCAAAAAATAATTATAAAACTAGTTATAGTACGAACGCACCTCATTTGCCACGTTTGACGAGCAATTTCCAACTTGTTTATTTTACTTTGTTCCCTAAATTTGGTGCATATCGAAAGCTATAAGTATAATAAAAGTGTCACATAAATAAGTTCTAAAAAAAGTGGAGAAATAAAAATACATTTATTAAATAATGGATAACAGCTGATACATTTATGGCAACTCTTTTTTTCAAATTTCCACATTTAGTAAAACAGAACAGCAAAAACTTAATATTAACATTATACTGTGAGCGAGAATACTCTTTCAAAAGTAAAACTGGAAACAGTACTTAGAGCCAACTATATTTCCAGAGCATTGAGAAGATTTTAAAACTAGTTACAGATAATTTGAGCAATTTTAAATCCTTTAAAAATATATACAAACTACAAATAACGCTAACAAATATATGCATATGTTTCAAGTTATGTAGCATTTTAAAAGGCAATATTATGAAGCAAAGTTTTATTATCGAAAAATAAAACAAAGTATTATCAAAATTACGAAATACTTGTTAAGAGGCAGAAATTTAAGTACTTTTCCAGTAGAAGGATCTTGGCGAAGTTACTAGTCATTGGTTTTTCTTAACTGATTGTAAATATTTCAAGTCTGTTGTTGAGAAAGGCAATTTTCTATTGAATTCTCGAAGATGCATTTTAATGAGCAGTTTTGATGCATGAGAGGCAAGCTTTGATTTTATATCTGTTGCATGGTGAGTACAGTTTATAAAATTTAAAAAAGGGGTTTTAGATAACAAATTCTGCAGATTTTCATTAATATTCGGACCTGATAAACAATTTGTTAGAAATTTTTCCGATATTGACATGCATGCTGCGGTATATAGAACCAAGTTCTCGGATGGATATTTTAAACCAAATTCTCCTCTATTGTCATATTCCTTAATACATTGTATGAAGCAGCATTGCTTTTGTTTTATCTAATAAAAGGTCTTCACATAAATTACAGTTATTTGTGAGTGCTCTTCGAGCGAGATAGCCTGATAAATAAGCGAATGTGTTTTTCTCCATAAAATCCAAAGCCGTAATAAAGGTTTCATCCTCAGATTCGGTCAGGGTTACGCTTGGGCAATCTAATGACATATCTTCGATTTCTGTAGCATTTTGTGAACCTGGAGATAGCAAATAAAACATAAATTTATCGTCGTCAGCCTTGCAATTTGAAAACTTATTTGAAGTTGTGCAACTATTTACAGATGCTAATTTATAAGCTGACTGAAACTCGTAAGCTGTGGGGTTCTTTCTGTTTCCTCCACTTCCTCTTACACGGCTGAAAAAATTTTCTATGCAATCCTGGTTGCATCTACCTGGCATGAAATATTCTAACTGTGTCAACAACTCATTAGACAATATTATTAGTGATGTTAATGTCAATGTCCAACCTGACCTGCCACGAGGTTGGTTACTTGAAGTAGGCTGGACAAATTTCTAGGACGGAACAAATGCCAGCACCTCTTGCCAGAATTGAAGGTGTTGTGAATCTTTTGTTACAGCACAAAGAAAAATTTTACCTTTTTTAGGCTTTCGACTTGTGCCATTTGTGGAATCAAACAAGTCATTTATTGTCTTCGCAAATTCTACAGTTGGTCCAGCAGACGCATCAATCAGACCACCAAGCAAGGCCAAATTCATTCCTGCAGATACTGAATTACTGAACACCTGTGCTGCAAGTCCCACTTTCATCGAATTTTTTTCCTTGCCATAAATGTGGCTATCTGTTAAATTTGGGGCAGTTTTGGAAAACATTTTCTTATGCAATTCGTAAAAGTTCTTTATGTGCTTAAACGAACAAAGTCCCCTTAGTTATCAAATTATATTTCATTAAATTTCTTCGTAAACTTTTTAAGAGATGTGGCGGGTCATATACACCATAAATTTTATTCCCTTCAAACTCAAAATAAGGCTTATTGGGTGAAATATGTAACGTTTTGAAAAGTCCTATGTTATTCGAACCCTGATCACAAATTAAGGCTTTCACAATAGCCCCAATACTGTAAAGTGCCTGCAAAGCTCCAATAATTATATCTTTTAACGTATTTGCTGGCGTCATATGTCTTGAAAAAAAAGAATCCTAACGGCAACTTTCTGCAGCTTGTTAAAGTGCGCAGCATAAGTGCTAGTGCTTGATTAGCAACTTTGTTTGACTGACCAGCACCGTTTCCAAAGTCCTCAAAACCTACGATGTTATCATTTTTCTTGTCATGCACTAAAAAAGGCTTGATTGCCATTTCATCAAAGACAAGAGCAAATAGTCGCTCTGATTCGCTCTTCCCATCTAACACATCCTTCAGAGCGTTTAAGATATTTGTGTTAACTCCTGGTATAGATAAACGTGATGAAATGAAATTTTTCAGCGTCTGAGGCGATGGCAAAGGCAGAAATGTCATTAAAGTTTGGTAAGCAGCCCGACTTTTGCAGAAGATTTGATAAGCATTAATTTTATCAAACTGTGTGTATCGTCTACTCTTTTTATTTTGAGTACTCAGTTTTACTTGATGAGCAATAAATTTTGACATCTTATCTTTAACACCCTGTTTTTTAAGATTCTCTTCCAGAGAAATTTTTTTTTCATTTTCAATTTTTTTCTTGTAACTTGAAAATCTTGATTTAAATTTGCTTAGAGAGTCTCCACAATTTTTCAACTTTTTAGCTAATTTAGTTTCTGTCGGTGTGTATTTTCTTTTTCGAGTGTTGCTTGTATAAGCCGAATCAGGACCAGTCTGATGCAGTTCCGTATTTTCTGCCGTCACTTCCATAGGAATCACATGTGATGAAGACAACTGGTCATTAAGAATTGAGCTAGGAGGTAGAAAACATTCTGTAGAAGAATGGACTGTGGTAGAAGTTTTCACAAGCATAGCAGGAGAAACTGACGTGTTTCTAATTAACGTATATTGTGAAGAATTTGGAGATTGTAAAGGATGAGCAAGTAAAGATGGAAGTTTTAATGATGTTTTGTGAGTAGAAGATGCTTTGATTGGATTCTCCATTTGTTTCTCTATTTTATAACGAGGATCAGGAGAATCTGGAATAGCATTATGTACAAGTCTATTTTTTGAGGTGGTATTCATGAAGCACCAGTCCTTAAAATGATTGCAACATATTCGAAAAGTTCTATTTAGTTTCTCTGCAGGGATTCCAACTAACTTAGGATTTTTACATGATTCTAGCCAGGCACCTGTAAAGACAAAGATGAATAGAGTTTTTTTTAATATGTAACTTTTTAAAATAAAATAAGAAAAAAATTATGCGCCATGCATAGATTATGAAACACTTTCCAACACTACTAGAAGTTTTTAATGCAATTTCATTTTTTGATAGGTTGAGGAAAAAAAACTCAAAACATAGTTAAAAATCAATTTTAGAAATTACAATTTTCCGCAATACATGACCGTGTAATAAAGTATGTATCCCTCTTAAACGTACTATTAATGTTACACACACCATTTTCAATAGTGTCCTATAATAATAAACCTCAAAAACATGTGCCATACATTATGTGAAAATTCAAATAGATTTACGAAGGTTGGACAGACATGACAAACAAGCAAACCAAATTATAAATATTTTTCGGTGGTTTACCACTATAGAGGCTTGAGTGATTACTTAAGAAGATTGGTGCAATTCAGATTTCAGAAAGTGAAATTTGTTGTGAAATGAAATAAACAGCAACGAAAACAAACTTAATGAACTTTATGCATATATATATATATATATTATTCCTCTGTACTTTTTAATGTTGTTTTATTTTCAACTTTGTGTTCCATATGATTAATGATCTGTTTAATGTGTTTGATTGTCACACAATCATATTTTTTACTTTTTTTAATGGCTAATATGAAAATAAACCACACACTATATTTGTGATCTTTAGGCAATTGGGAATTTAAGAATCTGACAATCTTCTATAAACATCCAATTTTTTTTCTGTTCATTTTATTAATTTATTATTTTTTATATTTAATAGTAATTATTAAAGTTTTTTATATTTTTATTATCTATAATTTATTTTATGTTATAGCATATAGCTATATGTTATATATTATCAATGTTATAAAATTATTTAATTTTTCAGAGTAGATTAAATGGGTATGGTAATAGAATATATTGAAAGCATTTTATTAATATTTGTATTTATTAATTTCTTTTTGTGAATAATGATATATAGTATGATATTATTTACATATTAGAATGTGTGTGGTAATGCAATTGATATATTTAAATTCATTAGCTTTCAATAGGTTCATCTTGTGACATTTGAATAATAATAATAATAGTATTAAAATAACATACTAGATGGCAGCACCAAAATTTTGTCTTTTGATGCTTCTATAAGAGAAAAATTTTAATTTTTTACACCAGGTGGTATTGAACGCTGGTAATTAGCAATATTGTAAAATAGAAATTAAATAATTTAAAAGTGTTTTTGGTATTTTCAATAATGTAATTATTTTCTATTTATATTATATTAATTGAATTTATCACGGTATTTCAAAATGAATTAACTGAATCCATAGGTTTTAATTTCTGTGTTAACTTAACTGTTTAATTCACCTTAATCTTATCGTGATTTTGGATACCATGTGCAGGAGGATATTTTGAAAACAACTGGGATTTCATTCGGTATGTTGTGTAATATTTCTATTTTTTATGCTATAAATGAAATATTTAAAGGTTGTATTGTTTTTTCCATTTCATGCCATTTGATATTATTCTGTTTTCATCTTGAAACTATTCTCTTGGTCATATTGGATGTTTGAGTAAAGGAGAAAAAATCTGTCAGCTTTTAGCTTTTTTTCTCACAGAAAACTACCGATTTGTTTATATCATTGGATTCTGTACTCTTGAAAACGTAATTCAATATATAAGTTTTTCAATTATTTTTATTGGTATCCATATTCTTCTTTTTTTTTCTTCCATATTAATTCTTGTAATAAAGTATAAGGCACTTTATTTTATACATACAGTTGTATATTATAGGTTTATGGTATCCATTTCGTCATTTCATTCACAATATTGCGGTTTTTGATGGTGGTCGGTAATGTTTAATTAATGGTTATATATATATGTAACCGTTAATTAAACATTACAGACCACCATCAAAAATTGTGATTGTATGAATGAAATGACAATAATACAGTTTCCTCAAAACACTTAATATGGACCAAAAACATATAATATACAAGCTGCTATGTATAAAAAAGGGCCTTGTACTATATTACAAGAATTAATATGGAAGAAAAAAAGAAGAATATGGATGCCGATAAAAATAATTGAAAATCTTATGCATTGAATTACGTTATGAACAGTACAAAATTCAATTATATAAGCAAAATAGTCGTTTTCTGTGAAAAAAAAACTAAACGCTCAATTTTTTTTCTTTTGTACTCGAACGACTAAAATGACCAAGAGAATAGTTTCAAGAGGAAAACAGAATAATATTAAATGCCATGAAATGGAAAAAGCAATACAACTTTTTTAAATATTTAATTTATAGCAAGGAAAAAAAGGTATTATTACACAACATACCGAATAGAATCCTAGTTTTTATACAAATATACTTCTGCACATGGTATCCAAAAGCATGATAAGTTTAAGGTTATTTTTACAGTTAAGTAAACACAGATATTAAAACATAATAGATTCAGTTAATCCATTTTGAAATACCGTGATAAATGCAATTATTATAATATAAATAGAAAATAATTACATTATTAGTATTTAAAAAACCTATTAACATTGTTAATTTTTTAAATTTCCTTAACTAAAGTAAAAAATACCAAAAACTGTTATTTTGCAATATCGCCAATAACCAGCATTTAGTACCACCTAATGTTAAAAATTGTAATTATTACTCTAATAGAAGCAACAGACAAAATTCAAATTAAATTTTGGTGCTACCATCTAGTATGATAACTTAATACTGTAATGATCAAAATGTCATAAGATTAACCAAATAGAAGCTAATGCTTTCAAAATATACCAACTGCTTTACCCCACAAATCCTAATATATAAATAATACCATATTATATATCATTATTCACAAAAATATTAAATAAATACAAATGTTAATATAATATTTTCAATATATTCTACTACTATACCCAATTAATTTATACGTAGAATTTAAATAATTTTATAACATTGATAATATCATATATCTATATGCTATAACATAAAATAAATTATATGTAATAAAAATATTTAAAAAAAAAATTAGAATTACTATTAAATATAAAAAAATAATTAATTGATAAAATGAACAGGAAAAGAAAAATGGATGTTTATAGAAGTTTGTCAGAATCTTCAGTTCCTAATTGCCTAAAGATCATATATATATATATATATAGACATTGTTTTTCTTTATATACTATTCTTTGTTGTCACTTTAGTTTGTATAAAAAAAGATTCTTTGTATTAAATAAATTGTATAAATATTGAAAAAAAAATTCTTGTCTATATGACACATTGAATAGTTTGCAATGCAATATGTTGCCAAATTTCCTTCCCTAACCAAGGCGATTATATGATATATACGACATTTCATGATATATATTATAGTCATACATACGTATAAGTTTTATTATAATGTGCATATGACATATAAGATGCAAATATTACGTATATATTGAAGGATATAAAAAATGTATGAACGTTTCGAGTATATATATATACATATATACAAGTTTGGCGATGACCTAGGGGAAATCGTAATTATAACATTGGCATAATCGTAAACGTGATTGTCGCTATTACAAAAAAGTACCAACAATAATTTAAAGATCCTTAAAAACATGTACAGTAATGTTTATGGGAGTTAAAACATTGATTCACCGAATTCTTACCAATTCCATTAACTTTACTAAGTAAATTATATAAAAAATATATAAAGCAAACAAACAGAAACAGCGATCATTACCTATTTTAACAACTCTCTATTTTTTTTTTTTTATCCCACAGTAAACTATCAAATAAAATGTTATAAAGTGAATATATTTTCACAAAAGCCTACTAAAATACGTTGCGATCTTAAAATAATAGATATTTTATTTTGCAGTTTATTTTATGATCGTTTGAAAAAATAATTTAAACACGTTTTTAATAGTGCCACAATTTATTAGCCAACAATTTTTAATCAAAAATTTGGGAGTCAAAACAAAAATCATAAAATGCGTCTGGCACTTATAAAATACTTTTACACAATCGTGTTGCATGAAAAATTTTGGCGTAAAAGATGAATGATGCTACCAATTAACTGTATTGTTGAAAAAAAGAAGAAAAGCAGCACCTATAATTTTATAGGCGGCTTTGCAAAAGAGTTGTCATTAAAGGTACTGAGACGCATTCACTAAAGACTTCAAGCACAATGGACACATTTAATACCATTATTATAATTCTTATACAGTTGAAACAATATTATTGCTACCATAATTTTTGTTTGCAGTAACCCCCGTATGATACATTGAAATTGATTTCTAGATCTAAAATACGTGTAATCCGCTGTGTTCATCAAAATAATACAGCCGTTTTAAAATAACCCGGAAAAAATCTATGTATACACACCAGTGGTGTGGCGTGAAAATTTTCGGTGGTCATCGCAATTATTTAAGTTTGTGGTGAAAAATTATTAACTCTAAAATTCAATGGTTGAATGTTCAAAAAAGAAACTTTAAATCTTACTTTCACTTATACATGAACTCCAAATGTTCTGCTAAAACTGGATCGTAGAGTTTTAAAAGCTTATTAAGAGTTTTAAAATATTGCTTGGTCATCGCCGCATCCAGCGATGACCGGACGCCACGCCACTGATACACACATATATATATATATATCTAACAAAAACATACCTGTGAAAAAAGGGAGCCAAGTTCTGTAAAGACAATGGCAAGAAAAGAAGTGATATCTAAGTGGGTGCCAAGTTCAAATAAAATTCACTCAAACTTACCTACTGAAGTATTATAGCATTTTTTAAATTGTTTAGAAATAAAAATTATTGACAGCATATTAATAATAAATCTAGAACTTGGCAAGTTTTTACTTACGAGTCATTTATTTTTAATAATGACATTATCATATCAAATCTTGTTATTTCATGATTGGAAGCCTTAATTTGAGTGAGCTCCTTCACCTTGAAGGGCGGTGGGATAAAATATATCCCACCTAATTTAACTGCAAAATTCCACATTGATACTAGAATTCAGGACTAAAAAGTTTAATTTTATTAAATACGTGAAAAGAAGCTTTTACCCATTTTGAAATAAATTTATTTTGTAAATTCTGGTGTGATTCAATCATTTCAGCATTTCACGAATAAAAGTTATTTGCCCCTGAAAGGGTTAAAGGGGTGCAGTCTCTAGAGTGATGACCAAGAACAAGCGTAAGTATATCTGTCTCTTTGTCAGGCATCTTAGTCTGTTTGCATTGAGGTTTCTGGAGGTGGGTGCTAGAGTGATAACCAAAGACGAGCGGGAGTGTGTCTGTGTATTTATTGGTTTATCAAATCTTTAACATGAGTCATTTTATTATAATAATATCTATATTAATTTTTTTTTGTAATGTCATTGAAATTAATATTAACATCACCATTTTATTAAGACATGAAATTGATAGGCATAACATTTATCAAAAACTTGCCAAGTTCTAGATTTATTATTAATATGCTATCAATAATTTTTATTTCTAAACAATTTAAAAAATGCTATAATACTTCAGTAGGTAAGTTTGGGTGAATTTTATTTGAACTTGGCACCCACTTAGATATCACTTCTGTAAAGACAATGGCAAGAAAAGAACTTGGCTCCCTTTTTTCACAGCTATGTTTTTGTTAGATATCATTACTTTTTGTAAAGTTACAATATATTTAGACACTTTACTTAATGCTTTTTAATGTGTTTACATGTGATTATTTTATTCACCAAGCAACATTCAATTATAAATTAAATTTCCTGCAACAAACTATTTAGCTGTCAGTTTGCGGCAGAAATCTATATTTTAATACTGCTACATTGAATGCATGTTTTGAGACGAAATGTATTGATTCGAAACTTTTATTGTTTCTGAAACAACAATTCCTATTAAATTCCTATATTAAATTTTCCTATTAAATTTTCCAGTTAAATATCCTATAGCTGGGCCTGCTTTTTTGTACTGAAAGTGAAAAATAAAGTTATGTGCTTATGCCACACTATGTATCATTCATCCATGGGTGCCGGCAAAGAGGCAGTGCAGAGGAAGGATGTTGCCCCTTCCTGGATTTTCAAATTTAATTAACTAAATATCCTTTTCTCTGATGATTTTGAAAATAACAAGTGGGTGATTGTGATCGCAGATCGCACAGAGGGTTTCGTTTAATATTCCTTTCAAAACACTTTATCCTTTTGAAAAATCTTAGTTCCACATTTCGCAACCAGGAGCGCACTCTATTCTAAACAAACCTTTATCCGAACGAAACTCTGTTTTACATACTATCTGTAGATATATTAGTCGAGGGGAATGAGCCCATAGCACCGAGATAAGTAGGCGCACCAGGCGGTAAAAAGTGGAACTAAAAAATGTAAGGCTATGGTGGATAATATGAAAGAATGGTCAAAGGGGTGTCGGCAAAAGTTAGAAAAGTGCTCCCCGGGTGAAAAGGGTGGAGGTTAGAAAAATTGCTTAAAATACACAAGCTAGAGCCCGGAGGAGTAAATAATATAAGACTTTTTGAAAATTTTATGATTTGTCGTGTGGTCCGAGTTATTCAGCTATACGTATGCAAAAAGTCATGTCTCCAACTTAATTAGGGGCTCCCTTAGATAGAATTGCTTAAAATACATATGTGATAGCTCAAAGGGTTAAGCATAAGACTTTTTCAAGATTTTATGATTTTTCGCCTGGCCTCAAGTGTTCTGCTAAAAGTATGCAAAATTTCAAGTCTGCAATTAAATAAGGGGCTCAGTTAGAAAGAATTGCTTAAAATATGCATGTGGAAACCCAAAGGGTTAAATGTTCGACTTTTTCAAAATTTTATGATTCGTCGCATGATGGTGTTCAGCTATAAGTATGCAAATTTTCACGCCTCCAACTTAATTAGGGGCTCACTTAGAAAATATTGTTTAAAATACACATGTGAGAGCCCGAAGTCTAAATGTACGACTTTTTCAAAATTTTATGATTTGTCGTTTTATGTGAGGTGTTCAGCTATGAGTATGCAAAATTTCACGCCTCCAACCTAATTAGAGGCTCACTTTGAAAGAATTGTTTAAAATGCACATGGGGGAGCCCAAAGGGTTAAATGTTCTACTTTTTCAAAATTTTATGATTTCTCGTTTGTTGTGAGGTGTTCAGCTATAAGAATGCAAAATTTCACGCCTCCAACCTAATTAGAGGCTCACTTAGAAAGAATTGTTTAAAATACACATGTGGGAGCGCAAAGGGTGTGACGAAATGTACGACTTTTTCAAAATTTTATAGACTGTCATTTGATGTGAGGTGTTCAGCTATAAGTATGCAAAATTTCAAGTCTCCAACAAGTATAGTTTCTGAGAACGGGCTCTGTGACAGACAGAATATCTCAATTTGTTGATATTCTGTAAGCAAGTAAACCTAGATAAACCCCCAGTAAGTAGATAGGTTTACAATGGAAGTCTATGGGAATTTGGCGGAATATTAGAGATATCGCCAAGGTGGCGTCACTTTTGGCGATAAACTTGGCGGTATTTGGCGACAGAACAGCGTTCCCTCCTACGGCAAATTAAAATTTCGCCTAATAGACGTAATGTTAAAGTAAAAATGGGCACCCCCAGGTGGGTAATTCATCGATTTTCACAATTTTTTAATTTTTTTCCTTAGTTTTATAGTGTAAACGAACTTCGCACCAAATTTGAAGTATGTCGCTGCAGTAGATATACGAGATCTTTTTGATGAGTGAGTCAGTCAGTCAGTCAGTCAGTCAGTCAGTCAGTGGTAAAATTATCGATTATCAGACATTTTCAAATGTCATTATCTCGGAAACTAATTATGCGTTATTTATAAAATTTTGGATTTTAGGTAATTAGGGTGGCCTTACTACACATTTCGTATAACAAGTATGTAGGTCTCATAGATTTTCAGTAGTAGAGCTTGAAATTTCACGAAAACAACTTGAAATGGTTCGTGTAAATAACACACGGCTATGTCAGGCGAACTTGGCTGACACACTGCTGTGTGTCTAGATATATATATATTGTTCGTTTAACAATATATGAAATGATTTCAGTTATTGGCAATTGTTGTGTGTTTCATAAGCCTTTTTCAAATTTGGAGAATGTTCCGCAATTGGGTTATTTCGATAAAAGTTACTTTCATTTTCTAACCATTATTTAACTTTTATACAGTTATAATTGTATTCTGTTTTCTCATTTGACGCCAATCATGGCTATCGGCCCGATTACGGAAAGTTATCCATTTTACCCCTGCGAAGAACGGGTGCAAGATAATAAATGTTTAATTGAGCATGCCACGAACTGTTTGTAAATATTTTATATTTTATTCCAATTTTTTAAGTTTCTTCTATACTTCGTATGCTTTCTGCAATGTTATTCACCTGTGCGAAGTGCAGGTATCCCATGAAAACTATTTTTCCCGGATATGACGTAATGACCGACATACTTCTAGATTTTTTTTTAAAAAAGTAATTTGACGATTTTAGGAATTTTTTTAAAGCTGTTGTCTAAAATTCTCAAAATATTTAAAACTATAAATAATCAATTATTGCTGGTTTAATAGTACAAGAATTTCTGCTTGCATTTTAAATTAAAGTGGATCCTAATATAAAATTAAATGAGTTTTAAATGGAATGAATGAAATGCTTCTATTTTAAATATTATAAATACAATTCGATCAAGAGAATATTTGGCAATTTATCGCCTGCGCCCGGTAAATAAAAAATATGCCTTAAAATTAATTAAATAATTTTTACTTAAACTCTAAGCGTAATAAAACGTTTAATTCTCATTGGAAATACACATGTTTATAACTTTATCTTATCAGGAATTGAATTACAAACGCTGCTGTAAAATTCTATCTTAACTAACATTAACTAATTTCATTTTATGTCCTTGTTCATTGCATTACAAAAACATAATTTTTACAGAATATTCTACAAAAATAAGTATAATTCTATAATTCACACATATAATTATATATACATTATATTCCAGACTTTACATATTCTGTGCAAATGGGGATTTTATAAAAAGTTATTTACTATACTAAAACAAAACGCTTTTCATATACATTTTTTAATGAAGTATTGCAATAAAAAGTAATAAATGAAAAACTTGAATATATATAATACTTTGAAAAATAAGTAACAATATGTTTTCTTACCTTCTAATTTGTGGGTTTATAATTCTTGAGGTGAATGATGTATGTTCATTCTTGGTAATGTTCTTTGTCAGAGGGGGAAACAATACACCTTGTGTCTCTGTCCATTCTTGTAACTTAGAATGGCATCGAAATGTCATACAAGATGGAGGCATATGTGTACTTTTGATAATATTTAATAAGAAAAATAACTTAAAATCACAAAAAAAAAAACACGTGCTGTTCTTGGTCCAACATGTGACTGAACGCCGGAACAAAGCCACGCGCACGAGGGAGAAAGAGATCCCCTTAAAAACGGTGGATCTCTCTTCAGTAGCGTATGCCATATGCCACTAAGTTGAAACCAGTTTCCAGGTCAGTGATTTGATTTCGAAGGTCACGGTCAAAGCGTTATAAGTAAGCGTCCTATCTTAAATGGGAGAGGTCGCCGCAAGATTAAAGGCGAGGTCACGTCAATCAAGGTCATACGCCACCTAGCGGACGGAGTGAACTACAAGAGGATTATTAACTTCTTTCCCCTTTGTGGATGATCTATAAGTTCGATATCTATGAAATAACTATGCGCACGCGCAGCCGTGATTTTATTCGTTTGTCGTCTGCAGTACTTAATTGTTGAAAGTGTAGATATAATTCGATTTATTTATTCGTCATTATTTAATTGAGGTTAGTTATTTAAACAAAATTATTCTTTAATATAATTCTTCAAAATAATCTTTTAAGAACTTGTATTATTTGGTAAAATGCCACGTTGGCGTTCAAATTATTGCAGTTTTCAAAACTGCAAAAATAACTCTCTATCTGAGAAAACTCATTTTTTTCGCTTCCCAAAGGAGAAAAACAGGTTAGTTTTGTGTTTTATTATAATTTATAAAAAAGTTAAAATATTATTTAATATATATTATTAAATGTCAGTGATTTTAATACGTTCTTTACTAATTTTCTACTTGAACTTGTTTCTAATTTTTTACTTGAACAACAAAAATATACATTATTTTAATTATTAGTATTTAATGTATAAGTATTCTAACAACTAACTATTTAATTATTATTTAAAATATTATACGTTAATTTTTTCATTTTAATAGCTTTATTCCATTACTGTTAAAATGAAGCTATATTTAAAGATTTTTTTTCCCACATCAAAGACATTTTGTTTTAGTACAGTAATAGTAACTAAACTTTTATAAAATACATGTTTACAAAGAATATGTAAAGTACAAGAAAATTGCACACGTGAATTATACTTTACGGTAGTATATTTTGCAGAAAATTTATTTTAAATGTTCGTAATAATAATTAAGTGAAACCACTTTGTTTATTATTTTTTGTTAGTATTATATAGTCGAGTGCTTTAGTTATTCTTTTTTATCACAACATTTCATTACAAGTTAAATTAATCTTACTTTAAATTATACTTTTAATATACTAACTCGAATTAAATTACAGTTGAATAATTCAAATTGCTTATTGGCACCACTTTTATGAAAAAGAAATATTCACCTTATTTAATGATAGTAAAAACGATACCAAAATATACCCAATTTCACTATTTTATAAAACTGGTGGGAATCAAACAATTTGAGTAAAAGACACAGCCCGTGAATATGACGGGAGGGAGAATTAAGAGGTTAGAAAGTCATTTTTAATAATAATATTTTGTTTTAGCCAGGTAAAATTGCAGGCCTTGCATAAAATTCATATTTACACAGAAAATGTAAAGAAAGAAATGTTATATGTATAATATGTATGTGAATTATACATTATTGTAGAAAATTCTGTAATAAATATAGTATATTTTTACTTATGAATAACAGAAACAATACACTATTTATTTTAATTATTAGAGTATTAATATTTAAGATTATTATGTTAATACTAATGTGTAAACATAATGAATGTGTAATGTGATACTTAATGTGTAAATATTAGTATTGATAACTAAGTAAACTTTTTAAATGATTATTTCTTATTAATTAAGGTATCAATATAAGGTCTTAAGTTTTAAAATTTTACCGTTTTGTAAACAATACAAAATAAGCATAAAAAAGGAAACACGTAATATTTTAAATAAAGTTAATATATATAATACTTTAAAAATTTGTACATAATATGTTTACTTATATTATTGTACTTTGTGAGTTTATAAGTTTTACGCTGAATGATGTTTTTCCACTTTTGATAATGATTCAGAAGCACAAAAGTACTACAGAGAAAAAAAAGAAGAAAGGTGTGTGTGTGGGGGGGTGGGGGGAGGGGGGATATAATTTTTGTTAAATTATGTCCTGTTCTATTTTCTTACCTATTGATGCAAAAGCAATGTAAAAAAATAAGTTAAAATTCAGAAACACAAAAACTCTTCGGGAAATAATAATAATAATAATAATAATAAAAGATTTTTTAATTGGGGGAGGGGGAGGTATTTTCTGTGGGAGATTTTAATTCTAGATGTTTATGGTTTACTTTAGTACATATTTCTCATTTTGATTGCTAAATTTTTCCCGCACATATTTTTAATAATTTGGTGTTAAAATATTATTTACAAAATATTACGAGGTTTTAAATGCTAAAGAAATTATTAAAATCACATTTTACTGAAAAGTAGTATATATTAATAACAAGCCTTTAAAAGCGTACTTTCTATTTATTTTGCGTCAATAATTTCAATATATATATATATATATATATATATATATTATTTTATTTATTTATTTTTTATTTATTTATTTATTTTTTTTCAAATATTAAAATAACACTTTAGATTTCTTTTTTCTTTTCTTTTTTTTTTTAACGGAGTTAATTTATAAAAATAAACATTTTAAAATTATAAATTTTACGCAGTTTTTAGACTGGAGAAAAATGAATAACGGAGACTGATTTTTAACGAATTCATTAAAAAACTACATTAAAGATTCAGAAAAACGAAAAATTCGAAAAAAAAAAAAAATGTGAGCTTTGTTCATGAAAAATTGTCGCTCCTTTCTTTAATAGATGTATTTAAAAATATATTTCTGCTTTAGATTGCTAATTCACCCTCCCCTCCCCAATATTTAAACGCGTATGCGTTAAAAGATATTTTAATTAAAAGAGAAAAGGAACTATTTATGTTTAAAAAGTAACAGCATTTAAATTTAAAAAAATTATAAAAAATATATTTTACTGAAAAATGAAATAAATTAAAAAAAACAAAAGCAGACTTTCTTTTTTTTTTTTTTTTGCTTCAATATTTCCTTTTTCCTATATTAAAAATTAAGTGTTTCTTACTAAGAAAAAATATACAAAAAAAATACTAAAAGGAAAACAAAGAATTTTTTATCAGCGGTGAAAAAAATAATAAAGAATGTTTATCTTTTAGCAATGCAAAAACTATGATAAATATGTTTAAAATTTCAGAAACAAATCCTTAAAAAGGGGGGGGGGGGCTGCATTTTGTGTAAAAACTTTATTCCTGATTTTAATAGGTAAAATCAGAAGTAAAAAATCATGTAGTTCTCCAAAGATCTCCCCGAGCAATGCAGTGGAGATCTCTCTAAAACAGAGGTTCTCAAAGTGTGCTCCCGTCTATACTTTTCAGGGTCTCCGCAGCGTTCCAGGAAAATAAACGAAATATGAAAGAAATTAACATATTGCAAAGGACATTTTTCCGAAAGTTTGTAGGAATTTGTGTGTGTATGTGTGTGTAAAAAATAAATACATCACTGTGTTGAAAAATACTATATTTATAGAATTAACAAAAATTTTGCATTATACATGTATCCATTTTCTGTATAATATTTTTGGTTTTAATTTTGGTTTGAACTACTACTTTATTTTATGTTTCTGCATTTAATGTGTTTTAAAAATTCGATTCAAAATAAGCTACAAGAAATAGTATTCTGAATCCAATGCACAATGTGAAAAGAAAGACCAAAGACGCTCCATTGCTGTTATCTTTGCTTGCCGAACAAAAGGGAGGAAAGTTTTGTTCTTTGGAGTTCCGCCTATTTATGATATATTGTGTGTGAATTTACATTTATATATATATATATGTATTTCTTTTTTATGTAACTTTAATTTCCTTAATCTATTTATGTTATTTTTATATACTGTTTTTCATAGTCATTGTTTGTTGATTAAAACCTCTTTATAGTAGCATCTTGTATCATTTAATAAACTCTCATTAGATTCATTTAATATTTGTACGTTGTGTAAGTAGGTTTCTTTTTTCTTTTTCCAACTTTAATTTCTTAGATCTGTTTATTTTATTTTTATTAATTCTTATTTAAATTTTCTATACCGTTTTACATAATTGTACTTAATTTTTAAAGCAATGTATGATGTTGAAAACGCATTGTTTTTAACATCTTTTATCATTTAATAACCCCTCTTTTAAATTTTGCTTTAATTGGTCTCGGGATTGGCTAAGATTCTTATGTTATGATGACACATTTTCCTATCAGAAATAAGAATGTAGAAATTTTTAAAATATATATTGGTTCTTTACATTTGTCATTGCACTAAAAATCTAAACTTTTGCTCAGCTCCACCCCTTGCTTAGACTTTTCGTCAATGAGTTCCCGCCCTGATATAAATTTAACCCCACCCATATATCCCGTTTTGTTAGTAAATTTTTCCTACCAGTTGCAGTTCTTTCAACACGTATAGTTTTTAACCGTATGTCTATTTTGAGGCAAAAACAATAGTGAAAGAAAGTTTCTTTCAAAACTATAATTAATAGCTAAATACTTCAAAAAAAAAAAAAAAAAAAAAAAAAAAAATCCAAAAAAAAGTAAACGATGCTACACCTAACAATACAGGTTATAGATTTTGCCCAGCCCACTTAAACACTAAAACGATGATCTCCTCCTAAATGTATTTTTAAAAAATGGTTCAAAAGAAGAAGCTCACAGCCAATTCATTTTCATTGCATGTTTAGAAGTACTAGAAACGTAAACAACGAAAAAAAGAATCCGCATTCGCATGATTCTATTACGGGAGGACGGGATTAGCGAAAAAGTGTTATATAATTACTCTTGGGCGACTGGGCCTACGCATTTTCTTTCCTTTCGCTAGTATCCTACTGCAAGGATCGTACGCTTAAGGTATTTTTTTTTAGGACAAATATCACTATTTGTTTATGGAAAAATTAATCTAGGTTAAACGCACGAAATTTCACCTTATTTAAGAAGAGATTTTTCCATAGGAAAATACTGGTACCGATGAATTTCCTGGTCGTGAAATTTCAGGACAAGTACGATCCCTGCTACTGGGATTATACAGAAGTCTCTCTTTGTAAACGAAAGCTGTATAACTTGCCTTTTATTCTGTGTGTATGTGGTTACTATTTTTATCTTTAATTCCGAGTTCATACTAAAAATCCCGAAATAATATTTTTTATTTTAAAAATGGATGCCATTAACTCCTTAACGGGATGTGATGCCGATAGGGCATCACGTAATTTTAATCCCTAATTTCCACATTGGCACCCGAATTTATTAATGAAAATTTCACCCTTCTTAAGTACGCGAAAATAAAATTTTAATGGTTTACAAATAAATTTTCTTGTAAATACTGATGTCATTCAATTATTCAACCTTTTACGAATACAAGTACCGTACCCGTGAAACCCTGAAAGGGTTAACAATACTGCTCGAACGTCGCTCGGGTAAGAAGAGTTTTTTTTCTTCGTTAGTAACAGCTTTCAAAAACCACAAATTTTTAACTATAATTTTCGCTGTATTTAGCGGATATACAAGGCAGATAATTCAATGCAAAAAAAAAGTGATTTTTAGTCCTTACTTGGTATTTATTGTGTCCAATAAAAGTAATATTAAATACTTTTAAGGGGGGTAAATATTAGAAAATTTTATTTTCAAAATTTCTAGTATGAATTCAGAATTTCTGTATCAAGAAACGGCCCAAACTGAAAACCTTGACCCCATGTTGGAAACTACCGGTTCAGACTCACTCTTATTCAGCAGATTTTTCTCTACTCCATAGGCATAAAAAACATTAATTTGTAAACCATAGATTACCGTGGGGTTAACGGGCTCCGCCTTAGAAATTCTTCCCAAAAAGGGTTCCGGGAGCCCAAAAGTTTGGGAACCACTGGTCTAATCTATATATTCCCGGAGAATTATGTCAACTTTCCCTGGAGAAATAAAGACTCACTTTTTTCTGACGAAGAAATATTCAAAAACAAAGCTAGAGCAAAAACATTATTTTATACAGAATAAGAGCTATTTAAATTGTATAGAGAGACTCGGGGCCCCTAACAAAACTCCAGTTGGCTCGGGGCCCTGGGTAGCCGCCCTGCGCAACCCACCCATGTTGCATATCAAAAGTGTCCCGCTCACTATGGGCGGAGCTTAGTCGACGTTGATTTCAATTTTAAAAATCGTGATTCTTAAACTCCATTCGTGATTGATTTACCTTTTTAAGTTCCAGTGGCACAGATACAGAACATGGTGATTGATGCTGTTAACGATTTAAAAAAATTGCGTTAAAATGGACCATTAGAAAAGAGGATCAGAATAGATTTGTGTATCTGTAATCGTTTGCTATGACAGAAATGTGTCTTGCTGAAATCTTTTTTTTATTTTCCTCCTTATTTTGTACATTGTTTAGTTATACCCTACTCTATCCCTGCGTGTCATATTCTTTTAGGATGCCCTATTTCTATTACCTACTGTAACCAGAGCCTGATTACCCGCGGGGCAAATTCCTACCACTAAAAATAAGCAAAAAATTTTACCTTATTCATGGCTAAGATTTTACATGAATACGGCGTTTAGATAAGTCGAACTTTTCTCTTAAAATTTATTGGTGTAAGTGTGCCCCGTTGGTAATCAGGCCCTGACTGTAACCCAATTTATTTGAAATATTTGTTTATCAGTGATTTTTTTTTTTTCCAAAATGATGGTCTAAAAATTAAGGTACAAGTAATACACGACCGCGCGGGGCATAGAGAAAGAAATACTGTGGGTAGTAACTTTTTTTCCCCCTTTAAAAGCCGGTCAAAAATGACAATATGTTCGAATTTCCGCAGAAGACACGAGAAACTTATCGGAATGTGAAATTTAGCTTGAATATTCCAAGCAAAATTACTATAATAATAATAATAATAATAATAATAATAATAAAAGGAGCCATCTATTAGTCAATTTGTATTATGTTTTTAATTTTGAACATCTTTATTTTTCGTGAGAAAAGAAGGGAAAAATATTAGCTAAACAACATTTGAGATGACCGAAACCGATGATCACCGAAAAGAAATTTCATCTGCCATCTGAAAAAAAAAAAAAAAAAAAAAAAAAAAAAAAAAAAAAAAATAGATTTGATTATTTCAGCAAATAACAATCATTAACCACTCTTTAAAAATTGCAGTGATAATTATGTGGTGATTATAATTAATTCCACGCCAATTTTGACTTATGATTTGCCTAGTTTAATTTTAAAATAGAATCAATGTATTTATAATTACTTGTAAATATTTTTTTAACTCAACCCGGAAATAAAATGCTGAAAAGTTTATCTATACTAAAACAGTATATTGCGATTTGCTTCCTCAATTTGTGTATCATATTCAAGACACAGACGAAAGTCTGTACTTTTAAAATAAATTTAATTAAATCACAGCTGTTCTATTTGTCACATTGCTGAAGTTTTGTGTAAAACGTTTGTACTAGTCTGGATCAAAGCGGATAGGAAAGAGAAGACACTCCCATGTTAAATGATGCCGCAAAGTAGCGCAACAGCGCCCACTGGTGGCCGCGCTGTAAACTAAATTGTTCGGTAGTGGGCGGGGCACTGCACGAAGCTTTTGGTTTTGCTTTCACGGACCGATATTTTTATTTATTCCGCAGCAGTACAACGGTAACGACAATTAGAAGTTTAACTGCTGTGATTAAACTCAGACTAATCTCATAATGTATTTGTTTCAGTTTTTAATATTTTCTGTTTACTTCTTGTAATTTATAATGGCGTGAAGAATACGAATGTTTTAAAAGAGATCCATTTCTGGAACAGTGGATATATATATGTATTATTTAATGCGTTCGACAATTTGTTTCAATGGGATATTTAATATGTGGGATTACTATTGATAACGAGTAATTTTTTTCATAAAAACATTCGTATTTTCCATAAATTATAAGATGCACTTGTATCCATAAATTATAAGAAGTAAACAGAAAATAAATAAGATTAAAAGAAATAAATAATCTGATTACTCTTATCAAAAATTTTAATATTTCCACACTATAAGTTTGCTTATTGAAAGAACTGAAATCTTATTGTCGTTACTTTTATACTGCCATGAAATAAATGAAAATGTCAACAGCTACTTTTCATTAAAAGTTAAATTCCTTACTGCAAGTATATGAGGTTCTTGTTTTATAAAGGCACATAAAACACGTTTTATTACAGAAAAGAATTTAGAAAAATAGAAAACGGTTTTCTTTTTCTTTTCTTCTCTTTTCTTTTTTTTTTTTTTCAAGTATTAGGGAATTTTTTTTAAAAATTACTTTCCTGAAAAATCTGATAAATATTGATTTTTGTTTTATGAAACTACATAAAATAAATGTTTTAATGCACACAACTATTTGGGGGAAAAAAATACTGTAACTACATGTTTCTTGTTTTATAAAGCTACACAGAACACATTTTATTACACAATACGTGACATTTAAACACGAATTAGGAAGAATTTTTATTTTGAAATTTTTAAAGAAAATAATTTTTTTTATTTTCTATCGCTGTTACACTTAATTTCTAAAAATCTTTTTTTTTTTTTTTACATGTAAAAAAAATTTTAAATGGAATAAATGAAATTTTCAGCTTTTATTTTATACAAAAAATGAAAGTATAGTTTAAATTAAATAGCATTCTGTACAGTGTTTATGAACACATGAAAATTGTGATTCTTATAATATATATATATATATGTGTGTGTGTGCATAAATGTTGAAAAACTTGTTATAAACCTAATGTTAAACCTATGGGATGTTTCTTTTCCTCACAGGATAGCTGAGACTGATTTATAATAGGGCATTATTTCGATTTTGATTCCAGATGAATTTAATAAAGGTAGTTTCACTTTGGAAACAGGTTTTTATGCTGAAAATGTCATCTAAAGTATTGAAATTCAAAAAGAACCAGTCAAAGACTTAACATTAGATTGTGAGCGTCTCTGCTTAAGCAAAGAGTTCCCTTAACCCTTCACTGCACGAATCTTTCTATGATTTTTTTTTTAAATCTATATATCGGTCTAATAATGGGAAAAATAGTAAAAAAAAAAATTAATTTCAAAATTTGATATTTTATGATGTGCCATTTATACACATTTAGAGTTATAAAATATTGCATTGCTATATTTCACAACTAAATGAGCTTAAATTAATTAATTTTATCTGCTTAACACTCTGCAACTTTTATTATATTAACATTTTTAAATATTCAGTAAAAATAATGAAAGTAAATCTTATCGTAATAGCTTGAAAGATCCCCCCCCCCCCACCCCCGAAGAACAAATTCTAATTTTTTGTATAATGCAGCCATCTGAAATGGACAAAATAAGTGTTATTCCATTCTTTGGATTGTCCTTGATCAGTTACAGCGATCATATTAGCCAACTTCATGGCACATAATGAAATTTATAATGTTTTGGGGTATGTGCCAAATATGGCACGTGGTGTAGTGAAGGTAGTCGATGCAGGTTTTTATTCTTGGGGCCCATTTTATGAAAAGTAACAGTTATTTTTGTGAATTTTATTATATTTTTGTGAAAAATAACATTTTGTGATGAAAGTTGAAATCCAGGTACTCAAATTCGAACCAAGAATTTATTAACAAAAACTTCTTCCCTTGCTAAAGTTTTGTTTTTCGTGACCTGGTTTTATTTACAAATTATACATTTTAAAACAGTTTTATGAAAAAGAATGTTATGTAGGGAATTTATTTTATTAAAAGGAATTTTGTGAAGGGGCTCATTTTATTAAATTTATTTTAGTGAATGGGCCTATTTTATTAAATAGATTTTTGTGAAAGGGCCCTAAATAGGCCCCAAATTTTGCCTGGATCGACCACTGCAAGGATTAAGATCAAAGAGCCTAAATATTTTTCATTCCTATTCCTGCAAAGAGCTGCAATCCCAGAAAGGCAGAATGCTTCTATTAGTAAATTATATATGAAAAAGATAATACATAATTTCACTTAAACGTTACAAATAAAGTCTACTGAAATAATTTTAAATATATGTATTTTTAATTCTGTTGGTACTGAGATTAGTACTGAATATCAAGAAATAAAAGTGATTTTGCTAAGCTAATGAAAATGAAATCATGCTTATAACGTTAAAAATGTATATGATTTAGACCAGTATCTCAAAACACAAAACGATGAAATGCTTTCATGATTACAAAACTTCATAAGTATATTTTCATCCATAAAACTAAAAATATTTACAGTAATTGGATCATGATAACGACTTTTTTACTGACATTTTGTTCCACTGATCTATATTTAAACTCACCTATGAGTCTGAATTAGTAGAATTTCTTTTTAAAATAAGGTTTTGGATGAATGGAAAGTCACTTAAAATCTTAAAAGTGGATTTGCCACTCATTTTAATAAAACAGAAAACGACATCACAAAAATTTGCATCTTCAGATATCACGAAATTAAAGTTTAAATACAAGTTCCAAAAAAAAAAAAAAGAGCATTGTGATGAAAGTAATTCTGTTAAAAACTTATACCCCCCCCCCCCCCACACACACACACAATGCTTTTCCAAATGAGAAATTGCAGACCCAGATATCGGCCTGAGTAGCTCAGTGGTTAGAGCAGCAATCTTGTATACTGTGGTCCCGGGTTCGATTCCTGGCTCTGGCTAATTTTTCACTCCAGTTGGGTTTATTGTATTTATTGTATGTATGTCTGTAAAATATTTATATATACCTTTAACTGTTGAATGCAGGCGTTATTTATGGGTGAATGTGTGTTTTAAGATATATTGTAGTATGTGTGTTTATAATTACCATTTCTGTTAATGTCATAATTAATAACCAAAATAAAAACATGAGATTTCTTTTTATTAATTAGCATATTTGTTTTGCTTTGTTTTTCAGAAATTGGAAAAAGGGGAAATATTACTGTGATAAACAAGAATGTAACAATAATAATGTATTTCTTACATTGTTTAAAAATCAATTTCAAAGAGAATTGAATTGTTATTGATTATCAGTGTTAGTAACATACAGAAGCGATGATGCTTCTGCTTTCTGTTTGAAGCCCTTTTCTAGAATTAATGAAAACAAATTAATTTTATTACATTATCATTTATTAAAAAAAGAACTTTACTTTTTTCTTTTTTAATTTAATGTCAGCACTATTTTATATTAAATTGCCACGTATTTACTCATGTATTTTTGATTATTTATTTCTTTATTTGGTATTAAAAAAATCACATTTGAAAGTGACTACTTTTTAGATTAATAGTACCTTTACATTTTAAATATAAACAACTAGCAGAACTACCCGGCTTCGCCCGTGTCAATTATAAGGAGCCTTCCATGTAAAATAAATTAAAACGAAGTAACACGGCAATCACAATAACTGAAACTTGTGCATTCCCATCCACAAATCGTTAAAAAAGCAATCAGAAAACATGATGTTATTGTCTCGCAACCACAGTAAAGTCCCTGAGCTTTAATAACAGAATGCGCGTTATGCAAGAGAAAAATATGTGATTTTCCTCACAATACGAAAAAAAAAATTCCACCAATTCGCGCAGCATTTAGTGAAATTCTCGTTTGTATTGTACATATATAAAGTACAAACACTATGTCAGTGCCCATAAATTGTAACCCATAAATTGTGCCTTTACTGCAATTTTTCGAACTTCTAAACATCACATAATTTCAATTTTTACAATGTCGAATAGAAAAAAAGTTCTTTCAAATGAAATTTTTTTGAAAATTTTATCTCAATTTTCTGATTTTAATTGATTTTACAGTAATTTTCAAGCATGGATATTTTTAAAGGTGCGTGCAACCCGATTACGAAAAATGAACTCGTTTACTCTTAATGCAATTGTATAAAGAAAAGACATGT
This sequence comes from Maratus speciosus, assembly GCA_963932465.1. Classification (NCBI taxonomy): domain Eukaryota; kingdom Metazoa; phylum Arthropoda; class Arachnida; order Araneae; family Salticidae; genus Maratus; species Maratus speciosus. The sequence continues at coordinate 10,064,920 of OZ010793.1, read as the reverse complement.
CTATGAGTAACGCTGGTATCATATTTTCGGTGGCAACAACCTAATACAACAATTAATTTCCCTTTTACTGCAATTTAATTTCTAAACCTCGCACATTCGATTGTTTCAACGTCTTATAGAAAACAAAGTACTTCAGGTAAGATTTGTTTGTAATGTTTATCTCAGTTTACAGATTTTTTTTATGGATTTTAAAGTAATTTTCAAGCATGCATATTTTTTAAATATACTTGCAACCCAATTACAAAATATTAACTCAATTGCTCAAAGACATTGCAAATAATTTAGGATTTGCTTGTTTTCGTGTAATATTCGTCGATAACTAAATTGGCAAACGAAATTAAAACGCCAAAAATAAAATAAAATAAAACACGAACTTAACAGATTATAGCTGTAGTGAGTTTGACTACACGCAGGGCCTGATTACCAACGGGGCACACTTACACCAATAAATTTTAAAAGAAAAGTTCGACTTATCTAAACGCCGTATTCATGTAAAATTTCTGCCATGAATGAGGCAAAATTTTCTGTTTATTTTTAGTGGTAGGAATTTGCCCCGTGGATAATCAGGCTCTGACTACATGTTGAAAAGATTTGATAGAATGTGATGTCATATCCAGCCTTTTTTTCCCCTCTTGTTCCTATTTTCATGAAATTTGACTGTTTGTATTAAAGTAGATATTTTAATTAAAACACAAACATTCAAATTAAGGTGCTACGTCATTTTACCGCTCTTATATATAAAATTTATTTTATATATAAAAAAATGTGACTTTTCTGTTTAAAATGACGTCAATTTCAAAAATGCAAAAATAAAGCAACGCGCTATCGTTATTTTTTTCATATTATTGTGTCATTTTTTAGGGTTTGGCAACAGGAAAGAAATTAGAAAATTTAAAAAGATATATTTCTATAATGTTAAATTTTGGAAGACTGTAGAAAAAAGGTATAAATAGTGTTCTGATGATTTTTTTAAAGTAGACAGTGATCTTTTCCATGTTCTAAAACGTACATGAAGTTTCGTGCAAATCGGTCTAAAAATAAAGATTTGTATAAAGGACATACACACAGAGAACGGCTTTTATGTATATAGATAAAATAACTTTTCAGTTGTTTTAAAGATTTTTAAAAAAGGCGATTTTTTTTCAAGTGCATTCTAAAATGAAGAAAAAATTTTAAGATAATATTGTAGTAGAATTTAAAAAAGTTTAGCTAGGAACTTAATGTAATGAATTTTTTTTTTTTAACATGACAACATTTATTTTTTTTCTTAAGCATTACAAATTGAATGACTGAAGTAAAATGCCAGTTACAACTGATAATGTAGCATTATTTGTTGTTGTTACTTACAGTTAAAGTGAAGAAAGGAAAACAAAAACAATTTGAATATTTCTCTGCCCCATATTTTCTTCATTTAAGGCTGTTCTCAAATCCGAAAGGGCAACTTTATGAGATACGTTTTAATTTATTTTTGTTCGGAAATGCAGGAAACTAGCAGTTGTTGTTCAGAAACTATATAATCGAGCTGTTTTTTCCATCTGAACATGCATAGTAAGCTTTTATAACATACTTTAACTAGATTGCATTCAATGACATTGAAACGCAATTTATTTAATTTATACGTAAAAAAGTCATATAATAATGCAATATAAAACATAAATAGTCCATACAAGATTAGATTTTTTTTTTCATAGATTGTCATTTTATTTGCACGTCTGCATATAATATTTAGTGAAAATTGTAAAAAAATCATATAAAGAAAGAAATATTGAAGTTAATTTTACTATTTTGGTGTTATTTCATATCTTGTAGGCAAAAAACAGGACGCATACATGTAAAACTCGTACCTTGAGGATACCGCTCCATTATGTCAGAGAGATGGACAACAAAGCAATCCAAAAATATGCTCAAATAAATAAAATAATTTAGAACCTAATTTTACAAAATTGAGCTCAAGGGAAAATATGAGGAATTTTTATTATGTATACATGCATATGAAATCATTGTAAAAAAAAGCTATAAAAAATACAAGAACACCTACCTCAAGTAAAATAAATCTAGAAACAAAAATTACATTTTAGAAATTTTTCTTAAACCACAATTTTTTTAAAGTCGTTAGATCTATGTGTAAGGTATAAAAGAATACACAGTGCCTCCTGTTATGCTGCATTGTTTCTGCTACTAGGCATGTATTTACCAGTAGATTTATTTAATTTTCTAGTACACCCTTAATATGTTAATTACAGTAAATTCTGTCCCTCTGTACAAGTCGGAAATCTGTCTAACGCAGACAAAACATTAACCCCTTCACGGTCGCTTAATATTTGGAAAAACCATCAATAAAGTACCTATTTATTTTATTACAGAAATTGAATATTTATAAGGTTTCTAAATAAAATATGCAATTAGTTTTTTTTTTTTTTTAAGGCGAAAAAAAAGATGTTATAGAACAAATTCATATTTCTAGAAAAGCCATCATGCGAGAATTCTGTGCCTTAATGTTTGTTTTACACCGTACAAATTAATGCGAATAAAACCTTTATTTTTCGCATCTTAGATGTTTATTTACCATCATCACACACATTTTTACAAATAATATTTGAAATAATATATATACATTAAATTCTGATTATTAATAATTTTTTGAGTGTTACATATTTCGAAACATGCAATACAAAGCCCAACATTACAGTCAGTGCAAAAACCAGTCCCAAAAGCTAATATTCAAAGACTTCACACCGAAATGACAGTTCAATTTTTCTGGTTTCAGAAGTTTTTTCCAGCAATAAATCTCCAGCCCGGAAATAGGACGGGAGCTAAAAATAACGAAAGACACCCCAGCCCGTGATATTGACGGCAGCGAGAATTAAGGGGTTAAATGGAAATGAAAAATCTGCAAATAACAATAAATCTGACAATAAAACATAAAGACCTAAAAATGAATACATAGGTAAGTCTTGCAGGAAGAAAATTAATACATCAATTTAAAAAAAAAAGCAATTTTTATTAAAGTAGTTGAAAAGTAAACAAGTTACACTAGTCAACAGGATGTTAATTCAATACCTTCTCAAGTATCAAGTACAGTTTCTGGGATGGTCTGTTTTACTAAAGTCCCAAGCACGAATACACCAATTCCGTTACAAAATTTATGTTCTGTATCGTTATTAGTCGAAGCATCCTCAAGCCATGTGTGTCAGTTAGATGCTTTATATTTACCTGCACCAATAGTACCTGCTATGAATATCTGTAGCACACCAAAGTCGGATTTTTCAGCAAGAAAAAGGAATGCCAAAGTAGAAGGCAAAATAAAACAGTTGTTACTGATCGTAATTAAAATCTCTCGTACGAGGGCGCTGTGTCAGCGCCGTAATTTTATTTATTATTCCAATCGTCTGCGTGTTGACGATAGATTGTAATTTAGTTACTAGTGAGTGGAAACACTGAATTTTTGTTGTTGTTGTTATTGAAATGATGGAATTTTTTGACTTGGAAACGGCCAGAGAGACTGTTTCACTCTTAACAATTATTGTTTTAAAATAAAGAAATATACAGTTCACTGCGAAGAGTTCCTTAAAAATGGTGTCATTGACTAACTTATTGTTTTATTCTTAACAGAAATTGGTCCTTCGAGGCCAAAGTAAACGGATTTATCGTTTGCTTTTAGAGTCAAGAATCAGCGACGAGACTTGGTTTCTTCGAATAAGGTAGGACTTTTTCTTTAACATGTCTACTGAATTAAAAAATATTTTGACAAAAAAAAGAGTTTTAAAATGTAAAATTACTAAATTTGTGAGTGAAATTAAATTAAGTGACTCTGATGAATGTTCTTTAGAACTTGTAAATACGAAATGTGATCAATTCAATACAGAATTGAAAGAAACGTTTGATAAAATTTATTCATTGTGCGATGAGGAGGAAATTGATAAATATATCGATGAACAATCATCGATTGAAAAAGAGTTAGATGAAACTTGGTTAAAAATTAAAAGAGCGAAACAAAAACAAATAAATGTTCTTAATGAATCAAAGCCGAAACAAGAGAATAGTGTAACGGAAGTTCGACTTCCCACGATTAATCTACCTTCTTTTAGTGGAAACGTACAGGATTGGATATATTTTAGTGATCTTTTTAAATCTAGCGTTCACAATAATAGCGCACTTTCGGGTGCTCAAAAGTTATCATATTTGAAATCTTCGCTTCATTCTGAAGCTGCAAAAGTTGTACAAAGTATAACGATTTCAGATGATAATTATCAAACAGCGTGGTCCTTATTAGAGGAAAGATATTCCAATAAAAGACAACAAGTGTTTGCTCACATTAAAAAATTAATGTCCATTAATTCAATACAAAGTGAAACACCTAGTGCTATTCTTAATTTAGCAGATACCGCCAGTGAATGTATCAGATCTCTAGAAATTCTCGATCAAAAAATTGAAGGGTTTGCGGATACAATAATAACTTATATATTGTGGCAGAAATTAGATGGGTCCACAAAATTATGGTTTGAACGTGAACAAAAAAAAGACGAGCTACCAAAATTAAAAGAATTAATCGAGTTTTTAAAAAGACAAGCGAGAACACTGCAAGTTTCCAAACCTCTTATAAATAATGTAACTCCTAAACGCAATGCTCAACAACGAATCACTAGTATGGTATCTACATCTAATGGTAAAAACTCAAAAACATTTAAATGTGTTAAGTGTCAGAGTAATGAATTCCACGGTTTTCACAAATGTCCAGAATTCTTAAATCTTTCAGTGGCTTCTAGATATGAATTCGTAAAGAAAAATAATATTTGTTTTAACTGTTTAAAATTCCACTCGGTTAGAAATTGTAAATCTACTTATTCTTGTCAGAAATGTATGAAAAAACATTCGAGTTTACTGCATTTCGAGAATGAAAATGAAAAGCAAATTCAAAACAGCGATAGAAAAAATGAATTTATTTCAAAACCCGAGGTCAGTGATTGCAATACCCAAAACCAGAATCAAATCGTAGCGCATTCAAATCTAGACCCGAATGCTGCAACATTTCACATTTCTAACGAAAGAGCATTTTCAGGTACATCTGTTTGTGAGATGAATTATTTAAGTTCTGGCATCTTATCAACTGTCATTGTTTATATTAAAAATAAATTTGGTGAATTTAAGCCGTTAAGAGGTTTGATTGATGCTGGATCAATGAGTAATTTCATTACGATTCAGTGTGCTGATTATTTAGGAATTAAGAAAGAAAAAATAAAAGTTGCGGTTTCAGGATTAAATGGCATCTCCGTGAATATTAACTCCAAGGTAAAAGCATTAATTTCGAACAATTCAAATTTTAAGGCGGAAATAGAACTTCTTTGTGTACCAAAAATATCGGATACTATTCCAGTAAATCGGATTAACGTTCCAACAGAACAATACCTTAATAACATTAAATTAGCGGATCCAGAATTTTACAAACCTGGAAAAATTCATGTTCTTTTGGGAGCTCAAATATTTTATGATCTTTTTGAAGTCGGTCGAATTGAAGTCCCCAATTCTAATTTAAAATTCCAAAACTCGGTATTTGGATTCATTGCCTGTGGAAGCGTATTAAATCCTGACAATCAAATCACGCAAAATACTCATTGTGGGCTTGTTTGTAACTATGAAGATTTGACAAAAGAAGTTCAAAAATTCTTTCAGTTAGAAACATTAGGGATAAAAGACGATCCCACATGTACTGACGAAGATAGAGCATTAGAAATATTCGAAAAATCTGTATCTTATAAAAATAAACGTTACGAAGTTACCTTACCATGGAAAAAAGATTGGCGAGAAATGAACGACAATCTCAAAATAGCCAATAATAGACTAAACTGTCTTAAAGTGAAAATGAAGCGAAAATTAGAGCTTCGTGCTCAATATTGTGAGACTTTGAAAGATTATGAAAATAAAGGAATCATAGAAAAAATAACGGAAACGCACAAGCCAGTGGAGAAACCACTTTTTTATCTTCCACATCAACCTGTCTTTAGACAAAGCCTGACAACAAAAATGAGAGTAGTCTTCGATGCCAGCTCACACGATGTTGGCGAATTATCGTTAAATGATTGTCTTTGGCCAGGTCCAAATCTAAATCCAAACATATTCGATCTACTTATCAATTTTAGATTAAACAAAATAGCATTGATAGGTGATATAGAAAAAGCCTTTCTGCAGATATCCCTAGCGGAGAAAGACAGAGATGCAGTGAGGTTTTTATGGATTGGAGATAGAGGTATAGAAATATATCGCTTCAACCGAGTTCTTTTTGGTATGAATGCTTCCCCGTTTCTTCTTGCTGCTACTCTAAGAAAACATATCAAGAAATTTCAAGTTAGATATCCTACAACAACAAAGTTATTAGATAGGTGCCTCTACGTTGATGATTTCGTCGCTGGTGCTGACAACTTGCAAGATGCGTTAGAAATCTCTCGAAATGCTGTTTATATTATGAGCGAGGCAAGTATGAAACTCAGAAAATGGTCAACTAATGATAACGATTTGATGGAGCGATGGAAACAAGAAGGGTTTGATACTCAGCCTCTACACAACCCAATTGAATTAGGATTTGACTCAACAAAGGTTCTAGGAATGTCTTGGCATACGAGTGAAGATTGCTTTATCGTAGATGTAAAAGGCTTATTAGAAATGTTATCAAAAAATGAAAACACCAAGCGCTTCATCCTGCGTGCAATTGGAAAAATATTCGACCCTCTTGGCTTGCTCACTCCTTATACTATTCGCATGAAATGCCTATTTCAAGATCTGTGGTTGAGGAAAATTGCTTGGGATGAAGATCTACCAATAGATGTTAAAGAAAAGTGGCTTCAATGGTGTTCTGAGATCCCACGCCTCTCCGACCTAAAAATTCCAAGAATTGTGCTAAATTCAACGAAAGAAGAAAATTCAGATGTGGTAGAGATTCACTGTTTTTGCGATGCTAGTAAGAAAGCCTTCGGCACTGTCATATACCTCAGAATTGTAAAAGAAAATGCTATTGAAGTTAACCTTGTGACTTCAAAAAGTAGAGTTACACCTCTTAAAAAAATCACTTTACCAAGATTAGAGCTATTGGGAGCTTTACTTGCTGCCCGACTAGGTAATGCAGTCAAGAAAATAGTAGATCATAAGAAGCCATCAGATGTGTTCTTCTGGACAGACTCGAAAATCACTTTGTACTGGATTAGAGGTTCTAGTAAAAGATGGAAATCATTCATAGCGAATCGTGTCAACGAGATTCAATCTTTGACTGACTCCAATTCGTGGTTTCATTGTCCGGGAAAGTCTAATCCAGCCGACCTCCTTACCAGAGGCGTCAGTGTTGATATGCTCTTAGAAAAGGATTTGTGGTTTAAAGGTCTCCCCTTTTTGAGAGAAACTGTTCTCCCAACTAATGACTGCAACATCCAAAATTCGCCAGATGACTATTCTGATGAACTAAAGAAAACAGTTAAATGTGAAAATGATAACTCTTTAGTTACTCTAGCTATTTATGATCAAAATTATTTATTAGATTATATTATTAGTGTTAGTAATAATTATATAACTATCATTCGTATTTTATGTTATGTGCTTAGATTTATTCATAACCTTCGAAATGTTAATAGAGTGAAAGATCATCTTACTTCTAAAGAATTGAATGCTGCAGAATTATCACTGATAAAGATGGTTCAACAAAGTGAGTATCAGGAAGAAATAAAATGTCTTCAGAAAGGTAATTCGGTACCAAATAAAAGTAAACTAAATTCTTTAAATTGTTTCTTAGATGAAAGTAATATTTTAAGAGTTGGGGGTAGATTGGGTAACTCATATTTGACAACAAATGAAAAACATCCTATGGTTCTGCCAAGTAAGCATCCCCTTACTTTAATTATTGTAAGATATTTTCATTTAAAGTATTTGCATGTAGGATCACAAACATTGTTGTACCATATTCGTCGTAAATTTTGGATAACTAATGGTAGAAACATCTGTCGCAAAATAACATATGAATGTGTCACTTGTTTTAAAAACAAGCCTGTATTAGCGAGTCAAGTTATGGGTGACTTGCCCAAAGAGCGTGTTACACCTTCATTTCCATTTTCCATTATTGGAACTGATTATTGTGGCCCTTTTTACATTAAATTCAAAAATCAAAGGAAAGGTACATATAATAAAGTGTATGTATGTACATTCGTTTGTCTCTGCACCAAAGCTATTCATCTAGATTTCGTTTCAGATCTCACTTCTGCAGCCTTCATTGCTTGTTTTAAGCGCTTTGTTAGAAGATGGGGAAAGTGTTCAAAAATATTTTCTGACAATGCAAAAAACTTTGTAGGGGCAAACTTAGAATTGAAAAGGCTTCACAATTTGGTTAGACACCCAGATGAAGCATTAGCTGATTATTTTGCAAGGGAAAATATCGAATGGAATTTTATTCCTCCGAAAGCGCCGAACTTCGGTGGTCTTTGGGAGGCAGGGGTTAAATCATTCAAATTCCATCTAAAACGTGTAATTGGTAACGCGCACCTCACTTTAGAGGAATTTCTGACAGTAATTCTAGAAATTGAAAGTGTTTTGAACTCAAGACCTCTGTCCCCATTGTCATCAGATTTCGACGATTTCGAGACTCTGTCACCGGGTCATTTTCTTATAGGTAGGCCCTTAACGTCTATTATTGAACCCCAGCTCACTGAAATTTCGGAAAACAAACTTAGCAACTGGCAAAAAATAACAAAATATAGCCAGCAAATATGGAAATTATGGAAGCGAGACTATCTGAACACCTTGCAGCAACGTAATAAATGGCAAAAAAATAAAAACAATATAAATGTTGGTTCTCTCGTATTGATCAAAGATGAAAATATGCTCAGCACAAAATGGGCAACAGGTAGGATTTCCGAGATATTTCTCGGTAAGGACAAAAAAGTTCGAGTAGTGAACATTCGTCTACCTAACGGTAGAATAATAAAGAGAGATGTGAGAAGTATTTGTCCCCTTCCAATTAATGGAAACTAATTTCTTTAATGTATATATTTGGTATATTTTGAATATATTTTGTTGTTTAATTTCTATAGTATGTTTTATTGTATTCAAATGTAAAGTAATTTAGCCATTTTTCCTTTGTTATTAATTATATCTTTGCATTGTTACATGTAGTATTATGTAATTTTATATTATATATTAGAGTAGTTTTGAAACCTGCAGGTTTCAACGGTCGGGAGTATGTTACTGATCGTAATTAAAATCTCTCGTACGAGGGCGCTGTGTCAGCGCCGTAATTTTATTTATTATTCCAATCGTCTGCGTGTTGACGATAGATTGTAATTTAGTTACTAGTGAGTGGAAACACTGAATTTTTGTTGTTGTTGTTATTGAAATGATGGAATTTTTTGACTTGGAAACGGCCAGAGAGACTGTTTCACTCTTAACAATTATTGTTTTAAAATAAAGAAATATACAGTTCACTGCGAAGAGTTCCTTAAAAATGGTGTCATTGACTAACTTATTGTTTTATTCTTAACAACAGTGTCGTGACTCTTTAAGAAAATACAAAATAAAATTTGCATCTTTCGAGCATGAAAGAAAAAACAACCGTTTTTTAAGAATTCTTTTCAATTGCAGTGTCACGAAAAAATTATCTACCTTTATTCAGCGTCGGGTAGAGATCAACACTATGAAAAATAAAAAAAAAATCCAAGACGCTTTACGAAATATGAAAAAATAAATGCATATCGTATATTCTGCAAGAGCAGAGCAGCATATTCAGTTTTGAAAGAAACTTTGGAACTTCCTACAGAAAAAACTCTCCAACGTTTCGTATCTTCGAAATTATCTTTCACCGGTAAAAGTTCTGACTTAATCTGTGCACTAAGAAAAGTTTTGTCAGGAAATCCAAAGCACGAGAGGTTATTCGAAAACTTTTCAGAAGGTTTGCGCACTAACAATGTTGCAAATCATGCCTTGATGCTCATGCTAAGAACTTTGGCAGGTAGGAAAAAACTTCCCATTAGTTTTTAGTTTTCAAGTTACACCATGAATGCTGAAAAGTTGCAAAGCATAGTCATGAAAGCACTTTCGGAGTTGTATCATGCAGGTGCTATCATAAAAGTTTTTATATGTGACCAAGGTGGAAACAATACAAAAATTTTCACTATGCTTGGAGCAGATGCGTCAAAGCACAATTTTGAATTTGATATACATAAAATGTTTTGAAGTGCTGCAGATTTACTAGTTTCATAAATATTACCTATAACTTTCATTAATATTACTTTTTTTTTCTTTGTCAGAGGTGAATAACGAAACATTTAAGACAGAAAATAGTTTTTTAATAGTTTCTGTAACTTGTTTTTATATAAACGGAGAGGGATTAAGCCCTATGAGCCCCTCTTTGACTGTGCTCTTAAACAATATTTTCTGCTTCCTGGCTGGTTTGATTGCCAGATTATAAAAAAGGCAAGGTACATATACATTTAAAAAGAATAAAATATTGAAATTTTATTAATCACATAAAATAACTTAAAAGCAGCTATTTATAAAAGTTTTGGTGTTATTACATTTTGGTAAGTAAAAATTTAAAAATTAGATTATTAGGTTTGCAGTTAAGTCAAAATATTTTATGCACTATAAACATTACTGAAATTGCATTTTTAACATTGTCTACATGGGGTGTCCCATTAATGGAAAATGACTAATTAACCATTCCAGTAATGGACACCCCCTCTTAAAACCTTAAAAATAATTGAAATTTTGTAAATGGCCGTTAGTATATAAAATTCTAAGTTTTCTATTGCTACTCAAACAAAAACATTCCAATTTTGCAAGAAAATAAACAATATACAAATTAATCAAACGAAGCCAGCTCTTAGCCTCTTCATTAAGATTTTCACAGAAAAACAGTGAAATATTGAAACATATTTTGCTTCCTGGTTGGTTTGATTAAATGTGTCAACAACAACCCAGTTTTATAAAACATGCAAGGGAGAATTAGGAAAAAAATAATTAAAGCTAAATATTTATTAGTTATTTTTTTATGAACCAAAAACATCAAGGGGTGTCCATTACTGGCACATCTATCCTATATGATTATATGAATATAATACAGTATAGTAAATATATTTTTTAAGAAAATAGTACAGCTCATATTAACTTATAACTTTTAATTACGAAAAGAATTACACACATAATAGAAAAGAACAATGCAAACAAAAACATTTTGCAAGACAATTCATTCTCATTTTCTATGATCAAATTATATTTAAGTCTGCAGTTTATATGATGAGAATGGAGAAAACAGTGAGAAAAGTTACCTTAAAGATTAATTTGCCTATATTTGCAACATTAAATAATCAATCAAAATCATTCTACCCTCCCCTCTCTTATACAATATTAATTTCATCTGGTCTATGTGTTTTATATAACCCCCCCCTCCCCCCCCCCAAAAAAAAGAAAAAAAAGGTTGTAGGAATTTTAAGTTTACTTCTATAAATTATTTGTAAACCTTATACCTAGATGCTCAAATAAAGATAAAATGAAGATTGATTTTACAAATATTTATGTATTAATGCTGTTTTAAATTATAGGTTTCTGAAATGCAGAAACTGTTGATTTAAAAGTTTTAATATATGTTATACATATTACTTTTAAAGGCAACATTACTATATTAAGTTGAGGGAAAAAAAAAAGTTTTTACCTTATGTCTTTATCACATACATACATTTATTTGCAAAATTCATTATGTTGTACTTGTTTCTTGATCGCTATTATCAACGATAATTATTTTAATTAAATTAATATTAATGAAATACCTAAATAATATTCTGATTTAAGTCTCAATGAATATATACAAAGTTATATTATTAATAAATTGACTTAATAAAATAGTCCAATCTTGAACGCCAGATTCACCCTTGTTTATTATATAAAAACATGGAAACATTTAAAATGCTTCGTTTAAACACATTACTACATAGTATGGAAAATAAATCAGGAGTTTATATCATCCCATACAGAAGTAAAGAAACAAATAAAATATTAAATTACATTGGTATGACCGTAAGAAAATTCCAAACAAGAGTTAAAGAGCATATGCAGGATATTAATAAAAATAGACCGGCTACCGCCCTCTCAAGACTGTTTCAAACTAAAGATATTGACATCCTTTTCAATAGAGCGAGAGTCATTATACAGGCTTCCGATTTTAATAGTTGTGCTATTTTAGAGTCTTTGGAAATTTTAACGCAAGCAGAAAATTGTTGTAATGACGTATTATCATACCAAATTCCGCGTATCTGGTTTAATTTACTTCATATTACTGGAGAGTTAGGTCTCTGGGAGGATTGAGCTTTCTCTACCTTCCACCTCCTTCAGTTTAATGGATACGACTACCTGCGGGCTTCCTGAAGAGAGTTTCCGGTCAATGAGTAGCAGTGAACATCAAGCGTCGAGTGTTTTTATCAGTCAATTCTCTTCTCCTTGACAAAGGCTTAAGGTTAGCCGAAAGCGCTTGGAGTAGCTTTTTATCATTTTAACAACTAGTGTTTTTAATTTTTAAAAACATTTGTATATGTTTTATCACACCTATGTAGTAATGTGTTTAACCCTCCGTCTACCAGACGGGTCCATTGGACCCGACAGGTACATACAAAATATTCATTCAAACCAGAAATTTCTTTAAAATAAACTAAGTATATAAACCAGACAAAAATAAGGTAAATAAATAAGTTAAATAGTTTTAAATAAAAATTCTGGTGTAGAACGTTTTATTAAAACTTGAATAAAATTCCCGGTAGATCTAGGGTTAAATGAAGCATTTTAAATGTTTCCATGTTTTTATAAGTTATATAATTTTGGTATATTTATTATATCCAGCCTTTTTTGCCATTGTCCTGGCAAAAATACCATTTTGCCAGCAAATTGTCCAAACCTTCCAAGCACTTTTTAAAAAAAATCGGATTTTTTTTTATAACTACTGTAAACCCACCACCACCAATGCCTCAATAATTTAACTGTAATTCCCTGATAGTTAGCATTTTAAACAATCTATCTAAAATAATTAAAATATTGATCTTGTGATAAAACACAATTATAAATTTAAACAGTGAATTGGTTGGCAACAGGAAAGTTTAGTGAAAGGTCCATTTTGAAGACAACGAATTTTGGGAAGGGCCCTATTTTAAGATGGAAATTTACGTGAAGGGTCCTGTCTAAATATTTAAAAAAAAATGTGAAAGTCTATTTAAAGGACCCGAATTTTTCCTAAACAAATGCCTGTTATTTCTAAGCTAAGCAGTCATTCCTACTCATAGCTGCCAACATCTTACGCTTTTTCAGACCACAAAAATTTTATGGAAAATTTTACCTTTTTAAATCGACGTAATCTGCCGATTAAATAAGGCAAAAATTTCTATTAAATTTTTGTGGTCTGAAAAAGCGGAAGAGTTGGCAGCTATGTTCCTACTGTTCCAGTAAGCATGATTGATTGTTGAAATTGTCAACGGCTGAGGGCAAGATAACACATACAATTGATAAGTTTAGGCTTTCAGTTATACGATTCTTTTTCATCTGGTAACTGTTTTGGCAATCATTAGATTAGTATAGTGTGAATCACAAGTTGAAACAATAATGTCATTTACTAATACTAGGTACAGTTACGAGCACATTTTACAGCTTTCGAATTTGTTGATACATAAGAAAAATGGTTCGCAGGAAGAAAGATCCAATGTGGTTTTATTTTATAGAAAGAAAATACTATTTTTGGGAAAGGTGTAATAGCAATATGCAAATAGTGTAGTGATAAAATGTTGGAGACTATTGCAATGTGAAACACAAATAAACTTGCAGTCTACGTGATAAAGATAACATTAGGAAATCTGAATCAGCATGGAATACTAAAACAAAAATTCTTTGTTGCATTTATTATTTGTTTATATATATTATTGGAGTAAATACATTAATGAAAAATAAATAACTTTAAATCAACTAGAAATGTATACACAGAACATGCATTAGATACAAGTATAACAATTTAAATTTAACGGTAGAACAATAAAAGTTTAAGGTTTAACCCTCTGTCTACCAGAAGGGTCCAATGGACCCGACATGTACATTCAAAATATTTATTCAAACCAGAAATTTCTTCAAAACAAACTAAATGTATAAATCAGACAATAATAAGTTAAATAAACAAATTAAATAGTTTTAAGTAAAAATTCTGGTGTAGAATGTTTTTATAAAACTTGAGTAAAATTTCCGGTAGTTCTAGGGTTAAGTGAATCTTTAAAATTTGTTTGCAACAATTTTTAATTTTTATTTAACCTGTTCATTCCGGCTGGATCAGCATTTGTACCCAATATATTTTTTCGCCCAAAGTACGGCTACGTTACAACTCATGTACCCTAGCTCTTTTTCCCCCTTCCTGAAAACCAGTGTTATCAATCACTTGACATTTAAGGAGCGATCTCTATTGTAAGTCACTGAAACACCCACCCACTTACGGAAAGATGCGAAATTTTCTCTTTTGGCGATAGGAAGAGGTAACTGTTTACATGTTGGCGATTTATTCTTCCTTTTACGTGTCACTGTTCGATTTTCTTTTTCTTTCTCATTTCCTTTTTGTTTTGAGTAGCATTTGACAGCAATTACTATTTCTCCAAAATTTCATTCATGAAAAACAACAGCTCTATTCAGAGCTAAAAAACAGCTCTTTTCAGAGCTCAAAAGTTCTTTCGAAAGCTTTAATTTTTATAAAAAAAGAGACCACATGAAAACAATCATGACACGCACAAAAGAGTACACACATTTAAACATGTGGCCATAAAATGAAACTCCATATTTTTCGCTAACATATAGATATAAATTCTGAGGATAATTTCCATAAAAAAAGTAAAAAGACAGAAATTCATAAAAAAATAAAAAATTTCTCCCTCCATCTTCTTGAATCACATAGCGAAGGACATTATTTTGCTTCTTTAAGATTATTCTTTATCGCTGTCGTGCCTTATAAATCAATTTCAAACCCCATATTCTCAATATTGCTTGAAAAATACTTTGCCTTTATTGGAAAAAAGGAAACGCTATTCGATTCCTTAGTATGAGAATAAAAATTTCTGCTAATTGAATGCAGTCACGAAAGAAACTCACTTCTTAAATGTATAAAACGTTGAGTTAGAATTTCAGAAAAAAATAAAGAGATGACTAACGTCCCCTCCCCCCCTTCCCCTTCATCAATCGTATAGCGTTATTCATTTTTCTGCTCCTATATGACGACCCCTATCCAACGGGCAGCATCATAAATCGGCTTCAAACGCCATATTCGACAATATTGTTTGAAAGATACTTTGCCTTTATTGGAAGAAGTGTAAAAACTTAAAATAGAACTTCAGAAAAAATTAAGAGATGAGGAACATCCCTCCACCCACACACACACTTCCCCTTCATCAATCGTATAGCGTTTTTCATTTTTCTGATCCTATATAACGATCCCTACCTGAGCATCATAAATCGGCTTCAAACGCGACATTCAGCAATACTGTTTAAAAGATACTTTGTCTTTATTGGAAGAAAGGAAACGGTATTCAATTCCTTAGTATCAGAATAAAAATGTGCGTAAATTGAACGCAGATACGAAAGAAACTCACTTCATAAATGTGTAAAAACTTAAGATAGAATTTCAGAAAAAATAAAGAGATGAGCAAACTCCCCCCCGCACACTTCCCCTTCATGAGTTGTATAGCATTTTTCATTTTTCTGCTCCTATATGACGACACTTATCCAACGGCGAGTATCTTAAATCAGCTTCAAACGCCATACTCGGCAATATTGTTTGAAAGATACTTTGCCTTTATTGGAAGAAGTGTAAATACTTAAAATAGAACATCAGAAAAAATTAAGAGATGAGGAACATCCCTCCCCCCCACACACACTTCCCCTTCATCAATCGTATAGTGTTTTCCATTTTTCAACTCCTATATAGCGACCCCTACCGACGGGGAGCATCATAAATCGGCTTCAAACGCCATATTCGGCAATACTGTTTGAAAGATACTTTGCTTTTATTCAAAGAAAGGAAACGGTATTCGATTCCTTAGTATCAGAATAAAAATGTGTGCTAATTGAGCGCAGATACGAAAGAAACTCACTTCATAAATGTGTAAAAACTTAAAATAGTACTTCAGAAAAAAATAAAGAGTTAAGGAACGCCCCCCCCCCCTCAACACACACACACTTCCCGTTCATCAATCGTACAGAGTTTTTCATTTTTCTGTCACACTAAAAGCCCACGTATGTAGATTATCACCCCGTCCACAAGATGGCGCAACTGTGTTAATTTACGCCCGATTCCAGTATTAAGTTTGTACGCTTACTTATATCACTTTGGCGATAGGCTTTTATGCCAGGGGGTTGAGGTCCAGACTAGTACCAACGTTTTAAACAAAAGTTTAGCAATGTGACAAATAGAACAGCTGTGTATTAATTTTATTTTAAAAGTACAGACTTTCGTCTGTGTCTTGAATAGGTTATATTCATTATAGAATGATGATCCATAATATACTGTTTTAATATAAAATATCTTTTCAGAATTTTATTTCCGGGTTGAGTTAAAAAATATTTTTACAAGTAATTATTTTATAAATACATTGATTATATTTTTAAGTTAAACTAGACAAATCATAAGCCAAAATTGGCGTGGAATTAATTATAATCACCACATAATTATCACTGGAATTTTTAAAGAACTGAACGGTTAATGATTATTATTTGCCGAAAAATTCAAATCTAAATATTTTTTCCGATGGCCGATGAAATCTCTTTTCGTTTATCATCGGTTTCGGTCATCTCAAATGTTGTTTAGCTAATATTTTCCCTTTTTTTTTCTAATGAAAAATAAAACTCTTCAAAGTTAAAAACATATTACAAATAAATTAATGGATGGCTCTCTCTTTTTTTTTATTACTATAATAATTTTGCTTGGAAATTCAAAATAAATTTCAAATTCCGAGAAGTTTCTCGTGTCTTCTGCGAAAATTCGAACATATTGTGCTTTTTGACCGGCTTTTAAAGGGAAAAAAAAGTTACTACCCACCGTATTTCTTTCTCTATTTCCCGCGTGCTCGTATATCACTTGCACCTTAATTTTTAGAGCATTATTTTGGAGGAAAAAAAAAGAATTACGGATAAACAAATAGAAGTAAATATTTCAAATAAATTGGGTTAGAGTAGGGAATAGAAAAATAGCATCCTAAAAGAATATGACACACAAGGATAGAGTAAGATGTAACTAAACAATGTACAAAATGGGGAGGAAAATAAAAAAAGATTTCAGCGAGACACATTTCTATCATAGCAAACAATTACAGATACACAAATCTATTCTGACCCTCTTTGCCAATGGTGCAATTTTTTAAAATCGTTAACAGCATAAATCACCAGGTTTTGTATCTGTGCCATTTGGTATTTTAAAAAGTAAAATCAATCACGAATGGAGTTTTAGAATCACGATTCCAGAATAACATTTTTAAATATTAAATACTTATTAGACATTCAGTGGTGGAAAATTGGCGCAGAGGAGGAGCCTATTGCCACCACTAAAATTTTATAGTATTCTTCACCTTAATAAAAACGCAGAAATTCTGTCATTAGATAAGGCGAAAAATACCACTAAAATTTAGTGGTGTCAATAGGCTCCTCCTCTGCGCCAATTTTCCACTATTGGACATTAACTTCTTTTGTAAATCCCAGCAATTGCGAATTGCAAATGTGGAGAACGTATACTTCTCACTGAGCTAGAAGTTGATGCTCAAAGAGATCTTTAGTTTTAGTATAATTAAAGATTAAACTAGAAAACCTACTATGTTTATATATTATAAATTATAATAATATGAAACTTTCAATAGAAAGTGGTGGGAGTAGATTTTTCTGTTAGTGATGAAAAGAACGCATGACAAAATTATAATCTAAATATCTCATACATTTTCAATCACAACAAACTTTTTTTTTTTTTTTTTTTTTTTTTTTTTTTACATTCTTTTAACATATATTTATTTAAATATCTTTAAATATCACTTTTTATTATTAAGTTTGATAGAAATTTAAAAAGAAATTATGTTGAAAACTAATGACCTACTTTTTAAACTAAACTTGTATTCTTTCTATAATAAAAAATAAAATTATTTTAAAAGTCTGAAATTCGAAGGCATTTTAAAAAGATAAACGTAGTATCCATTAAAAAATACATAAATTGATCTAATTTTTATTGAAAAACTTTATATAATAAAAAGGCATCTTTCGTTTTTTATAAAACTAACAATTGCTATATTTTAACATCGTTATATGCACTACATTATTATTTTAAATACAAATAATTCTAGAGCAATAATTATAGATTTCCTTATCAAGTTTTTATTAGCACTATCAATAGATTTTAATATGAAATGCTTTTCTTGAGAAATTTTTCTATTTTGCAATCTCTATAAATTTCTATATAAATTGTACTACAGAAAAATTCCCATACTAATCTCAATAGATTTCTATGGGGTTTTTTTTTTCCAAATATATACATATATATAAATAACTATAGATTTCTAAAGAAAATTTGCGTTTTCGTTAACGAAAACTATAAAAATGGGCGGTTCTTCAGAACTTTCCATTCAGTTTGGTCAATATTAGAAACTTCGTCAGATATGCTAAATGTCGACAGATATCTTGAAATGTCTGAAAAATGATATTGTTTTTACGAATGTCGACAGATATCTCTGAATGTTGGAACACTAATATCATTTTTACGACATTGGCCAATGTAAATAACATATGAAAAATAAGGCATTAAAATTACAAGTTTTCTAAAAATAGTAAAATTGTTAAATTTTATTGTTTAGAATACTATTTACGTATTATAATGTTATAAGTAATCAAAAAATTCGTTTGGATGCTTTCTTTTAAAAACTAATTTTAAGTTACAACTGTGAATATCGGCAGATATTGTAAATTTGACGTCTGACATTCAGTGACTTTCGAGATATCGGCGAATATTGATCGGGACATTGGCCGATATCTGTGTGCTACCTGGGATTCAGAAAACGAGAAAAAATGTATTTTTTGTAGTCGATTAACTTCTGTAACGCCTTAAACTTGTAAAACGCCTTGTGTAAATACAAACACGCTTAGTAAGGAACCACTGATTCCGACATGCATGCCTAATTAATTAATAAGGCTATTTAGAATGTCCCTCCTCGTATAACATACGATGGGGTTTCGCCTCAATCCTCTATTGTCTATTTTATGTCTTACACCAGCATTTTCCCCTTAGATCTTCTGAGCTGATTGCGGTGCACGCGTTTATAGCTTTAAATAAAATCATTTAAGTCAGAAATATTTAATAGAAATATCTTTTAGTAATATTAAATCCTTACTACTTGTAATTTTAATAAACATACACTCCGAACTCATGTTTACCAATCTGTTCAAGACGGATTCAGAATTTCCTAATAATAAATAGCTAAGTTGGATGTATGGAACTCGACTTTCGACTTACCTGCCAAAGTAGGTTTTGTCGATTGACAATAACATTTACCATGGAACAATATTTGCTATGTGTAATAAGATAACAAATAATACTTTTTAATCAGCGACCATTTTCTCACATTTAACAAAAGTAAATTCGATGCTTTTTTAAAACAGTGATTAAAAAATAGAAAAGATCTTGATAGGATCGATGATAGATACTCGTGTAACATTCCATACATGAAACTAAAAGGTGATCTTAAAAAAAAAAAAAAAAAAAAAAAATCTGATCGTCATTGTGATTTTTTCTGACACATAAACAAGATGAATTTCTTTCCAACTTTCCTAATAATTCCAAATATTCTCAGTTAGGCAATGTAAAGTATAATAATGTCCTTTATTTTCTAATAAATGTAATGTTTATTTCAATTTGTCGATTGTTTTCAGGTGTCCACTTTTACTTTTATTAACTTTTTTTTAAGATGCATTCCTCTAAGGCCTACATTAAAAGGGCCTTTTCTATGAAATTTTCGTTGTTTTATTTTAATGAGCAATCTTTTATGATTACAAATCAGTTATAATTTTATTTCTATGATTACTTGAAGAGGAATTAAAACGAATTTAATAAACAAGAAGTAATGACTCAAATACCGGAAGTAAGCAGGAATGGCAGGAGAAATGTAAAAGATGTTTCTATGCATGATTTCTTACTTTTTTTTTTACATACAAACCTTGTTTGACGCTTCTAGATTAATTTATAGATAAGAAATAATAAAGACAAGAAACCTTTAAATGCGATTTCTGGAAAGTCAAATTTTTCAAAATATATTTTGATTCAAATTCCAAACATAAACTAAATTGAAAGAGAAACAATACTGAGACACAAAACTGAGAGAAAACTAACATTGTTACAGAAGATACATTTTTCTCGTGTACAAAGACGTATGCATTATCTCAAACTTGAGGACGCTCTTCTCAATGTTGGAACACCTATTTCTTTAATCTTATGTCTAATGTTTGTATTCACCTAACACTACATGTTTATTTGCATATGTTTTTGCGAACAGTCCACATTCCATCGTTGATCTGAAAACAAACATTGAACATGATATCAAAAAGTAAGTGTTCCAACATTGAGAAGAGTGGTTTCAAATTTGGAAAAAAAATGCATACTTCTTTGTATCCGAGAAAGAGGGCCACATTTTCAATATCTTAATATCTGTAACAATGTTTATTTTCTCCCAGTTTTGTGTCGCAGTATCGTAACTTTTTTAATTTAGTTGATGTTTGTAAGTTGAATCATGATTGAATTTTAGTAAACAAAATATTTTTCAAAGGTTGCGCGACTTTTTTATCACCCTGTATCACCCTGTGACACTTATTTGTGCACTGAACTAAGGAGTTTTACAATATCTTGAAAATTATCGGAAAGATTTCACACTATCAGTGGTGGAAAATTGGCGCAGACGAGGAGCCTATTGCCACCACTAAAATTTTATAGTATTCTTCACCTTAATAAAAACGCAGAAATTCTGTCATTAGATAAGGCGAAAAATACCACTAAAATTTAGTGGTGTCAATAGGCTCCTCCTCTGCGACAATTTTCCACTATTGCACTATGTAAAAAGAAAAAACATACTTTTTACTAAAAATTATCATTTTTTTTATATTCGAGTACCTATAAAATAACTACATTATCACATAAAGCTTAGATTGTAATAGTTCAGAACAGAGTGAGTTATGTGGGTTGCATTTTCACTGAAACAGGTTTAAAACCTTTTATGTAAGGAAATTTATCGTACATGGAAATAATGGAAAATTTAATTTTTCAGAAATCGCATTTAAAGATTTCTTGTCTTTATTATTTCTTAGCTATAAATTATTCTAGAAGTGTCCAATAAGGTTTATGAGTGTTTTTATGTAAAAAAGTAAGAAATCATGCATAGAAACGTCGTTTACATGTCTCCTGCCATTCCTGCTCACTTCCGGTATTTGACTCTTTACTTCCTGTTTATTGAATTCGTCATCATTACTCTTCTAGTAATCGTAGAAATAAAATTAAAACAGATTTGGAATCATAAAAGGTTGTTCCTTCAAATAAAACAACGGAAAACTTTTAGAAAAATTTCACCAAAAAAGCCATTTTAATGTAGGCTTTAAAGGAATGCATCTTAAAAATAAGTAAATAAAAGTAAAAGTGGCCGCCAGAAAACAATCGACAAAAATGAAATATAGATTACATTTATTAGAAAACAAAAGAAATTATTACATTTTATATTGCCTAACTGAGAATATTTGAAATATTTACGAAGTTCGGAAAGAAATTCATGTTGTTTTCGTGTTAGGAAAAAGCACAATGACGATCAGATTTTTTTTTCTCCCCCCCATGTATGGAATGTTACAGGAGTCCTTCCTGTCAAGATCTTTCTATTTTTTAATCTCTGTTTTTAAAAAAGCATCAATTTTACTTTTGTTAATTGTGGGAAAATTGTTGCTGATTAAAATGTATTATTAGTCATAATAAGTATTGTTCCATGGTAAATGCAGAGGTGCCAAGTTCGCACTAATCTTCCGTAATGCGTGGATTAGTTTAACCCAGTTTAACAACGTTTCGAACTAGAAAAAATATTTGATGAATCTTTAAATAATGCCAGTTTTTTACGTGAAATTTATTTAATTTCATCTCTGAAAGAAAATTCTGGTGCGAAAGGTATTAAACCAGGGTTAAATTAACCCACATATTACGGAGGATTAGTGGCAACTTGGCACCTATGTAAATGTTATTTTCAATTTCTTTTCAAACGAAAAACTTCACTTTTGGAGGTGCGTGTAATGTCGAGTTCTCCGCAATGCAGGCGGAGAATATTTACTATTGAGAAATTCTGAACTCGTCTCAACGGATTCGTAAATTTGAGTACTTTAAGAAACTATTATATATACTTATTTGTATCACAGTAAGTGTTTAATTTTACTAAAAGTTATTTCTATTAAATATTTCTGACTTGAATGTTATTTCTTTTTAAAGCTATAAACCCGTGCACAGCAATTAGCTCA
This sequence comes from Maratus speciosus, assembly GCA_963932465.1. Taxonomy (NCBI): domain Eukaryota; kingdom Metazoa; phylum Arthropoda; class Arachnida; order Araneae; family Salticidae; genus Maratus; species Maratus speciosus. Next base: position 10,042,378 of record OZ010793.1, on the reverse strand, counting down.
GAAGATCTAAGGTGAAAATGCTGATGTAAGACATAAAATAGAGCACTGCCGTCCAACCTTTCTGTGAGTGCCGAAGCGCCTCGTAGGGTGGGAAATATTGAAAGGCTCTATTAATCACATGTCTGGAAACATAGAACAATATTACATCATTACAGTAGGGATAGAGTAGTCAATTTGGCTTATTTTTTTATTCAGAGATTGCAACTTTATACCAGAACTTAAGAAAGAAGAATTTTTACTCCAAGTAATTCTAAAATACATCTCATTATAAAAGTAAGAATTGCTATTCTCAATTTCTGGTGTGAATTCGGGAATTCTGAATGTAAAAATATAGGCAACCCTTTAGGGAGTCCCGATATGCAGACGTTTCATAAGATGCACAGACACCTTACAATGGGATCCGTAAGGCCTCCTACTATGCAGAGTTCGGTGTGAAAAATAATTGATAAACCATACTAAATTTAGAATTACATTTTCCTGAGAGAGAGAGAGGCCTATCAAAGTATTTTGTAGTGAATGAAGCGGACAAGTTAACGCTAAATCATGCAAAATACTAATGAGAGAAAAAAAATAATCATCTTTTAAAATGAATTTTTCTAATTCAAAAAATCTAGCAAAAGGAATCATTCGAAAGGGCGCTATGGTGCCCGCGGCCACCGCGTTGGATAGCGCTGAGATAGAGAATTGAGACGAAACTGCCCCATCGTACGTTATATTTGCAGGGATATTTTGAAAAGCCTTTTTAATGAATCATGGATGCATGTCGGAATCAATGGTTCCTTACTTCTGGGCTGAACGTATTTGTACTTGCACAGTGCATTTTACAAGTTTAACAACTTAACCCCATAACGGCCGCATTAAATTACGGTTTAAAAATTTAAATTTACCACTTTTTTGAAAAAGAAATATTCCCCTTATTTTAATGAGAGGTAAAATGATACCATAATAAAGCCAATTACACTATTTTATAAAACTGGTGGTAATCAAACAATCCGAATAAAAGACACAGCCCGTGAATATCACGGGAGCGAGAATTAAGAGATTAATTATCACTGCCATGATATTCACGGGCTGTATATTTTATTCATTTTATTCTTTTTGTTTGATTCCCACCAGTTTTATAAAATAGTGTAGTTGGCTTTATTATGGTATCATTTTACCTGTCCATTAAATAAGGTAAATATTTCTTTTTCCAGAAAGAGATGCCAATAAGCAATTTGAATTTTTAAACCGTAATTTAATGCGAACGTTAAGGGGTTAAGGTGTTACGAAAGTTCTTCGACTACAAAAAATACATTTTTTTTTCTCGGTTTCTGAATGCCTCACATTTTATAAATGTTCTCTCGAAGGCATTACTAAGAATGCAAGCAGATAAAGAAATTATTTTTCGTCGAACAAATAAAGCACAGTATTTGATTGAGGTCTTACCGCATAATTAACGATTTGTGGTAAAATTTTAACCGTAATTTTCTGCATTTCCTTCCTTTTTTTTTTTTTTTTTTTTTTTTTTTTTTTTGTTTTTTTGTTTAAAAAAAAAAAATGAAATTTTTAAATATTTTCCCTTTTCTTGACTAATGCATTTTTATTTTAGCTTTTTAATATGTTCTTTTCTTTTCTTTTTTTTAATCCTTTTTTAAATAAACAATGTAAAATGATATTTATTTAGTTTTACTTTTTATTTACGTATTTAATTATTTTGAAAACTGACACATTCAATTTGATTTTCTGACATTTTCTTAAAAAACCCAAATAATAATAAATTCTATCACGAATTCGAAATGTGTACATTTTTAACGCTCTTTTATTGTGTTATTGGTTTCAGACGAAACCATTTAAACAACATTTACGCCACCACCACGCAATATCAAAAAGAGAGAACCCACAAGGTGCATTTTTCAAAAAAAAAATAATAATAATAATAATTAAGTGGAACCAAGAGGTTTGAAATGAGGAAAAATAGACTGGAAGTTTGATCGTGGATGAGGAAACCTGTGATTCATAGACACAGAGGCGGATCCAGAAAATCGTATTGGGATAGGAATACCGAGTAACATATAATCAAGAGAGTCATAATTTCTGTTGGTTAAATAATTCCTTGCAGTTAATTATTAAGGGGTCTGAGGACTCTTAAGGCTTCAAAATTTACGAAATTTAATTTTTTTTTTTTAGATGTTAAACCCCCTATCTTTTCTGAACATTTTGATATAACCGTTTCCTTGAAATTGCCATTAGAACAGAAGTTTCGGCTTCTACTAATTGTAACCGCTTAATAGCTGAAGCAGCGTTACCGAAACTTTGAAGTCATTTTTCTCCAAATGACGGTTTTGGGCATAACGCGCACGCTATCTCAAAAACTCCTGAATATTTTTTCATGAAAATTTCAAAACACATGTCTGTCATGTTTGTCTGTATAAAATGAACCTAAAATTTCCTTTTTATTGTTCAAGAAATTTTTTTAAGTGATTATACTGTTGAAATTTTCAAATTTTTGCATTTGCTAAATACAATTTTGTATTAAAAATACAAAAATGTTTTAAATAAAAATTTATTTAGGTTCAGGATAATTATTATGATCTGAAGTATAGGTAAGCACCAAAATTGTCATTGTAGTTGCAAAATTTATTTCGTAATCCTGCGCGTAAGCTGTTATAGCAATTTTCTGCTTTGTCAAATGCCTCAGAGCAAACTCTGAGTCCCTATAAATGCTAATTCTATATCTTGTAATTTTTTAAATACATGAAATGAAAGAACATACTTATATATTTTATCCCAATAAAAATTGTGTTTTAAAATCATATAAATTTTAAGATATTAAATGTTGAAAATAAACTTCTTTAAAATTTTTTTTTTAAAACGTCCTTTAGAGGCGCTGACCGGAACCTTCGGTACAGGAAAATTGTGCCTTTAATGTCCCTTTAAGTAATGCTAAAGTGCCATTGAAATAATTCTTTATTGTAAATGCATTTGAAATAATTCGATATTCAAATTAGGATAAATTGTAATATGTCATGTAACGCAGAGCACATATCCTATGAAATGTGAAATTGAGCAAAAAAATACTCTTTTCGAACAAATTATAAATACATGTAATGCAGGGGTCGGAACATATAGGACAACTTTATTGTTCCTACCAGTATCTTTTATCAATAATATTCAACAAACAATATTATAAGATATGCAATAGGAACATATGATGAAAGTTTCTGATAAAAGATACTGGTAAGAAAAATAAAATTTTTCCTATATGCTCCGAACCCTGTACATGGGATTTTCCTGAAGAAAGTAATATCTTTCCTCCACCAGATGGCGTATTTGAGTGCTTGAATCGCCAATTTCAAATTGTATAGAGAGACTCGTGGCCCCTAACAAGACTCCAGTTGGCAAAAGCCCTGGGCAGCTGCCCCATTTGCCCGATGGTTGCCCCGGTCCTGTGCGCAAACTCACCCTGGTTGCACACCAAAAGTGTCCCGCTCACTACGGGCGGACCTTAGTCGACATTGATATCAATTTGAAAATCGTGATTCTAAAACTCCATTTTCCTTTTTAAATTCCAGTGGCACACATGCAGAATCTGGTGATTTATGCTGTTAATGATTTAAAAAATTGCGCCAAAAGGGACCATTGGCAAAGAGGTTCAGAATAGGTTTTTGTTATAATAGAAATGTGTCGCGCTGAAATATTTTCTCATTTTCCCCCCTATATAGGACATTGTTTAGTTATACCTTACTCTATCCTTGTGTGTCATGTTGAATTAGGATTCCACTCTTCTATTACCTACTGTAACCCAATTTATTTGAAATATTTACTTCTACTTGTTTATCCGTAATTCCCCCCCCCCCCCCCCCTAAATGATGTTTTAAAAACTAGGACTTCCCTCAGAGGGATTAGTCTGAGCGATATTGCTGAAAACATAGATTTAATAATAACATGTGGAAGCAAAGAAAATGGGATGTTATCTTTAATTGTCCATATACTGCGATAAATTGAAATGATGAAAATAAACGAATCATAGAATTACAAAATCTTATATATAAATTCGTATACACTGTTTGAAAAATGGGAAATCAAACCATTCAAGACAGCCATGCATGGATATAAAATTGAAAGTACTCAATATATTAAAAGTAAAATAGAAAATGAAACACTAAATTACTTATATTGGAATTTTAACTTTATAAAATGATGTCAAGAGCATAATCAGACGCTCCGCACCAATTTGAGTAACTTTAAATGACAAATATATGATGTTTAAAAAGAATAGACTATACTTTATATGGTGTGTGCTCCCCCGGAATAGTTAATATTGTACAATATCTGTTTTCCACGGATGTAATGAGGTTGTCGTTAACATTTAAGGAATTCTCTCCTCAAAATCTGATATAGTATCAAAGTACCGAATACATCAACAGTGGCATGCAATGCTTCGTTAGAGTGTGTTTTAGATATGCTCGATCGGATTTAAATGATGAGTGTATGCTGGCCACTACATACGCTGCATTGTTTTGTTTTCAAACATATTCTGCACAAGTTGAGCTGTATTTAGCATGTATTAAATAAAAGAAATCGGCAATGATTACAACATAAAGTATGACACAAGATCTGAATATATCGTCTACATAACTTTTGAGCTCTCAAAGTGTCATTTGAAGTAATTTACAAATCCATACACATTTATTCAGCAAATCATGCAAGCTAACATACGCCAACATGAACCCAATTATGAAATTTCACCAGAATAAGTTAATATATAAAAAATCTACTAATGATAATTGAGAATATGACTTTATGATAAAATGTCTAGAAAAATGAATCGGATAAAAAATTCATATCACATTTAAAACGACACTTCCCTCTGTTAGTGGTCTTGGCGAAAGAGAGAAAAGCCTAGAGAAGGAACACTTTAACAAGTACTTTTGGGCAACATACTCACTGTTTCATACTGGTCTTTATTTAATATTTACACAATTTATTTAATGCTAGGTGGGTATCTATCAGTTTTGTTGCATTTAAATTGCATGTTTTGCGGAGAAAATGCAGCATTATGAAATATTTAAAGTTGCTGTACCTAATAATTCCAAATTAATCGTAATTGAGATCGCTTTCCGTTAATTTCATCTTTTTTAAATTTTTTAGAAACCATTCATAGAGGCAATTGTATATTTTAAAACTAACCCGAAGCAAAATTTCAAGATTTTGGGCTCAGCAGTAACACAGAAACAGAAAATTTTCGAAAGTCTTTTGTTTCTGCACTGTTTCATAATGCGACATTTTTAGAAATTGTTCTATTGCGAGAATTTACGTCATGATAAATACAGCCATGTCAATTTTCATGTTTATATTCCTAACAATTCCATGTACTTCGTTACTTAGATCATCTTTAGATCTTTTTCCGCTTTGTTTAGTCTTTCGATTTTTTAGAATTCGTTCTACAACGAGCATTTAAATCTTATTAATTACTACCATGCCAAAGTTCTAGCTTCTAACCTCAACAGTATTCCAAAAATTTCAGTATTCCAAATAAATCCTAGTTTAGAACCTTTCTAGAAATTTTTACATTTATCCGTCAAATTGAACCTTTTAGAGAGCGTTCATTACGAGTATTTACATCTTAAATGTAACTACCGCACCAAATTTAAAGTTTCTAACCCAATCAATATGGCAGAAATCGCAATTTTAGAACTTTTTTGCTCCTGCAGCGATGTAGGTTCTTGCACTGACATAAAATAGTCTTTTTTTCGGAGCAGAGATGGCCACCAACATTTTTTTAAGTTGGCTATGTAGTTTCAGAGATAACACCTCACAAACGTACAAGCATTAATAATAGTATACACTTTATAATATTAGCATTAGATGTACAGATACAAAAGCCATTTATCTGTTACAAACTAAAGTGCCCGGCTTTGCCCAGAATTTGAAGGATGTTTGTTCTGAAAAATCAATTTCAAAATTTAACATACAACACAAAACAAACATTAAAATAGCAGTCGAAATGTTGTATGAATGAATCATATGAAAACGCTATATAAAAATATATAAATGTATATAACAGACGCAAAAGAATACAGCTATAAATGAACTTATTTTAATTTATAATTGGAGCAATAATGTTAAAATACGCCAATATTTCCCTAATCGGGTTTTTATCATGCTTCAATACATTTTTCACACTCACATGACGTTATACTATATCCACCGCGTCCTTTATATTTCCAATATGACGTAATATTTTCCTATTTCACGTGGAAACCTTGAAATAGAAAAGTTATGAAGTTATATTCACTTTCATTTAAATTCGTCAAACTATTTATTTCATTTTCATTTTTCACACGAATATCTTGCAAGAGAAAAGTTATGACGTAATATTCACCTTTTTTTAAATTCGGCAAACTATTTATTTCATTTTCATTTTTCCCGTGGAAATCTTGCAGTAGAAAATTAATTATTGTAGTAATAATTTTATTGTGTTTTTTAATTGTTGGCAACTGCTATAACGAAAAATGTTTAAATTTGATAAGAAATTGCTGTTAAATTGGTGGTTTTTTATTAATTAAAAATTATCTATAAATTATTTCGATTCCGGATTACTTTAGTTGCCCCGGCCATGTTTTAATACACATGCACGTATCTTTTCACAATTTCGGCTTCCAAATTGTGGATTTTTATGGAATTAGAAACAGACAGATAGACAAGTTTTCATTTTTATATATCTCTCTATTCTAAAAAAAAGTAATTAACGCTGTCACCGCCGCCGCCGCCAGTTTTGAATTTTTTGTGACCGGAGGTCTTTCTTCGTTAATATTAAGAAAACTATTCCATACAAAAATATGAAAATCGTATTATAGCGAAATGTTTGATCAACACGCTGATGCATACAGTTTTCAAATCGAAGAATTATTTTAAGGGCCTACTTCAGTCATTTGAAACACTGATATCACCTAACAGGCTTAAAAACGTTGCCACCGCGAGGCGTATCCCAATCCCAAAGATTGACATCTTAAAAACCAATGATATTTCCTAAACTTGTAATTGACAAAAAAAAGGGTCATCGCACAATATAAAGCTATACACCCTCCCCCCCCCCCCCTCAGGCAAATATTTGGGGGTGGGAGAAGGATTAGATAAGTAGCACTGCGCCGTCGGGAAAAGAGTAATTAGCAGATAAACAGGAAGTGAAGATAGGCTTCGAATTCCATCTTCTGGAAAAAGTTTGACAGGTATGCGACAGAGTTCTGCAAGTGTCGAAATATCCAGCCTGGTACCGAAACAATTCATAGAAAAAAAATATTCTGGCCTGCCTAATTGAAGTTCTACAAAACATGTTTTTTGCAGTAGAGAGGGCACCAAAAATGGGCGATTACTCACAATAAAAATTATAAAAATTTGAAAAAAAAAAAAAAAAAAAAAAAAAAAATCATAGTTTTTTACGTCGATATGGTTTAAAATTGTTTCCTATGGAGGTTGGTTGATTGGCTGTGTTTATGACGGCCATCAGCACGAGGGATATAGACCCTAAGGGTGGAGTGTCCTCCATGGATGGTCTTTCTAAAGGAACGTAACCCGTATTTACGCTTGGAAAAACAAGGTGGGAAGAAAACCACGAAAACTCCTAACGATTAGGCCGACGGGCGCGATTGGGATCGATACTAGCACCTCCCGTCTACCAGCTTCGAGAGCAGAAATGAAGGAGTTCGGAGCAAAAATACATATTATACTTTTTTCATGTTTATAATCTTCATTTTTAAAGAAGCGCCAAAGACTGTGATATTTATATATTTTAATGAATCTCTATTTGTATGTAAATTTTTCACTTATTATTTCATATCGTTAATAATATTTTCAGCGAGGACACTTTCATTTTCGAAATCTCTTTCTAAAGTAATAATCCATAAAAAAAATTCTGCATTCAAAATTGAAAAAGTAAAAAACGGCCTTTGTACAGATCGGTCTCAGCTATCCAATGCAAAAAACATCATTTAAAAATATTGAAATGCAACCGAGATATCTTTATAAATTTCTACTATAGGATTAGCATTTGCGAACGGGTCTTTCCAGTAGACTAAAGTAGCCTCTTCTCCGTTGCATTTCAATATTTTAAAATGATTTTTTTTTCTTGCTTTGATAGCCGAGATCGATCTGTACAAAAGACATTTTTTGCTTTTTCGATTTTCTTTACAGATATTTTTAGTGAGGACACTTTTATTTTCGGAACAGGTGCGAAAGTGAAAACACTCCCAAAAAAAATTCCGCAATCAAGGTCGAAAAAGTGAAAAACGGCCTTTGTACAGATCGATCTCAGCTATCCAATGGAAAAAATCATTTAAAAATATTAAAATGCAACCGAGATATCTTTATAAATTTCTTCCATGGGACTAGAGCTTTAGCGAGCGTCAGTGTTGCCAGATTGGGGACTTTTTTAATTCAGATTATTTGACTGCCACCACTTTTTAAAAAAAGTATAATTCGCCTTATTTTTCAGAATGTTTAATCTATTTCTAAATAGGCCGAATATTTTTTTTCAAAAAAGCGGTAACAATCAACAAAAAAGCCCCCAATCTGGCAACACTGGCGAGCGGGTCTTTTCGCGTGACTGACGTAGCCTGTTCTCGGTTGCATTTTTAAAGGCTTTTTTTTGCATTGGATAGCTGAGATTGATCTGCCTAAAGGCCGTTTTTTGCTTTTTCGATTTTGTTTACAGATATTTTTAGTGAGGACAATTTAATTTTCGGAACCGGTTTCGAAAGTAAAAGCATCCCCATAATAAATTCTGCAATCAAGATCGAAAAAGTAAAAAATGGCCTTTGTACAGATTTGTCTCAGCTATCCAATGCAAAAAAATCATTTAAAAATATTGAAATGCAACCGAGATGTCTTTATAAATTTCTTCTATAGGACTATCATTAGCGAACGGGTTTTTTCCGGTTGACTAAAGTTCTCGGTTGCATTTCAATATTTTTAAATGATTTTTTTTCTTTTTTTTTCATTGGATAGCTGAGATTAATCTGTACAAAGGACATTTTTTGCTTTTTCGATTTTGTTTACAAATGTTTTTAGTGAAGACACTTTCATTTTCGGAACCAGTTTCGAAAGTGAAAGCATCCTCATAAAAAAATTCTGCGTTCCGAATCGGAAAAGTGAAAACGGCCTTTGTACAGATAGATCTCAGCTATCCAGTGGAAAAAAAATCATTTGAAAATACTGAAATGCAAATGAGATATCGTTATAAATTTCTTCCATAGGTTTAGCATAAGCGAACGGGTTTTTTCGCTTGACTAAAGCACCCCCCCCGTAAAAAAATTTTGCAATCAAGATCGAAAATGTAAAAAACGGTATTTGTACAGATCGATCTCAGTTATCCAATGCGAAAAAAAAAAAAAAAAAAAATCATTTAAAAATATTGAAATGCAACCGAGATATCTTTATAAATTTCCTCCATGGGATTAGCTTTAGCGAGCGGGTCTATTCTCATGAATCAAGCAGCCCCTTAGCACTGCTGATTTGAATTTCAACAAAATATGCTTATTATTTAATCAAAATGTTTATGATAAATTAAAAAAATATTCGATATCCTTTCAGAAGGGAAAAAATAAAATAAAATAAAAGCAAAACAACATATACTCCAAGCAGAAATATATCATCTGTGTATGCTGATTTGAAACGCAACAGAATTTGCTAAGCATTTGTAAATTAGCTGAAATTTTCGGGTTCAGTTAATTTTTGACGGCCGATTATCTACTCGAGGGATATGGACCCGAAGGGAGAGTACCCTTCGTGGGGTTCTTTCTAAGGAAACCCAACCCGTATTAAAGCATAGAAATCGAAGGTTCGAAGAAAACCACGAAAACTCCGAACGATTAGGCCGACGGGTGCGATTGGGTCGAATACCTTCCGTCTACCAGCTTCGATAACACAACCTCTCGGCCGCTGGTGGGGCCTGAAAATTTCGGTAAAACACTCAAAGAAATCTTTCTTAAAAGTTTCGGAAACACATTTCTCAGTTTTAAACTAGTGCAATTTAATAATGAAACTGTACTGTAGTTATCTTTTCGTTTACTATATAAAAAACGTTTAATATTTGTGAAAGAAACAAATTCCGCAAGAATTACCTTATTAATTATAAAAAGAAAAGATATAGAAAATTTAACTACAAATATATTTTTTCGCCGCATATATCTATTCATTTTTAACCCTCCGTCTACCAGACGGGTCCATTGGACCCGACAGGTACATACAAAATATTCATTCAAACCAGAAATTTCTTTAAAATAAACTAAGTATATAAACCAGACAAAAATAAGGTAAATAAATAAGTTAAATAGTTTTAAATAAAAATTCTGGTGTAGAACGTTTTATTAAAACTTGAATAAAATTCCCGGTAGATCTAGGGTTAATGACACTAGTCAATTATTATTATTTTCTTCCCTCCCCCCCCCTCCTTGTCGAGTGCGAATGACATATTTCTATAGAATGAGAGACTTTTGCCTTTTGACGTTTACGGAATAAAAACTTCAATATTTTTAATGATTTTCTTTTTTTTTTCTTTTTTCTTTTTTCTTTTTTTTTCTTTTTCTTTTTTTTTTTTTTTTTTTTTTTTTTTGCATTGGATAGCTGAGATCGATCTGTACAAAGGCCATTTTTTGTTTTTTCGATTTTGTTTACAGACATTTTTAGTGAGGACACTTTCATTTCGGAACAAGTGCGAAAGTGAAAACACACCCATAAAAAATTCTGCAATCAAAATTGAAAAAATAAAAACGGCCTTTGTACAGGTCGATCTCAGCTATTCCATGTAAAAAAATCATTTAAAAATATTGAAATGCAACCGAGATATCTTTATAAATTTCTTCCATTGGACTAGCTTTAGCGAGCGGGTCTTTTCGCGTGATTGACGTAGCGTATTCTCGGTTGCATTTTAATATTTTTAAATGGTTTTTTTTTTAATTGGATAGCTGAGAATAATGTGTACAAAGGCCGTTTTTTGTTTTTTGGATTTTGTTTACAGACTTTTTAGTGAGGACATTTTCATTTTCGGAACAAGTGCGAAAGTGAAAACAACCCCATAAAAAATTCTGCAATCAAGATCGAAAAAGTAAAAAACGGCCTTTGTACAGAACGATCCCAGCTAATCAATGCAAAAGAAAAATCATTTAAAAATATTGAAATGCAAAACGAGATATCTTTATAAATTTCTTCCATGGGACTAGCTTTATTGAGTCGGTCTTTTCGAGTGACTGACGTAGCGTGTTCTCGGTTGAATTTCAATATTATTAAATGATTTTTTCTTTTGCTCTGATAGCTGAGATCGATCTGTACAAAAGCCATTTTTTGATTTTTCGATTTTGTTTACAGATATTTTTAGTGAAGACACTTTCATTTTCAGAACCAGTTGCCCCACCAGTGGTCGAGGGGTTTCTGCTCTCGAAGCTGGTAGACGGGAGGTCTGGGTTCGATCCCAATCGCGCCCGTCGGCCTAATCGTTCGGAGTTTTCGTGGTTTTCTTCGAACCTTGGTTCTCCAAGCGTTAATACGGATTAGGTTCCCTTAGAAAGACCTCCAAGGAAGGCACACACCCCCCACTTAAGGCCTATATCCAACGTGCTGATAATTGGCCGACATAAATACAACCAACCATTCAGAACCAGTTTCGAATGGGAAGGGATCTTCATAAAAAAATTCTGCAGTCAAAATCGAAAAAGTGAAAAACGGTCTTTGTACAGATCAATCTCAGCTATCCAGTGCAAAAAAAAAATCATTTAAAAATATTGAAATGCAACCGAGATATCTTTAAAAATTTGTTCCATTAGACTAGCTTTAGCGAGCGGGTCTTTTCGCGTGACTAACGTAGCCTGTTCTCGGTTGCATTTCAATATTATTAAATGATTTTTGCTTTGATAGCTGAGATCGATCTGTACAAAGACTATTTTTTGCTTTTCGATTTTGCTTACAGATATTTTTAGTGAAGACACTTTCATTTTCAGAACCAGTTTCGAATGGGAAGGCATCCTCATTAAAAAAATTCTGCAGTCAAAATCGAAAAAGTGAAAAACGGCCTTTGTACAGATCAATCTCAGCTATTCAGTGCAAAAAAAAAAAAAAAAAAAATCATTTAAAAATATTGAAATGCAACCGAGATATCTTTATAAATTTCTTCCATTGGACTAGCTTTAACGAACGGGTCTTTTCGCGTGGCTGACGTAGCGTGTTCTCGGTTGAATTTGAATATTTTTAAATAATTTTCTTTCTTTCTTTCTTTCTTTTTTTTTTTTTTTTTTTGTCATTGGATAGCTGAGATTGATCAGTACAGAGGCCGTTTTTTGTTTTTTCGATTTTGTTTACAGATATTTTTAATGAGGACACTTTAATTTTCGGAACTGGTTTCGAAAGTAAAGGATCCCATAATAAATTCTGCAATCAAGATCAAGCTAAAAAAGAATTTAAAAATATTGAAAAGCAACCGAGATATCTTTATAAATTTCTTCTATAGGATTAGCATTAGCGATCGGGTCTTTTCGATAGACTAAAGTAGCCTCTTCTCCGTTGCATTTCAATATTTTTAAATGATTTTTTTTTTTTTTTTTTTTTTGCATTGGATAGCTGAGATCGATCTGTACAAAGACCGTTTTTTGTTTTTTGGATTTTGTTTACAGACATTTTTAGTGAGGACTCGTTCATTTTCGAAACAGGTGCGAAAGTGAAAACACCCCCATAAAAAATTCTGCAATCAAGATCGAAAAAGTAAAAAATGGCCTTTGTACAGAACGATCCCAGCTAACCAATGCAAAAAAAAAATCATTTAAAAATATTGAAATGCAACCGAGATATCTTTATAAATTTCTTCCATGGGACTAGCTTTATTGAGCGGGTCTTTTCGCGTGACTGACGTAGCCTGTTCTCGGTTGCATTTCAATATTATTAAATGATTTTTTTTTTATTGCTCTGATAACTGAGATCGATCAGCACAAAAGCCATTTTTGATTTTTCGATTTTGTTTACAAATATTTTTAGTGAGGACACTTTAATTTTCGGAGCCGGTTTCGAAAGTAAAAGCATCCCCATAATAAATTTTGCAATCAAGATAAAAAAAGTAAAAAATGGCCTTTGTACAGATCTATATCAGCCATCCAATGCAGAAAAAATCATTTAAAAATATTGAAATGCAACCGAGATATCTTTATAAATTTCTTCTATAGGATTAGCATTAGCGAACGGGTCTTTCCGGTAGACTAAAGTAGCCTTTTCTCCGTTGCATTTCAATATTTTAAAATGATATTTTTTTTTTTTTTTTGCCTTGATATCTCAGATCGATCTGTACAAAAGACATTTTTTGCTTTTTCGATTTTGTTTACAGATATTTTTAGTGGAGACACTTTCATTTCCGGAACCAGTTCCGAAAGAGAAAGAATCCTCATAAAAAAATTCTGCAGTCAAAATCGAAAAAGTGCAAAACGGCCTTTGTACAAATCAATCTCAGCTATCCAATGCAATAAAAATCATTTAAAAATATTGAAATGCAATCGAGATATCTTTATAAGTTTCATCTATATAGCATTGGCATTAGCGGACGGGTCTTTTCGCTTTATTAAATTAGCCTCCCCATAAAAAATTCTGCAATCAAGATCAAAAATGTAAAAAATGGCCTTTGTACAGATCTATATCAACTATCCAATGCAGAAAAAATCATTTAAATATATTGAACTGCAACCGAGATATCTTTATAAATTTTTTCTATAGGATTAGCATTATCGAACGGGTCTTTTCGCTTGACTAAAGTAGCCTCCCCATAAAAAATTCTGCAATCGAGATCGAAAATGTAAAAAACGGCCTTTTGTACAGATCGATCTCAGCTATCCAATGCTATAAAAATCATTCAAAATTATTGTAATGCAACCGAAATCTCTTTATAAATATCGACCATAGGATTAGCATTAGCGAGCGGGTTTATTCGCGCGACTGAAGTAGCCTTTTAGCATCACTCACTGCTGATTTTAAATGCAACAAAATATGCTTATTATTTAATCAAAATGTTTAGAATAATCTTAAAAATTATTCCATTGCTTTTCAGAAGGGAAAAAAGAAAAGAAAAACAACATATACACTAAGCAGAAATATATCATCTGTGTATATGGATTTCACAGCAATGGAATGTATTTGCTAAATGATTGAAAATTAGCCAAAATTTTCGGTAAATCAGGGAAAGAAATTTTTCTTTAAAGTTTGAGAAACACATTTCTAAGTTTTAAATTTGTGTAATCCAATTTAATAATGAATTGTACAATAGTTATCTTTTAGTTTGCGGTATAGCACAAATGTTTAATTTTTATGAAAGAAACATTTAAAGTAATTCAGTAAGAATTGCCTGATAAATTATAGAAAAAAAGAAAGGTATTATAGAAAATCTAAGTACAAATGTATTTATTCGCCGCATATATCTATTAATTTTTAATGACACTAGTAACCATTGTTATTTTCTTTCTCTCCCCCCCGGGTGCGGATGACAAAAAGATAATTCTAGTATCTTGAGAAAAGCGACTTCTTCATTTTGATGTTGTACGCAATTAAAAAATATTTCGGAAATTCAACGTTAAAAGTAAGAAAGAAAAATAATAACAATGATAAATCTGTTTTAATTCCAAATCAATAATGCTTTTTGACAATCTTTATCTTTATTATTGGATTAGATCATTACCGTCTCAATAAGCTTTGAGACGGTAATGATCCAGTCCAGAAAATAGCATAGCCACAGGCGAAACTTCCCACCATAGGAAGACTTTCCCGTTTACAGACTCCCGCTGTTTAAACAGATGTCGTCTGAAAACCCCCCCGTATTAAGGCGGTAACCTTTTAGAGGTGGGATTTAGAGCATTTTCGTCTGTTTAAAATGAACGTGTTTCAACTTTTTATAAATGTAGCATAGATTTAAATTTTTTAAAAATCAAAATAAAAAGCATTTTCAGAAAGCTTAATTATTTAACTATGCATGCCACTTTACCAAATCTTAAAATGTCCAACAGATTTTTCGCGATAAGGTACTAAAGGCGAATCTTTATCAACCAAAAATAAAACATCTAGAACGCCTTAAAATTTAAAAAAATAAATAAAATTTTAAAGTGGCCTGCATAGTTTAAGAGTACAGCTTTTGAAAGCTACTAAAAATATCAAATTCTAGCAAAATGCAAAAAAATAGTAGTTATAAATTTCTCCCATTGAAATAACATTAGCCGCTCTATCTGGGAGCGTTACTGAAGTAGGGCCTTAAGAGATATTTAATGCTAAAGTTGGACAAAATCGTTCCATTAAAAAAGTTTTATAGGAGCAAAAACTATACATGGGAATTTAATCATTTTTAGATCATTTTATTCAATAGAAGATCCCGGTGTGCAGATTCCATTAATTTTTTTAATTTGAGTCATTTTTTGAGGTTTTATTTCTATTTTAAATTTAAATATTCAGCATTTCGACAGATATTTTTTACATATTTTCGAAAGTGGTATTAATTTAAACTGTTGCCAACTGTATAAACAGCGCAAACAATAATGTTTGCTTCAAATTAAAAAAAATATTTACACGTTACTATTATAAACAGAAAAAAAAAACCTTCAAATTAAAATTAAATAATTATGTATATTTGTGTTGTTTGTTTAAAAAAAAAAAAAAAAAAAAACAAAAAAAACAAAAAAAACAATACTGGTGAGAAGAGTATTTACCAATATTTCAGTTAAATGTTTCTGACTTAAGAAAGCTTTTTTGAAAGTTGCTAGTAGTAATCGGTTTAAATTTACGTAGGAAAATTATGGTGTGTTACTTCCACTACTTCCCATTTAAAACGAAGTGACGTATTAAAATGAATGGAACGGCAATTTAATATTTTCTTCTACAGAAGTTTAATCCAAAGCACTGCTACTTCTACTACGGTCCAGCTATGCATTTAAAAACGAAAGCGACGGATGTGAATAAAGTGACATATTAAAATGAATAAATCGGCGGTTAATATCTTTCCCTCTACAAAAGTTTAATCCAGAGTACTACTGCTTCAACTTTCAGCTACTTTAAGAATTATAGACTCTCCCATTTCAACCGTAGTGCCGTATTTCAAATGGCACTACGGTTGGACGGAACGGCAATTATCGAAACTATTCCTTGAAAATGGCAGCGGGTTTTGCAGACCGAAATTACTACTGATATTTAACTAAAATGTATATTTTAAATTTGTATCATGTGTAGTATTATTATCTATCACCTTTTTAGTAAACAGAAAACTTTTTAAAGTTCGTAGTGTGTAGTTTGTGACTGAATCAAGGTGGAATATTACATTTCGTTTTCTGATTTTTTAATTTTAATTATGTAAGCTTTGATATTTTTGCTAATTTTGTGGCCTGTTTATTATTTTTCTGAAAATCAAATTATCATCTAAGTTGCGCCCCTTTTACCTTCGCGAAATTTTTCTGACGTCAAAGCCACTCTTTTGACACAAAGTATCTTTATCTTTCTGAGTAAACTCTTTGTCTTTTCTAAAATCTATCTGCCTTATCTGTAGTATGTAGTAGTGATAAATAATCATAATTTTAAATGCCTCCACAAATTTCCGATTTCCTCTTCCATCCCCAGCAACATGCAAAATTTAACCCTTCACTGCATGATTTTTTCTATTTTTATGAAAAAAAAATTATTTGAAATCTAATAATGGGAAAAATATTAAAAATTTTTTCAAATTTCAAATTTTCAGGTAAAATTTGATATTTTATGGTGTGTGCCATATGCACACAATTATGGGTTTAAAATATTGTTGCTATATTTTGCAACTAAATGAGCTTAAAATACAGTCTGCTTAACACTCTGCAACTTTTTTTATACTAATATTTTTAAGTATTCAGTAAAAATAATGATAGTACATCTTACCTTAATAGATTGATCGATTTATTTTATTTATTTATTTATTTGTTGTTGTTGTTGTTTCCGAAGAACAAATTCTAATTTTTTTCCAAATGAAGTCATATCTGACGTGGACAAAATAAGTGTTATTCCATCCTTTGGACTGTTCTTGATCAGGGACAGAGGTCTTATTGGCAAAATTCATGGCACATAATGAGAATTATACTGTTTTTAGGCATGTACCAGATATGGCACGTGGTGCAGTCAAGGGTTAAGATTCTGTAAAACGCTTTAATTTATAGAAAAAAAAATTGCCTTGTTTCTTACTTTCCAGTGAAAATAATTATCCAGTCATCTAAACGCCTCGCCATCCTTCCATAATTGTGAGAGGGCGGGGAATTGCACGAATATGGGAGGAGTTAAACTTTAAAATTCTTTTATTTCTCAAAATTGTTCACCCCAATTCGTCATTCTGAAGTAATGCTAAATAAGTAGTTATCGAAAACCTCAAACCCCAATATGTCCATGCACCACTCCCGATGGTGCGTCTAAGCAGAAACTGCATTTAAAACCTTAAAAAACTTTTTTAAACGCCCGATTGTTATTTCCCTAACCATAAATAAATAATAAAATCATAGTGCGTTTCCAAAGAAAATATGTATGATTATCGAATTCAATCAAAAGAATTACAGACGATTAAAGTTTTCCTTTTTAATAGATATATTTTAGTGTACCACGCACATAATAATCTCATTGTTTGTTTTTTTTTTTTTTTTCAGTTGTATGATACCTATCAAAAATATATTTTAAATTCGCAGTCATTTTCAGAAATTTTTCTAAAATTCCTCGCTATTATTTTTCAAAATCGATTTGCTTGCTCTGTATATGCTGAACCTAATGTATTCAAGTTTACATTTTTTGCAATATTTTTTTGAAAAGCTATTTTTTTAGGAGAACGATCGTTTACTTCTACATGCTAATTACTTCCGTAAAAGGACATTTGATAAACAGATAAACAGTATGTAATTGCATTCATCCACTCTCCACTCATTCCATTTCTCTTTTCCGAAAACTGCATTATACTGCCGGACATCAACATATTCTACCACTACCCTAACAAATAGCCTCAGATTTAAGCAGCATACAGCAAGGGTGGGTGAGATGATCCTACTTCATTACTTACTCGAACGCAAGGGGAGGAGCTTAAAGTTCGTATCAAATATGCCTTCGAACACGAGGAAAGTTACTTGCTTTTTTTTTTTTTTTGAGCTTTGTTTACACATACTTTTTTCTTCAAATTGGGCCCATTCTCGAAGCTCAATAATTTTGTTTGAAGCTATGATCTTAAAAGATTACTTGTTTTTGATTTAACTTCTGTTTACCGTCTTCATACGAAAGAGAATTTATGCGAATTTTTACAGGGGTCAGACGGTATAAACTGCAAAATAGATTGAAATTTTTGCTGTAACCCCACTACAGTATACCTAGAATTTTGTTTCCTTACAGGGAATGGGAATCGAAGTAGAAATAGAGTTGACTGATTGGTCATATCTAATAAATCGCGTAGAGGCAGAGGCAAGTACGATTCGCGATAAAAAGTTTGATTTAGGTTGCACTACGGGTCGGCTTTGGGTAATAGAGTGGCGCCACTGGAGCCCGACATAGAATTCTTGAAAAAGGGGCAATACCAGGGGTGCAGAATATGTCCGATCCGGCGATCTAGGATCGGGGGAAATTTTAACCACCTGGGGAAATTTTGCAGAAACAGATACAATTGATTTCTATTTTAACAACGAATTCCGTAATTCCCTGAGATAGAAAAATTTCACTACAAATAAAAAGATCCGTATGGCGAGCTTCACTAAATCGATCTCAGAATAATATGTACAATATATCAAGGGTGATTCTGTTCCGAATTTTCCGAAAATTTAATGCACTCGGTTACGAAATTAAAAAAAAAAAAAAAAACGGGTCATCAATTTGAAAATTTGGACATAAAAATGGCGCGAATTTTGTCCAAGAATTTCAGAAAAAACGTGGATTTTGTCACAAAATCGCAAATTAACCGCAAATTTCGTCAAAAGATCGCGAAAGAACGGAAAAATTTGTCAAAAGATCGCGAAACAATCGCAAATTTCGTCAAAAGATCACGAAACAACCGCAAATTTCGTTAAAATATCTCAAACAACCACGAATTTCGTTAAAATATCTCAAAAAACCGCGAATTTCGTCAAAAAATCGCGAAACAACCGCGTATTTCGTCAAAAGGTGTAAAAATGCAAATTTCGTTAAAAGATCGTAAAAAACCGTAAATTTCGTCAAAAGATCAAGAAAGAACATCAAATTTCTTCAAACGATCACAAAACAACCGCAAATTGTATCAAAAGATGGCAAAAGAACCGCGAATTTCGTCAAAAGAAGGCAAAATATCCACGAATTTCGTTAAAATATCTCAAAAAACCGCGAATTTCGTCAAAAGATCGCGAAACATCCGCGTATTTCGTCAAAAGGTGTAAAAAACGCAAATTTCGTTAAAAAATTGTAAAAAACCGTAAATTTCGTCAAAAGATTAAGAAAGAACATCAAACTTCTTCAAACGATCACAAAACAACCGCTAATTTTATTAAAAGATGGCAAAAGAACCGCGAATTTCGTCAAAAGAGGGCGAAATAACCACGGATTTCGTTAAAATATCTCAAAACAACCGCGTATTTCGTCAAAAGGTGTAAAAATGCAAATTTCGTTAAAAGATCGTAAAAAACCGTAAATTTCGTCAAAAGATCAAGAAAGAACATCAAATTTCTTCAAACGATCACAAAACAACCGCAAATTGTATCAAAAGATGGCAAAAGAACCGCGAATTTCGTCAAAAGAAGGCAAAATATCCACGAATTTCGTTAAAATATCTCAAAAAACCGCGAATTTCGTCAAAAGATCGCGAAACATCCGCGTATTTCGTCAAAAGGTGTAAAAAACGCAAATTTCGTTAAAAAATTGTAAAAAACCGTAAATTTCGTCAAAAGATTAAGAAAGAACATCAAACTTCTTCAAACGATCACAAAACAACCGCTAATTTTATTAAAAGATGGCAAAAGAACCGCGAATTTCGTCAAAAGAGGGCGAAATAACCACGGATTTCGTTAAAATATCTCAAAACAACCGCGAATTTCGTCAAAAGATCGCAAAATAACCGCATATTTCGTAAAAGGTGTAAAAAACACAAATTTCGTTAAAAGATCGTAAAAAACCGTAAATTTCGTCAAAAGATCAAGAAAGAACATCAAATTCCTTCAAACGATCACAAAATAACCGCTAATTTTATTAAAAGATGGCAAAAGAACCGCGAATTTCGTCAAAAGAGGTCGAAATAACCACGAATTTCGTTAAAATATCTCAAAACAACCGCGAATTTCGTCAAAAGATCGCAAAACAACCGCGTATTTCGTAAAAAGGTGTAAAAAACGCAAATTTCGTTAAAAGATCGTAAAAAACCGTAAATTTCGTCAAAAGATCAAGAAAGAACATCAAATTTCTTCAAACGATCACAAAACAACCGCAAATTTTATCAAAAGATGGCAAAAGAACCGCGAATTTCGTCAAAACAGGGCAAAATAACCACGAATTTCGTTAAAATATCTCAAAAAACCGCAAATTTCGTCAAAAGATCGCGAAACAACCGCGTATTTCGTCAAAAGGTGTAAAAAACGCAAATTTCGTTAAAAGATCGTAAAAAACCGTAAATTTCGTCAAAAGATCAAGAAAGAACATCAAACTTCTTCAAACGATCACAAAACAACCGCTAATTTTATTAAAAGATGGCAAAAGAACCGCGAATTTCGTCAAAAGAGGGCGAAATAACCACGGATTTCGTTAAAATATTTCAAAAGAACCGCGAATTTCGTCAAAAGATCGCAAAACAATCGCATATTTCGTCAAAAGGTGTAAAAAACGCAAATTTCGTTAAAAGATCGTAAAAAACCGTAAATTTCGTCAAAAGATCAAGAAAGAACATCAAATTTCTTCAAACGATCACAAAACAACCGCTAATTTTATCAAAAGATGGCAAAAGAACCGCGAATTTCGTCAAAAGAGGGCGAAATAATCACGAATTTCGTTGAAATATCTCAAAACAACCGCGAATTTCGTCAAAAGATCGCAAAACAACCGCGTATTTCGTCAAAAGGTGTAAAAAACGCAAATTTCGTTAAAAGATCGTAAAAAACCGTAAATTTCGTCAAAAGATCAAGAAAGAACATCAAATTTCTTCAAACGATCACAAAACAACCGATAATTTTATCAAAAGATGGCAAAAGAACCGCGAATTTCGTCAAAAGAGGGCAAAAGAACCACGAATTTCGTTAAAAAGAAGGCGAAATGGCCACAAAACTCGTCAAAAGATCGCGGAAAAGCCGCAAATTTCATCAAAAGATCGCTAAAAATCGTAAATTTCGCAAAAGATCGCGAAAAAAGCGAATTTCGTCAAAGGGCCGCAAAAAAACATAGTGATGGCAGTGGATTTTCCCCCCTTCCCCCACTCTGCTGTAATCTTTCAGAAAATTTGCTGGGAATTTCAGATTTTTTTTTCACTCACAATCAACCCTGCCATATAGTATACTCGCGCATAAGTTGAGAAATAATAGAAAAATAAATTTTCTATACTTACGGTAATGCAGCATTTACCTATAACATACCGTAAAATTTTGCTGAAATTTTCATATGGATTGGGGGAAATGTTGGGAGTAGATACGTTTCCTGCCCCCTGGGCAATACATAAATTTACCACTAATTCGGAAGCGTAATTTCGCATTTAACCGAAGGTCCGCATACTTCCTAACAGTAGTACGTTCGACGAATACAGACCAAATAACAGCTTTCCTGTACATTGTCTGATCACACGATCCCACTTTTATTGATAAATTGAACGAATCAGCCAGGAGCCAAAACGTACCCATTGATGGGTAAATTTTCAAAGGAGTCTAATTAATTATTTAATATTTTTTTATTTTAATATATTTTTATTTTTTTCTGACGTCATAAGAATTAAAATAAATAAAAAAAGCAATTTAACAAATTACAACGACCATTTGGAAAATGATTTTTTTCAAAGACTAAAATTTAAGACACAAAAAATCGCACGGAGTTGATCATACATTACGTACGCCATGAATTAAACATTAACACAGCAATTAACAACTGCGATAAAAATCGCTTGCGACTTGTCAAATTTCCTTAAACTTACGTATTATCCACCTGAAACGTACGTATTATCCAAGCATTTCATTGGCTGTTCGGGAAAAGGCTTTCCTAAATCAGATTTCACCAATTTTAAATGAAATTTCATTCTCAAACATCCCACACTATTACTTTTTACACTGTTGTATAGAGGAAAAAAATGTACTTTTAAATGCAATTTGTTTGAAAGCTGTATCTCAATTTGTTTCTGAGTTATTAATTTTTTTTTTTTTTTTTAGTTTTTATTACTTTTTTGTCATAGTGGCAACAGAAGTATCCATCTCTGTCGAAAGTAAAGGTTAGTGTGTAGACCAATAAGAAAACGAATAAAATGCATATTAAAACAATAAAAAGCTTCAGATATGCTTTTGATTTCCTACCCTGACAAGGACAATAACCATTTTTCCAAATGGTTAAAAACATTTTCTTAAAAATACATTTTTCTTCTAATAGAGTGGCGCAACTGGAGCCCGACATAGAATTCTTTAAAAGGGGGAAATCCTAAAAGTTACCACTAATTCGGAAGTGTAATTTCGCATTTAATCGAAGGTCCCCATATTTCCTAACAGCAGTACGTTCGACGAATACAGACCAAATAACAGCTTTCCTGTACATTGTCTGATCACACGATCCCACTTTTATTGATAAATTTAACGAATCAGCCAGGTGCCAAACCGTACGCATTGATGGGTAAATTTTAAAAGGAGTGTAATTAATTATTTAATATTTTTTTATTTTAAGATATTTTTGTTTTTATTTTTTCTGACGTCAGAAGAATTAAAATAAATAAAAAAAGCAATTTAACAAATTACAACGACCATTTGGAAAAGGATTTTTTCAAAGACTAAAATTTAAGACATAAAAAATCGCACGGAGTTGATCATACATTACGTACGCAATGAATTAAATATTAACACAGCAATTAACAACTGCGATAAAAATCGCCTGCGACTTGTCAAATTTCCTGAAACTTACGTATTATCCACCTGAAACGAACGTATTATCCAAGCATTTCATTGGCTGTTCGGGAAAAGGCTTTTCCATCGTCAGATTAAAATGATTTTTTCAAAGACTAAAATTTAAGACATAAAAAATCGCACGGAGTTGATCATACATTACGTGCGCCATGAATTAAACATTAAGACAGCAATTAACAACAGCGACAAAAATCGCCTGCGACTTGTCAAATTTCCTGAAACTTAAGTATTATCCACCTGAAACGTACGTATTATCCAAGCATTTCATTGGCTGTTCGGGAAAAGGCTTTTCTATCGTCAGATTTCACCAATTTTAAATGAAATTTCATTCTCAAACGTCTAAAAATCCCACACTATTACTTTTTACACTGTTGTATAGAGGAAAAAAATTTACTTCTAAATGCAATTTGTTTGAAAGCTGTATCTCAATTTGTTTCTGAGTTATTAATTTATTTATTTTTTAGTTTTTATTACTTTTTTGTCATAGTGGCAACAGAAGTATCCATCTCTGTTAAAAGTAAAGGTTAGTGTGTAGACCAATAAGAAAACAAATAAAATGCATATTAAAACAAAAAAAAGCTTCAGATATGCTTTTGATTTCCTACCCTGACGAGGACAATAACCATTTTTCCAAATGGTTAAACACATTTTCTTAAAAATACATTTTTCTTCTATTTTTATTCGCATGGGGAAAAAAACATATTATACATATTTAAATCCTTTCATGCCGAGAATTATAATTTTTTCGTAAAGTATTATATTTTTTTTATAGTTTCGAAATAACAGAATTATTGTTAGAGCTGTTGTAGCAGCTGCAAGTGTGTTGATTGTTCTTGTGGCATTTTATTGCATCAAATTTATACAGGAAATTTTTATCATACTATAAAAAAGGAGAAAAAACGGACATCGAAATAAAAAACTATGTCCCAAAATTATATTTAAAAAATAATGAAAAGCATTTAAATAAATCTTTGAATCACAACTCTAATGAGTTAGAGTGAAGATGAAAGCAAAAATGATAAAAAAAGATCAAAAACTATATTTATTGAGCAAATAGTTTTAGCTCTAAATTTAGATTAGTGTGTGTAATAATCTATCTTTTTACGATGATGCCTGCTTGTAAGCTTTAACTGTGCATCGAATTATTTGACGTTTAATGTTCAGCGGACAGTCGCATCGTTTATATGAAAAATGAGTTGAACAATACGGAAGTGTGAAGACAGCGAGGCCAAGTGAAAGTACGTAGACAGTTTTCAAAAGACTATGGCTGTTTGCGGGTTTGCATTATCATTCTTAAAATATAATTCTTGTAAAAACTTACTAAAACAGCCCGCAGCAAAAAATTCGAAAACAGTTTAGTCAAAATGCCAGTGGGGGGTGGGGGGGGGGTGTGGGGGGGGGGTGGATGCCTGTCTAAAAGGCATGGATTGAAAAAAATTGTTCTTAATTACAAGTTTAATAAATTACATGTTTATTAAGTCACTAGCAAACCCCGCGGCTTTGCTCGCGTAATATTTGAAGTATGCCAAGTGATATTTATATGTCTAATTTTTATTAAAAGGTACAAACTAAATTTTTATTTTATTAAAAGGTAATATTTTATTTTATTAAAAAGTACTTATTACTTTTAGGAATAATTCAAAAATTACAATTTAAAACACAGTTTGATTAAACATCCTTATTACACTGCATTAGGCAGAAATGAGACTTAAATTAATAAAATGAAATAAAAATAAATAAATGTTAATTTAGAAAATATTTTGAAACTTTTATGCTCAATTAATACGCTCATTTCAGTATTCATTTGAATTTTTGAATTTTTTAGAAACCATCTTCTTACATCATAAAATTAACCATCATGTCAAATTCCAAGTCCTACCACCTCTCTCAACATAAAGGGCTATGTTGAAACAGGAACTGTCACCATTAATTTGCCAACATTAATTTTGAAATCGGTTTGTTATTTCCTAATATTCCACAGAAACGTAATTTAAAAAGCTTTTAAAGCCCTTTTTTAGAACGTTTGTTGTTCCTGTGAACCCCAGGTGGTAGAATCACCGGCATAAAATATAGCCTGTGGAGGATCAGAGACTGTTACCATTGATTCGCAACTATTACTTTTATAATCGGTTTA
Organism: Maratus speciosus; assembly: GCA_963932465.1. Taxonomy (NCBI): domain Eukaryota; kingdom Metazoa; phylum Arthropoda; class Arachnida; order Araneae; family Salticidae; genus Maratus; species Maratus speciosus. The sequence goes on along the minus strand of OZ010793.1, from coordinate 10,017,169 downwards.
TATTCCCTGAAATTGCATAGAATCGTAATTTAGAACTTTTTTAGAATGCTTTTCGCACCTCCCCGTCGCTTCACCCTTTTAAATTCTAATTTATTTTCGACGTTCCTTCGAGGGCATTTATATTTTATAACTACCATGTCATATTTAAAGTTTCTAGCCTTTTCAGTATCACAGAATTCGCAATTTAGAAAGTTTTTAGCTCCTGCAACCCTCTGGTGGTAGTGGAACAGACATAAAATATAGCTTATGTTTGAGCAGGTTCTATCACCAAAATTTGTCATCATTATTTTTTTAATCGGTTTGGTTATTTATAAGTTTGCTTAAAAATTTTAATTTATAACGCTTTTCACTCACTTCATTTTTTTTAATTTGGAATTTTCTTTCGACTGTTCTTAGAAAGCAGTTGCATCTTGTAAGTAAATACCATGCCATACTTCAAAGTGTTAGACCCCTCAGTTGTGCAAAAAACGCAAATTAGAACATGTTTTGCTTTTGCAACCCTCAGATGGTAGTGCCAGCAACATAAAATATAACCTATGTTATAACAGGGACTGTCACCATTGATTTGCAACCATTACTTTTGAAAAAGCTTTGGTATTTCCTTAGATAGAGTAGAAATCGCAATTTAGAACGTTTTTAGGACGTTTTTCGCGCATTTTCACCCCTTTTTAAATTTCCAATTTTTTCGAAACTGTTCTTAAAGAACATTTATATCTAATAAATATGTACCTTGCCTAATTTTAAGTTGCTAGCCCCTACCAATCACAAAAATTGAAATTTAGAACCCTTTTTTGCTCCTGCAACGTCTTGGTGATAGTGATACCGACATAAAATAGCGTCTGTGTTAGAGCAGGGGCTGTCAGCATCAATTTCCTACCATTGCGTTTAAAATCAGATTCCTTTTTCCTGAGATATTGCCGACAAATCGGCATTTAGAACGTTTTTAGAACGCTTTTCTCGCATTTTGCTCCTGCATCTCCTCTGGGGTAGTTGAAACAGATATAAAATATAGCCTATCTTGTAGCAAGATCTGTCACCATCATTTTTACACCATTATATTTGAAATCGTTTCAGTACTTCCTGAGATTGCATAGAAATCGCAATTTAGAATTTTTTTACAACGCTTTTTGCGCATTTTGACCCCCTTTTAAATTTCGATTTTTTTAGGAAATGTCCTTAGAGATCAATGATATCTTATAACTAACTACCATTCCAAATTTCACGATTCTAGGCCCTTCCGTAACGCAAAAGCCGCAATTTAGAACTTTTTTCTCCTGCACCCCCTTTGGGGTAGTGGCACCGACATAAAACATCGCCTATGTTGGAGCAAGGGTTGTCACCATTATTTTTTAGATCGGTTTGGTATTTCCTGAGATTGTGTAGAAACCACCATTATAACGTTTTTTAGAACGCTTTTCGCGCATTTTCACCCCTTTTAAATTTCGAATTGTTTAAGAACTGTTCTTAGAAATCCTTTATATCTAATAAGTAGGTAATATTTCAAATGTCATATTTCTAGGCCCTTCGGTAAAGCAAAAATCGCATTTTTAGAATATTTTTTGCTCCTGCACCCCTTTCGGGTAGTGGAACCGACATAAAACACAGCGTATGTTGGAGCAAGGGTTGTCACCGTCATTTTGACGCCATTATTTTTTAAATCGGTTTGGTATTTCCTGAGATTGTGTAGAAACCACCATTTAGAACGTTTTTTAGAACGCTTTTTGTGCATTTTCACCCCTTTTAAATTTCGAATTGTTTAAGAACTGTTAGACATCATTTATATCTTATAAGTAACTAATATTCAAACTTTCATATTTTTAGGCCCTTCAGTAACGCTAAAATCGCATTTTTAGAACGTTTTTTGCTCCTATACCCCTTTGGGGTTGTGGCACCGACATAAAACATAGCCTATCTTGGAGCAAGCGTTGTCACCATCATTTTGACTTTAAATCGGTTTGGTATTTCCTGAGATTGTGTAGCAACTACCATTTAGAACGTTTTTTAAAACGCTTTTTGTGCATTTTCACCCCTTTTAAATTTCGAATTGTTTAAGAACTGTTCTTAGACATCATTTATATCTTATAAGTAACTAATATTCAAAATTTCATATTTCTAGGTCCTTCAGTAACGCTAAAATCGCATTTTTAGAACGTTTTTTGCTCCTACACCCCCTTTGGGGTAGTGGCACCGACATAAGATATAGCCTATGTTCTAAGTTGGACTAACACCATCATTTTGATACCATTACTTTTGGAATCGGTTCGGTAGTTCCAGAGCTTACCTCCTACAAATAAACAATTTTTTCCTCTTCATAATAGGAGTATAGATTATCCAAATGATATGCATTGAAACACGGATTGTACTTCATTTGTGTGTAATAAAATTTTGAATTGTCGCTAAAGACAACACAATTGCAATCAAATTAATTCTAACTTTTCTGGAAGCGACATTAATTTACAAAATGACGCCATTTTGCAAAAGTCATGGCCTAACATAATATCCTTATGGAGATCGGCCGTGAAGGCGCTTCTACCCTACTTCTGCATCCGCCATATCGTCGGTACCATGTCATACTATCCAATATGAAAATAGTGTTGTCAGAGGCTTTTTTTTTTAATTCAGATTTTTTGATCGGCACAACTTTTTTAGTCCAGGCAATATAGGGGCTCTACCTAGCAAAATTCATGGTAGTTCTGGAAAAAGGCTTACTATATGTTTTTGGGTCACTGAATCCGAATTTTTAACTTCCCACCAAAATTTCTCCCGGCACCCCCCCCCCCCCCCAAATTTTGGTAAAATGCCCCCCAGAAAAGGTTTTTATTAAAAAAAAAATCAATATTTTTATTGTTTTAGGGGAAAAGTATCCAGAGAGCAGACAAAATTTGCAACAAATTACATATGACATTATGACTCAGGATGAAGGGCAAGGGGGGGATCTGCCTCGGAACATGCGCCGCGGTGCTGCGTGGACTAAGTTGCGCAATTCCACTTAACCACTCATTCGCCCTCTCATCTCCCCTCCGAACTTTCTCTATAAGGTTTACTTTAAGTTTTTTGGGTCAATGAATCCGAATTTTTAACTTCCTCCCAACATCCCCCCCCCCTCAAATAGTTGTTTTTAACTTAAATTTCTTATTGTTTTAGGGGGAAAGCATTACGAAATTCAGAAACTAGACAAAATTTGCAACAAATAGGATAGATGACATTATGGCGTAGGATGCACGGGGAGGGGAAGGGCTGCCTCTGAACAGGCACTGCGACGCTACGTGCACTAAGTTATGAAGTCCAGGCATTAGGGGATTTTACCTAAAATATTTAATACTAGTTCTGGATTTCGACTCACTTTATGTTTTTTGGGTCGCTGAATCCGAATTTGTAACTTCCCACCAAAATTTCACCCGGCAACCCCCCCAAAAAATGATTTTTTAACTTAAATTTCTTACTGTTTTAGGGGAAAAGGATCCACGGGGAGGGGGAGGGCTGCCTCTGAACAGGCACTGCGACGCTACGTGCACTAAGTTATGAAGTCCAGGCAATAGGGGATTTTACCTAAAAAAATTAATACTAGTTCTGGATTTCGACTCACTTTATGTTTTTTGGGTCGTTGAATCCGAATTTGTAACTTCCCACCAAAATTTCACCCGGCAACCCCTCAAAAAATTGATATTTTGAAAAAATTTAGTTTTTGAGAAAAGCGCGCGAGGAATGTTCCGAGACAGCCATCTCTCTCCCCGTTTATCCTACGTCATAATGTCATGCATCCTATTTGTTGCAAATTTTATCTAGTTTCTCAATTTCGTAATGCTTTTTCCCTAAAACAATAACAAATTTAAGTTAATAACAACTATTTTTTTGGGAGGGGGGGTTTCGGGGTGGAAAATTTTGGGGGTAAGTTAAAAATTCGGATTCAGCGACCCAAAAAACTTAAAGTAAACCTTATAAGGACAGTTCGGAGGGAAGATGGGAGGGCGAATGTAAACGTGTGATTGGTTAAGTGAATTTGCGCAACTTAGTCCACGCAGCACCGCGCTCCTGTTCCGAGGCAGATCTCCCCTTCCTGTTCATCATATGTTATAATGTCATATATCTAATTTGTTGCAAATTTTGTCTATTTTTTGAATTTCTAGATACTTTTCGCCTAAAACAATAAAAAAATTGATTTTTTTAATAAAAACCTTTTTTGGGGGGCATTTACCAAGATTTGGGGTGGTGGGGTTTCCGGGGGAAATTTTGGTGGGAAGTTAAAAATTCGGATTCAGTGACCCAAAAAACATAAAGTAAGCCGGTTTCCGGAACTACCATTAATTTTGCTAGGCAAAATTCCCTATTGCCTGAACTATTTTGAAATAGTAAAATTCGCCTTATTTAATGACATATTAATAAAGGCGAAAACAAGGGGAATTTCACCGTTTCAGAAAAGTGGTACCGACGATATTTAGCCGCTTTATGCAGTGGAGTGGAGGCTGCCGATTAGACTGTTACTGGGCCAATTACAGAATGGCGAACGCAGTAGACGGGGAAAGAACTCGTTTTAACCCCTTAACAGACACATTAAATTACGGTTTAAAAATTCAAATTGCTTATTGGCACCACTTTTTTGAAAAAGAAATATTTACCTTATTTAATGACAGGTAAAATGATACCGTAATAGATCCGATTACACTATTTTACAAAACTAGCCCGAAATATTAATAACGGTTTTGAGAGGATCGCAAAAACCGTTTGACATAATTCTTTGAATGAAAGCAATTCTAATACTCACATTAACAACATTTAGTTGTATATAAAAATCCATTTTGTAAAATTAATGGTGTGAATTTTAAATTCATATGATTGTGTCAATGGCAAAAGATGCATGTATAATCCGTAAAATGCACGTGATATAATCAGTATTACCGATTAAGCGAAAACGTATTACTACCTACCATTATTTCCAAATAGTCATCTTCACTTTCTTTAATCGCAGAATGCCCGTCATGAAATGAGCCGAATATTAATCTAAATATAGTATTCTAAAATCTGGTAATTTGGCAATACTGCATCTGATTAACAATGATGGAATGTTTGTTTCTCGATGACGGCGATATCTTTAAATTCATTGAATAGAAAATATTCGCTCTAATCTTAGAATTGCCAAAATAAACTTTCAACGCTTAGAATAATAACATAATCCAAATGTGTGAGTAAATTTCGTTTTATTTAAATTTCCCTAACTGGTGGGGAAAAAATAATAATTTTCATAATCAAGATATAGATTTCATTATAACTAAATAAATGAATCATTAATCATTTATTAATATTTACATGAAGGAATTGAATCGATGTTTTACTCATTTGCATGTTTGTGAAAACATCATATGTCATAAACACCATATGTATTGTTAAAAAATTTGCGCGTAGAAATACTTTAGTAATTTTAAGTTAAATCTTTGATTGAAAATTGGGATTGCGATCAAAAACATTTTCATGTTAATTCCTCTATTTCATATTCTTTTCTAAATTCATTAATGTTTAACTATAATATAAAATTTTAATTGTCGTATACTAATATCTCTTTTTTAGTGAAAAGTAAAAATTCTGAAATTTTAAAGTAATGAACAGGCCAATACAAACAAATATCATTTTAAAGGCACCTTTCATTTTAACCATTCGAAGTTTATTTATGACCGCTATGTTTTTCAAAATGGTGCTTTTAAAATAATATTGTTAAGTGTCTGCCTTAACCCCTTGAGAGACAAGCAATTACGTTTGTGAAATGCTGAATTCTCACCGGAAAATTAGAAAAAAATTATTTCACAATAAATAAAAGCAAGTTTAGATTCCCTTTCTTTTTTTCACCAAAGTTAGAAAAGTAAAATTTAATAACATTTTTCTGGTGTAAAACTTCATTAATCGTAGGTATTATATAATATATACCGCCGGCTGAATTCTCACCGGAAAATTAGAAAAAAATTATTTCACAATAAATAAAAGCAAGTTTCGATTCCCTTTCTTTTTTTTCACCAAAGTTAGAAAAGTAAAATTTAATAACATTTTTCTGGTGTAAAACTTCATTAATCGTAGGTATTATATAATATATACCGCCGCCCCTCAAGGGATTAAGTTCGTTCGAATAATGTAATCAATTGTTCATAGCGAAATTCGTTAATATTATTAGCACAACATGTATCATAAAACGGTAAAAATAAATAAATAAATAAATTTAAGATTTTTAATCAATCTCACTGTTAAGAGACAATACAATATTGTCGGTAATTTTTCGAGATGCAGCTGAGGTTCCCTATAAAACTTTTGTAGTTGCAAGTTGTACTCATTTTTATAATATATATATATATATATATATATATATGTATACTCCAGTCTTTTTAAGTGTGTGTGTGGGGGGGGGGGGGGGGAATTGTCCACGGGAGGACAGAATATATCTTGCAAAAAAAGATAACACACGATTTCAATTCTTCATTTTGAAAAAAAAAAAGGTCAGTAGAAACTTACTTTTGGATTTTTATGTTACATTTCTCTGTTGTTTTTATGTTGATGCGTTTAAAATATGCCTTGCACGAGCTGGTATGAGAAAAGATTCTTAGTCTAGCTTATTTCATGTTTCTGTTCTCAATTTTAAATAACACAGCCATAGGTAGTGTTTTCTCAATGTCATTATTCAAAGGCGAAGCACTCTGAAGTTTTTTAATCTGTCCTTTTCTAGCGTAGTGAAATGTAAACCTATTTCTGAGCAAATATATCATATAAAACTTTCCCCCGAATCGCAGTATTTCAAAATATTTTTGCAAAAAATCTTGCAATAATTATAGGACTTTCTACTTTTTTTAGGAAAACGTGTTATTCAAACGTTTTGTAATTGGGTTGTATTCTTTAAATTTATAATTCACAAAAAAATTCGAAATGAATGTTTATTTAACCTACATACAAATTAGATTCTTCTTTAATCGCTGCAAAAGAGATTAATAAAATTTCTCGAAATAGAATTAATCTTCTCTCTACCTTTTTTTTTTCTACAGTTAAGACTAGTCTTGGCAGCAGATTTTTTCCAAGTCTTGCCCTCTGTATTTTCCCCCTGTATTTTATTCTGCAAGCGCCCATGATATTAAGACGGAAAATAAATAAACAATGCAACATTTCAATTTTATATTGCAATTTTTATAGTGATTATTAATTTTCATTGCAACGTGAACTGGAAGATCTAACTTATAAGTAAATTCCTTGAACTTGCTTCAGTCTAATGTAAAAAATAATCGAAGCTCCCGTCGACCGGTGAGCTACCAGCCTATACCTAACTTGGCAGCTCTCAGTTGGCAGAGCGTTGGTGCGCAGAACCAATGACCCAGGTTGGAACCCTGGCCTGGATAATTTTTCACACTATGGATTCTACACCTTGAGCATTGTAAATTAAAAATCCAGATTTACAATATCCTCGGGCGTATTTCATTATTTAACACTTCGAGCTCTGGGGGCGAGTTTCTACAAAGGCCCAAATGTCACATTGGCACCAGTATTTTGTAAATAAAAGATTCGACTTACAATATAACATGAAAAATGCATTAATGAATTTTCAAATAAATTTGGTTGAATATTCCGGTGCAAATGTGACATTTGGAGATTAAAATTAAGTGGGAAGAAACTTACCCATCAGAGCTCAAAGGGTTTAAAAGAAATGTAATATAAAAATTATGGATGTTGGATTAATTTGGACTCATGTTTGCAACAGGGTTGTGGTTCAAGAAGTTATTCCACCTTGTGCAGCAGTTGCAACCTTACCAATATGAAAGTGAGAGATTCCAGGCTAGGCATATCCAGGTAGCTCAGATTGTAGAGCGTTGGTGCGCTGGATCAATGACACAGGTTCGAACTCTCGCCTGGATAATTTTTCACTCTGTTACGCCTTGTAAGCAATGTGAATTAGAATTCGCGGATTAGAAATTCAGATTTATTATTCCTCGTTCGTATTTCATGGTTTTTTAACAAAAGTAATATATAAATCATGATTGTTGTGAACAAAGAAAATGCCAGATATTTCCATAATTTGATTTGTTCAAAAGAAATTTATTTGAAATTCTATGGAAATGAAAACCCCTAAGCACGTTTAATTATAATAATATTTTTAAATATCCAAGAAACTTTTACAACAAAAATTTTATAAATTAAGATTAAAAATACGAAATCATCTGTATTATTATAAGTAGTATTATTAAATGAAATTTGATGCAGCAATAAAATACGAGAAGGCGAGGGAATAAAAATAAATCGTTTTGAATTTCTCTATTCTTAAAAAAGGTAACTAATGCTGCCACCGCCGCCGATTTGAATTTTGGGTGACCGGATGTCTTTCTTTGTTAATATTAAGAAAAATATTGCGTACAAAAATATGAAAATCGGTGGTTTTATGGAGACATGTTTGATAAACATGATGATGCAGACAGTTTTCAAATCGAAGAATTATTTAAAGAGATATTTAATGGTAAAGTTGGTCAAAATCGTTCCATTAAATAAGTTTTATAGGAGCAAAAACTATGCATGAGAATTTAATCATTTTTACATCATTGTATACATTAGAAGTTCCAGATGTGTAGACTGTATTTATTATTTTAATTTGACTAATTTTTTAAGGTTTTATTTGAAAGGTTTTAAGTTCAAATTTTCCGCATTTCGAGACATATTTTTTAGAGCTTTTAGAAAAGGATATTATTTTAAATTGTTGCCAAATTTAAAATTTAAAAACAGCGCAAAGAATATTTCCTTCAAATAAAGAATTTATTTACACGTGACTATTACAAACACAAAGAAAACTTTCAAATGAGAATTAAAGGATTGCTTATTAAAAGCAAGGAAATATTGATAATTGAGTCATAAAAACAATATTTACATGTGAATTTTAAAAAAAGAGGAAGAAAATTGTAAAATAATAAATCCATTAACATGCATTAAAAGTCGCACATGGAGGAAATTACGTCGTATTTAAAATTGCCAAACCATAACACTGCCAAACAGTTTTAATTTAAAAATATTTTGCGCGAGACATTTATTTCATATTTTGAGATAATCTTTTAAAACTATTGTCGAGAATTCTAAGACAGTGCAAATAATATTTCCTTTCTAACAACAAAAGTACTTTCACGCGAATATTAAAAAGAGAAAGAAAACTTTAGTGAAAATTACGTCAGATTTAAAACGATACATTTAAAAAGTCTTATTTAATAATACTTTCTTATAGCGTTGCTAAAAAATACCAGGAGACAATGACTCTATTTGCTTGATTCATTTTATATTAGCTTTTTTTTCACATGTTTCACTGATCTGATTTAATCAATGACGAAAATAACCCGTTAACAGGGAGATCGCCATTTATTTTAAATCCATTCTTCCGAAAATTTTTTAAAGCCAATCAAATTAGCGTGCTTTTAGAGTTCGCGGTGTCTGAACGGGGGTTGGCGAGCGTAGCTCGTAGGGCCAGAGCCCCCTAGTAATTAAAAAAAAATTAAGGTATTAATATCATCAAATGAAAAAAAAAGTTCAAATGCTATTAAAAACTATTATTATTAAAAAATTCAAATTTTTGACAATTTTTTAAACACATGAATATTAAAAACATGAGTACGTTAAAATTGTGGAGCATCGAATGGATAGAGGTATTACTGTACTCTTTTTCTACTCCTAACCAAGATACGGAGTGTACAAACGGCGAACGAGTTGTTGCTTTGAATTTCTAGATAGTTGCGCTGCTGAATTGTTGCACCAATCATCTAACGCCCACTCCCAGATTTAACCCTCTCGCTGCGTAATTGTTTTATCAAAATAGCTTCAAAAATTGCGTATTTATAGAATTTTTATTCTTTTGTCACCGGTTTTTCAAAACAAAAATTTTATTTAATTTAATCGGGAAAATGATCCGATTCAATAAGGCAAAATTTACAATATAAAAATAACTGATGAGAATAATCAAGACGGGTTAATTAGGAGGAAAAAATGCATCCCCGATAAAATCTCGGGTTGCGCAGCGAGAGGGTTAAGTAGCATTCAGCGAGATAGAGGGAGGAAATACTCCATTCCTTATTGAACTGTAGTTCTTGTGCTTAAACCAAAGAACGTAGAGGATAAGCATGGAAAGCTTTAAAAACCGCAACTAACCGGAATAGTGCAAACAACTCTGCTGGGAAACACACTCAAAGGGGAGATCCAATCATAGATCCAATCATTGCATCCGCCCAGTGTTGCCAGTGGGCTACTTTTTTCAAATTCAGATTTCTTGATTGGCACCACTTTTTTGAAACGGTAAAATTTTCTTTGTTTTTGCCTTAGTTAATATGTCATTAAATAAGGCGCATTTTACCATTTCGAAAAAGTGGTGCCAATCAAGAAATCTCAATTAAAAAAAGTAGCCCATCTGGCAACACTGCATCCGCCAGTTCGCCAATCTTTTTCGTAGTAAACCTAAGATAGCACCTTCGCGCTGACGCCACAACGAGAATTCAAAACGACAATTCTTTGACAGTTCGTCTTCAAACTTTGATGACAACAACAAATTCAAACTTAGAGATTGAGAAACATTTTTTAATGTGATCTGTTGTTATGATATATTTTATGTATTGCAAGTAGATAACCGGTGAATACGTGCAAAAGAAAAATCTTCATTGATGAAGGACTTGATAAAATGGTAAAATAATAAATTTTATATGTGGAATACTTTCATTCGAAAACTAACATAACACATTAATCTAATCTTCAGTATGACCTTTGACCTAACTCCTAGGAAAGGGGTTTTGACTCCCTCCATGAAAGGGAGATGGGGAGCGCACTGCTTTCGCTCGAATAGCTGTGACCACAGCATTACATCTCATTTTGATAATGATCGCTACTAACGATCATTAAGCCGTAGCGAATATCTCATAGCTTAAAATTAAATTAAACTAGCGATCACGCAAAAGCGCGCCAAGTGGAACAAGTTTTATCTTTCGCCCTTGTATGCGACTTCTACTGCTTAGCTATTTGCACTGTTTCGCTGGATTTATATTACGTTTATAAAAGTTAACTCGCTGGAAGCATGATATTGCCATAGCGAAAATATTCTGGAGGCAGCTCATACAAACTCCAAAGTGTAAATCCCTCACTTCACTGTCATTACAAAAATGCACTTAATATAAACTTCCAAAATATTCCCTTGTCTCCCTCTCTCAAATCCCAACAGTACATTTGATTAAAAAACTTATGTCTGGTTTATTATATAACAACATTCATATAGAACCGCTGTATCTTTTGAATGAATCTTTGAATCTGACATAGTGCATATTTTATTTTTATATATACTTTTATTTTTTAATAATTCTGATGTGAAGTTTAATTATTTTCATCAGTACTTTCTTATTAGGATGAACGAAGCGAATCCTCTACTAGTCTACTCAAATTACATTTTGTCGTACGCTTTACAAAAAAACTATTCAGTATTTTGACTTGAAATTAAACTTAAAAATACATTATGACCTGTAGATTTGCACAATGTTATTATTATTATTTTTTTTACAGAATAACCTTAAAAAATCATTATTTTAATTAATTTATTTTACATGCTTTTCCATTACGGACGCATTTTTGTAAATAAAAAATGAAACACGAACATATTCAGAAGAAAAAAATAAATCATGGAGTCAGTCATTATAGATAGAATCTTGATTAATTAAGTAGTTTCACGATTTTTTTAATGAAATTTTTAAAATACCCTTTTTTTTTTTTGAAAATTATAGCATATTTGTAATGAATTAAAATTTGTGATAATTCAGTTATTTACATTCAAAAATAAAAGTATTTTTCAGTGTTAAGAATTCAAATACACAATTTATTCTTTATGTGAAAACATTTACGCAGACGATACTTACGCATTTTAAAAGAATTATATTATGATTTTTTTTTTTTTTTTGTAAAGGAGCAACAAAAGAATTGTAAACAAATAAGATTAATTGTTAAATTCGTTATATCATAAACTAGCTGTTTAACCCGTTCTATGCACGGGAGTTCATGAATTTAATTCTAAAACCATAATTAAAAATAACTATTCGATTTAGTCAAATATTTTACTACTACTGTGTCTTCTGTTTAATGAACTTAAATTTATCATGTTACTAAGGCAACAGACGATAAAAATGATATCTTTGGAATAAGGGAATAAAATATTTTGTTGATATTTGTGATAAAATGTGTTTCCTTATTTTTAAAAATTTGTAATAATTAAGCGCAATTAAATAATCTCTAATTATTTGCATGTGAGGTAAAAGAATTATCGTAATACCCGCTAAAGCTTCTTATTATTGCCAGCGTGGCGTACGTAATGTGCAATGCGTATTGCAATAGAAAGGTAATTGTTGTGGTAAGAATTTTATTGTAAATTTTTAATTGTTCGCAGCTGCTATAACGAAAAATGTTTAAATTTGATAGGAAATTGCTGAAAATTTGGTGTTTTTTTGTTAATCAAAATTAAAATATAAATTATTTCGATTCCGGATTGTTTTAGTTGCCTCGGCCGTATTTTAATGCACATGTACATCACATTTCACAATTATGGCTTCAAGACTGTGGATTTGTACTGCATTACAGACAGACAGACAAATTTTCATTTTTATGTATTAGATAAAAAATTCCGAGGCAATTCTTAGTTATTTGGCTGAATTTACATGTCTAAAATTAAAATGTGCCAAACCATAAAATAACGTTTTTGCTTAATAAAGATGCAAAAATAATAAAAAAAATATGGTTACTTTCAAATATTTATCTTATTACTAGGGGGCTCTGCTGAATGCTTTTCGAAATGAAAACAATCTCTATAATAATAGCCGAAGTCATGTGACTATTATCAACAGTTCAGGGCGGATCCCTTCGCTTTTTATATTCCAGGCGGCCATTTTGGTACTTTAATGTTAGCCAGCCACAGGTGATAAGTCGCCAAATATTATTCTATCACCATCATTTCACTTATATTTTAATAGTCCAAGTGATGTAACTGCCATAAACAATTACGTGCTTTTCGCTTTTCATATGAAAGGTTTCCATTTTGATTAAAGAATCAAAATTATTTTTTTCATAAAACTACATAAAAGTTGCCATGATCGCAAAGAATTTTTGGTACTTTTATGTTAGCCGGGTGCAAATCTCGCCAATAGCTTTTTTTTTTTTTTAACTCGCCAGTTAGCATTTTTTTTATTTTTCTAGTGGTAAATTAAAACGGTATTTACTTGGTTATCCCGTCGACCAAAAATCTATCGTCAAACTATAAGATCAAATGCCGATAATGGTTGATCGTAATTCACTTGATTTTAAGGAAGTTACACGTGTTTACGCCATCAAGTGATTTTTATTTCGACTTTGTATTTTTATTAGTGTTATACTAATTTATTTGTTTTTTCGTTATTTCAAATAAATATAATGTCAATTTGTATAATTTCGCGAGTGGTTTGGCGATTTATATACGACGGGATAACTAAGTAGAACCATTAAAACCTTGCTTTGAAGTTGAAATTAAATGTCATAATTTGCTGCATTATTTAATACTAGCCGCACTTGGCGACGAATTTGGTCACCCTTGAATGCATGTTAAGCTTTGTTATCATGTTGCTTTTATTCATATTTTAATTTACTGTCTCAGTCCTTTACCAAATCGTGAGATTCTGATAGAGAAATCGAGAACTCTGTATTTTTATGTTAGCTGAGCGCAGATGATAAATACCCAAACAATGTTCTCGTCGCATTTTTTCGCATTTCATTAAAAATATAAACATTTCACTCATTTTATTTGAAACACTTAACTTTAATTTTAAACTGAATCATTTAAAATTCATGACTTTCCTTTATTTCATAAATAATAAAAAGAGAAAGATAACAGAAAACGAAAAATAATACCATAACCATAACATTTAATTTCAACATCAAAACATTGTTTTAATTTACCACACGAGAAATAAAAATAGCTAACTGGAGCCTTAAAAAATGCTATTGGCGAAATTTGCTCTCGGCTAACATAAAAGTACCGAGAATTCTTTGCGATCAGAGGTAAATTATACGTAGAAAAAAAAATTTTGATTAAAATAGCCACCTTGCATATGAAAGGCGAATGGGTCAGCCCGTAATTGTTTCTGACAGTCACATGACTTGGACAATTATAATATTACTTGGACATGAAATAATGCCGATGGGACAATATTTTGCGATTTATCATCTGCGCCCGGCTAAAATTAAAGTACCAAAATGACCAATTGGCATATAAAAAGCGAAGCGGTCAACCCGGAACTGTTTATGACAGTCACATGATTCAGGCTATTATTATAGTGATTTGGCACATATGTTATATACGCACCGGGTTTTTATGACAATTTAGTGAAAACCTCGTTTTCGAAAACCAGTTACATATGTATTTTTAAATTATTTTCTATTATTTTTAAAATGGAATAAAAATAAATAAAAAAAGTTTAATTAATAACTATAGAACCAAACACTTTATAACTTTTTTTAAATAAAAAGAAAATAAATGTAAATAAACATTTATTAATAAATAAGCAACAATAACCGGGTTTCAATGTTAGGCAAAATCACGCCACTTTGGCGCCTATTAGGTACCCTGGTGGGTATATGACATCTGTGCCTAATATTTTTTTTCGTTTCGTTAAGAAAAAAAAAAAAAAAGAAGTGAAAGCCATTAATTTTAAATGTTTCATTTTTAAATGAAAATTTTGTATTTTAAATAAAATGATAATGAAATTGAAAAAAAAAAAGCTACGGAGGAATGTTTGCCGATTTATTACCTGCGTCGCGCTAATAAAAAAATTCCGAGTTCTTGATTTCTCTAGCAGAATCTTCCGATTTAACGAAAGATTGTTCAAGTAATTTGAATTATGAATAAAAGTAACATGATACATTTCTTAGCATACATTTAAGGGAGGCCAAACTGGTCGCCAAATTAGTTTACCATATTAACCTTTTCTAAAATATGAAAAAAAATATCTGTTATGATTAAAATTTGAGTTGCCATCATTAGCGAAATGTGTTTAAAATTAGCAAAAAATTAATATCTTGAAAACTAATTCGAATTTAAAAATTCTAATACCAGTTTTGAGATCTGCAGAACGATACGGATTTTTGGTGTTAATTTCATTGCATAATATTCCATATTTTAGGAGAAATCGTCGTGAAACATAATCAGTTGTTTCATAAAATCGTTTCATAAAGTTGTTTGATAAATTCGTTTCATTAGGATTTTATATATATAGGGTAGAAATAATGCTTCGCGAATCGAAACAAAGCCTTCATCGAATCAAAACTTTTGCTAGTTGTATTTATTTTTCTTTTCTTATGCAAAAGATTTCCATCATTAACCCCTTGAGGGGCACCGGTATATACACTCATTGCCATAAAAATTTGCGCACCAAGAAAAAGACATCCAAATGAAACGAAATTTTACACGCGTAAGTACTACTGTGATATAAGTAAGTGAGCAGAAAACCAAAGAAAAAGGATGCTTTATTGCAGAAAAAAGTACAAATGAACGGAAATTTTAGCACTCTGTTGGACCCCCTCTAGCGCGAATGCACGATGCGATACGAGCGGGCATTGAGGGATACAAGTTCCGTATGATGTCCTGAGACATCTCGTTCAACAGTTGCTGTAAACGCGCCTCGAGTTCAACCAAACTCGTAGGGTGTCCAACTTACCGTACCAAATGATCCCAGATATGCTCGATTGGTGGCAAATCTGGGGATCGAGCAGGCCAGGGAAGGGTGTTAATATAACGGGGGCAGGCTTGTGACATCCTTGCTGTGTGTGGCCAAGCATTGTCTTGCTGAAAAATAGCTCCTGGGAGACCTGCCACGAGTGGCAACACATGTGGCTGAAGGATGTTCTGGACGTACCGTTGCGCTGTCATTGTGCCACGGATCAATATTAGGGGTGACCGTGTATCGTAATGAATGGCACCCCATACCATCACACCAGCTGTGGGGGTTGTGTGTCGCTGTAAAGCGAAGGCAGTATTGAGGCGTTTACCACGGGGCCTCCACACACGAACACGATTGTCATCGCTGCTCAAATTGAATCTAGACTCGTCGCTGAAGACGACCTGGTTCTATTCCGTTGCAGTCCAATCCCGTCGTGCGCGACACCACTCAAACGGAGGCGTCGGTGGGTGGGTGTCATTGGAAGCACACGTAATGGGTGCCACAATACCAGATGTCCTTAAGCCAGGCGCCTTGCGATGGTTCGGGAAGACACAGGGGTCCATAGTAAAGGTGCTGCCTGTGTCTGGATAGCGGCCAATGAGGCAGTTGGCTCTACGCGTGCGTTTCGTATGATGTGACGGTCTTCTCGACGACTGGTCTGTCGAGAGCGTCCCGAGCCTGGTCGCCATGTAAATGACGTCTCCTCAGTCTACTGGTCTCAACACCTCCTCACAGTAAAATCAGAACGGCCTACTTGACAAGATACTCGCCGAGCTAAGCAACCAGCTTCCATCATCCCGACGATTCTTCCCCTCTCAAATGCTGACAGCTACTCATATTGTCTTCGATGGCTGCATAATGGCATGTCTACCTCAGCGTTTCCTTTGCAAAAGAAATGGTACACTCAAACAAGTTCTACTTACCAGTTTTATACTCCGAGGAGGACGAAGTTCAACGCCCTCTAGTGGCTTTACGAAATGCGCAATCACGTTGCATTTCTAATCATTTGCATATCTGCCTGATATGTACCTTCATGCCAAGTTTCATTACGATCCCACAATTATTTCTTGATGCGCAAATTTTTATGGCAATGAGTGTATTATATACTACCTACGATTAATGAAGTTTTACACCAGAAAAATTTTATTAAATTTTACTCTTCTGACTTTGGTGGAAAAAAGCCGTAAAATTGCTTTTACTTATTTTGAAATAGAATTTTTCAAAGATTCTGGTGAGAATTCAGCATTTCACAAACGTAATTGCTTGCCCCTCAAGGGGTTAAGGTTAATATTTCAACATGCCTTTTTCTTGCTGAAAATTAGATTTTTATGAAAAAAAATAAACTTTTAATGAGGTTTAGTTATAATTCGAGATAAATATTAGAGTGTTTGTCGTATGCTAAACAGCTTCAAAAAATGAAAATAAAATATATTTAAAAGTTTATAGACACAATTTTTTTCAATAATTCTATACGTTATTATTCTTTTCCCCCCTGTTTAATTATTCAGATAACATAGCTGCCAACTTGTACGGATTTTTCTTTCCACTAAAATTTAATAGAAATCTTTGACTTATTCGAACGTTAAAATTGCTTGAATTTCAGGGATTCAATTAGCTAAAATTTACTATAAAATTTTAATGGTTTGAAAAATCCGTACAAGTTGGCAGCTATGAGATAAGTATATAGTGGATTACCATTATTTTTTAAAACCAGAATACCATTTTTGACACGAGGAAGAGATTTTTTTCAACACATTTTTAACAACACTGAGAATTTTTAATTTATAACAAGTTTTAAGTAACCCAAGTCAAACATTAATTTTAAATAATGTATTTTTACATAAAATATCAACAAGAAAAATATGTGTATACGTTTAGAAGATATTTTAACTTTTAATGATTAGTGAAGTAAATAAGTATAATAATAATAATAATAATAATAATAATAATAATAATAAACCACTGTTCAATATGTATCTTGAAAATCACGTCACATTGTTTGATTGCACTTCAAGTTTTCCCCTAATTAAGCGTGAACATTGAGCTCGATTGTAAAAAATTGACTACGATTTTTTTACGTTTGGTAGAAGGTCCTAGCAAGTGGATTTATGTTTAAAAAAATAGATAATTTTTGGTCTGCATTTATTATGATTTTTTTAAGATAGGGCACCAGAAAAGGAACGTTATTTAAACTATTGTTTTATGATTTCTATATTGATTTCAAAACATAAAATCGGAACTTAATTAATATTAAACTATCTATACATATATAACGTTAAGGCATATAATCAGGGTTCGTACGGGTGCTTGAATTTCCAGACTAAGAGATTCTTCGTTACCAGTATTTTCCAATAGAAAATCTCTCATTAAATAAGGTGACATTTTCTTGAGTTTAAACTAGATTTATTTTAATATAATAAAATACTGATGCATTGCCTTGAAAATAACGGTACCCGTACGAACCCCGATAATGGCGGAAGAGAAGTTATTTCTCTTTTGACCAACAGCAACAAGTTTTTTGAGACAATAAAAATGATGATAATTTTCACCAATCGGTTAAAATTTAGAAAACCATTCACTGTATCGATTTGAAAATTTCAGAGCAAATGTAGAATTTTTTTTTACATCCGGATATTCAAATTTTATTTATTTTTTAATCCGTCGGTAAGTTTTACAAAAATCTGACGGTCATGGTAAGAACATTTGGAGAAAGAAACCAGGCAGGAACGAGCATATAAATATAAAAGTCTAAGTCATGTGACTGTCTTAACGCTTCACTTTACATATTCCAGGCGACCATTTTTAATGAAAATTATCTTTTCTAATAAAACTACACAAAAGTTACATTTTAAGAAAGGCCGTTTAAAAACATATGTTTGAGAGATGAGTTACATTCAAATATGTATATCTTCTGAGATAACTTCAGTTGAAATTAGATTAACAGCCCAATATCTTTTTTCACCAAAGTAAACACAAATAAATCGTTCTTCAGTGAGACAAAAAGAAATATTAATTTATGGAGGTGATCATTATGTTTTATTTTTGGTGTGGTAGACAAAAATAATTCTTTGATGTTGAAATTAAATTTCTTGCTTCAGTTTATTACTTTTTTTTTCTTTTTATTGAAAAAAGAAATAAGTGAAAAGTCACGAATTCTAAAAGTTTCTGTTTTAAATTAAAATTATTTTAAATGAATAGAGCGAAAGGATTATATTTTAAATGAAATTAATAAAATACGAAAAAATGTGACGGGAGCAATTTTTGTCGATTTAAATTACTTGCGCCTGGCTAGCATAAAAATACCGAGTTCTTGATTTCTCTATTACAATCCTCCTGTTTGTCGAAGGAATGCGCAAGTAAATTAAATTATGAACAAAAATAATATGATACAATACTTAGTATACATTTAAGTAAGAACAAACAGGTTACCAGAGGCTGCTAGTTAAATGATAAAAACGTATTTTTACAAAACGTTACGTTCTTCATTTTTTAGTTTTAATTTATTTTCTACTTTTTAGTCTTTAAAATGTTTCATTCTTGCCGTTTGCTAGCGATATAGCCTATTTGGCGAGCGTTTAGGGGCGCATCATTAAATCTATTGTTGTTTCAACTGTATGTGTTACAGAGAATATTTGGCGATATATTAGCTTTTGAGGGCTAATTTTAGAATGCCTTAAAATGTATTGATTTATAATTAAGTTGTAAAAATATTACAATGCTGTACTGTCGTTGGAAAAACGACTTTGTACATATTTTGTACAGTTCTAGAGTATGAGGAAGTGTGTTAAAAATCGATTGCAAAATTCCATATTTACACACAAAACCCAGGTTCAGTTAAATAGAAGAATTAAAAAAAAGAATACATTTATATACATACTTAATATTTACATACTTAATATTTTAATTTAAAAAGGACATTTATTTCATTATCTTGCAAAACTGCCTTGTTTAAAAAATTATTTTAAATTAATTGAAAAATTATTTCAGTTTTTAATTTTCTTACTTATTTATTTCGCTCAAAAAATTAATCCTCCCCCCTCGTCCTCTTCACACACCACTACAGTCAGCGGGATTTGGATTTGTACAGACTTTTACAATTTTTAAATTGCGCAAAGTTTATTATAAAAAAAAAATAAGTAACGCACGATTGTACGAAAGCAGCCATTTTTTCTTGTGTATTCAGCTTTTTTAATTTCTGAGCTCATTCTTGGATAGCCAAGACAGTATTTTAATATTTCTACAAATGATCCGAAATATCTTTTATGTAATCATACATTGCACTGGTGCCTTTTATTTCTGTAACGGCTTACAGCTTTTAACTTATATTTTTATAACCAATGCATCTACTTTCATATGTTAATGAATATTAAAAAAAAAGAGATGTTAAACTATTGAGTTTTTGGGTGTATTTTCTCCGTTGCTATATATTTTGTTAATTCATCCTTGTTTGAAATTATAAATATAAGTAATATTTCGAACCCAAATAAAATAAAATAAAATACATACATGAAAAGAAAAAGGATTCCAAATTAATGAGTTGGATAGTTTATTTAACACTAAGAATTATTTCTCTTTATTTGTTTATTATGCTATTGTGCCCCCCTCCCTCTTCCGTCACACTCCTCCCATATCCATAACAAAAGGGAAAAAATATTAATTTATACTCAAATTAAATTTTCATTTGAAATAGGCAAATTTCATAAATTCTGTTCAGTTTACTTCCTGCTGAGATATTAGAAAATTACTTGTTTTGATTTTAGAGAGTATATGAAAATCACTTTATTATTTTGAATAGAATCCCTCGCTCATAATATATTCGATTTATTAAAACACTGAAAAACTAAATTTTTAGTGAGCTTCCGAAAATTTATGATTTATAACAATTTTAAACAAGAATTCGGAAAATTTCTCATTGCATTTGAAAAAATCATCGCACAGCACGTGTACAGAAAGCGTAATCATTTCAGCACGCAGGCGATGGAATAGAACTGGCTTTGGCTTCTTTTCCTATCCAGCAGCTGATGGAAAAATCCTTTTGTAAATAGTCGCCCTGTTAAAGAGGGAGAAGAGAGTTAATGATTTTCGCAATACCTGTATCTCAGGAACTAATGCATAAATTTTCATCAAACTTCAGATTCAGTTAATTTCTGATATAAAATATTCCTGATTAGTTTTGGGTCTAAATCGCATAACAGGTACTGTTATGCAGAATTTTTTACTATGTCCGCAATAGCTCTATTTCAAAAACTAATGAACTGATTTTCATCAAACCAGATTCAGTTAGAAGTTGACATAAGTTGCTGCTGATTAGATTGTTGTGTAAATCACCTAACCGGTAGAGAAAGTATTAACATGTATGAGATAAAAGAAAGTCTTGGGATTGCCGCTTACAACTGGTTTTGTTTTGAAGCGAAATAATGAAGAAGACAAAAATGGGTTTTTTTTTCGGGTGTAGTGGAATTTTAATAAAATTTTAAGAAAGCAAAAATCTACCAAAATGCAGACGATTCTGGTTCATGCAAAGCGAGTAATATATTTTAATTCAAAATGTAATAAGTTTATCAGAAAATGAAGAACGCTGTTCGATTCACAATACTTTGAATTTCTTTCTTTTTTCTTTTCTTTTTTTTTTACTTTCACATATAAAATGATTTCACGAACGTGCCATAAACTTTCTCGTTTTCGAGCGGTGAATTTTATTTTTATTAAATTAATCATTTCTTTTTTTCTTTTTTTAAAGAATAATCTTGAAAGGATAAGCATGTCAGAAATGTATTTATTTATACATCTATACTAGCAGACCCACCCGACATTGCCCGGGGTTTGTAAATAATAACCTTAAACTAAATTTAAGTTTGTATGATTTTATATCTTTGGAAATTCTTTTAAATGAACCTAATTTCGGAGGCTCCATTGCCTTCCGCAGCGTCTAGTGTGTTCCCATCAAACTTCTTTCCGAACAAACCTGTAATCTAGATCCCCACTACATATAGCGGCATTTACCGGAAGTGCCCGCACGTGCCGGAGACAATCGAAAACCAAGTTGAGTGGGCCAAACCTCATTAGAATCAAACCCACAGAAACCGAAAAAAAAAAGAATGCGCCATTAATGTTAGAAAATGTTGGTAACTAAAGTCTAAGATAAAATTTCATAATACAGAAAGTAGCTGAATTGTAATCTAAGATGAAGGAAGCAAATCCCGTTCAAATTGGGCCCTTAACCCCGAGGGAATAATGCGCCACCAAGCGGTGGAAGATGCCTCCTTACCTTCTAAATTTCATGAATCACTGTTAGCATTAACACAATACTTAAAACGGATGAAATCCCTTATCTAAAGTTTCCTTTAAAGTAACGCGATTTTTAATTTACGACTGTAGTGTGTAGACGTAAGTCGATGCTGAAAAAGGAGATTAATGTTCGAAAAATGTGGTAGCTGAGGTATAAAGAAAGACCGTGCCCTGGGAGACAGGGTCTTAACTGGAATGTAGTGGGGTATGAGAAAAATTTTTAGGGGTTTTAAAGTAGCTGGAAGACACTAAAACTATGTTAAAGATAATTGCAATAGAATAGGATAGTTTTTAAAGAAGCTGCAACAAAGGCCCTAAAAAGACGATTAACATTCAAAATTGGTGGTAGCTGAAGTCTACAAAATTTTTTTATCCCTCATGTAGTAGCTGGAGAACCTAAGAAGTGGTTAGGAGAAAAATGTTCGTGATTCGGACCATTTTTAAGGGAGCTATAACAGTGGGCCGAAAACGGCCCAACTGTTAGTTGAGAGCAGGGCCCTAACATGAAAACATGTTTAAATGTTTTAGTAGTTAGCATTTTAGATTTCCAATTAGAGATTTTTTCAATTTTAGATTTTTAATCATAGGGTATGAAGTAATCATTAGAATAATATTTTAAAGAAATGTGAAAAAATGGGGTAAATACTTAAAAAGGGGACCTAGAGCTCCAATAAAAATATGAGGGTGTTGGCCTAGGAGGAAGAGTCCAAGACGCAATTTTAAAATCATGCAATGCGAAGGTGAGAAAATTAGGGTGTAAAAAATGCATAGCACACAAAAAGTTCAAGGGGCCTCGGATCGGGCCCTACAGGACCCTAAGGTGCCACAGGATTTTAACTGGAATATAGAAACTGGAGAATAACTAAATGGAAAAATGGTTCCAAAAATGAAGATAGGATTAAGAGAGGGAATTTATTAATAATTTATGGTTCAAAAGCTTTAATGGGCCTTGTACCGACCCCCAAGGGGGAAGGGACTTAAGTGGCATGTAGTTTGGTAGTTAGTACTTTTTAGTAGTTAATATAATCTGAGTATGCTAGAACTATGGTAAAGAAAATTGCAAGGAATTCGGATCACTTTTAAAGAAGATGCACCAAGGGCCCTAAGAAGACGATTTATATTCAAAATTGGTGGTAGTTGAAGCCTGAAATATTTTTTTTGTCGTTCATGTAATAGCTGGAGAACCTAAGATGTTGTTAGAAAAAAAAGCTAGTGAATCGGACTATTTTTAAGGGAATTATAATAGGGGGCCCAAAAGGGGCCAACTGATAGTGGAAAAAAAGCCCTTACATGAAAACATGTTACAACGTTTTAGTACTTAGCGTTTTAGATCTTCAATTAGTTGAGATTAAGCATAGGATACGAATTAATCATTAGAATATAAGTTAAAAGAAATGTGCAAAAAATTGGGGAAATGCTTAAAAAAAGGCCCTAGGGCCCCAATAAATATATGTGAGTGTTGGTCTATGGAGAAGAGTTCAAGACTCAACTTTAAAACTACGCTTAGCGAAGGTGAGAAAATAAGGGTGT
This sequence comes from Maratus speciosus, assembly GCA_963932465.1. Taxonomy (NCBI): domain Eukaryota; kingdom Metazoa; phylum Arthropoda; class Arachnida; order Araneae; family Salticidae; genus Maratus; species Maratus speciosus. Next base: position 9,993,647 of record OZ010793.1, on the reverse strand, counting down.
GAAAAACGCATGGCACACAAAAAATTTAAGGGGCCCTGGACCGGGCCCTACAGTACCCTAGGCGGACCCTTGGTCTTAACTGGAATGTAGATACGAGAGTATAACTAAATGGAGAAAGTATCCCAAAAATGAAGATCGGATAAAAAGTAAGCAATTTATTAACAATTTAGTAAACTGAAACTTCAAGGGGGCCAGGATTTTAACTGAAATGTAGAAATGGGGTAGAAGCTGAAAGGAGAATTTACCCCAAAAACGAAAAAGATGGGATAGAGAAGAGGCATGTTATTAACAATTTAGTGCACTAAAACATCAAGGGTCCCTGTACTGGGCCCCTTGCGAGTATGCCAGGGTCTTAACTGAAATGTTGAAATGGGATATAAACTGAAAGGAGAATTCCCCCCAAAAACGAAGAAGATCGGTTAGTAAAGAAGCGTGTTATTAACACTTTAGTGCATTAAATCTTCAAGGGGCCCTGTACCGAGCCCCTTGCAAGGGTGCCAGGGTCTTAAGTGAAATGTAGAAATGGGGCAGAAACTGAAAGAGAACTCACCCAAAAATCGAAGAAGGTCGCATTGAAAAGGGACATGTTATTAACAATTTAGTGCTTTAAAACTTCAAGGGGCCCTGTACCGGGCCCCTTGCATGGGTGCTAGGGTCTTAACTGAAATGCTGAAATGGGGTAGAAACTGAAAAGAGAATTCACCTCAAAAACGAAAAAGATCGGATTGAGAAGAGGCATCTTATTAACACTTTAGTGCATTAAAACTTCAAGGGGCCCTGTACTGGGCCCCTTACAAAGGTGCCAGGGTCTTAACTGAAAAATAGAAATAGGGCAGAAACTGAAATTAGAATTCACACTAAAAACGAAGAAGATCGGAGAGAAAAGAGGCATGTTTCTAATAATTTAGTGCACTAAAATTTCAAGGGGCCCTGTACCGGGCCCCTTGAAAGGATGCCAGGGTCTTAAGTGAAATGCAGAAATGGGGCAGAAACTGAAAGAGAACCCCAAAAACGAAGAAGTTCAGATTGAAAAGGGGCATGTTATTAACAATTTAGTGCTGTAAAACTTCAAGGGGCCCTGTACCGGGCCCCTTGCATGGATGCCAGGGTCTTAACGGAAATGCTTAAATGGGGTAGAAACAGGTAGGAGAATTCATCCCCAAAACGAAGAAGATCGGATAGAAAAGAGGCATGTTATTAACAATTTAGTGCACTAAAACTTACAAGGGCTCTGTAACCGGGCCCCTTGCAAGGGTGCCAGGGTCTTAACTTAAATGTAGAAATGAGGTAGAAACTAAAAGGAGAATTTACCCCAAAAACGAAGAAGATCGGATACAAAAGAGGCATGTTATTAACAATTTAGTGCACAAAAACTTAAAGGGGCTCAGGGGCCCTGACCCTTAAAAAATTAAAAATCTGAGCCTATGGTGCATCAGGGCCTGTCTTGGGATAACCTCACGTGAATTTTCAGACTTCTACGTGCGGTAGATTTCGCTAGCCATCGCACACAAACAGACACACAGACAGACAGACAGACAGAGCGATTTGTTATTTTATTAGTATAGATAAAATGTTTAAGATGGAGATTGCTGTAATGTTATCCATTAAATATAATTGTTCATGTCACAACTGTATATAAAATATTTAACAGTTCTATAAACAAAATTCTACTTTCATTAATTGGAATAAATTTGAAACATATGTTTTTTAAACTTCCATTGCTTATTAATCGTTTTCACACTTTGTTCAAAGAAAATATTAAAAAAAAAAATCTTTAAACTGTGATCCTTTGCATTTCATAGGTAGACAAAGTTATTTTAATCTTACTATTATTTTATTATATTATTGCATTACAAATCTATTATATTATTAATCTATTATACATTCGAGCTGATTCAAAGCAGATTTCATTCTAATACAGTAATACATCGGCTTCTGTCAGCAATTCGTTCCAAAACTAGCAACGTAAGTCGAGGTACATTTAGATTTTTTTTTAAATGATAAGTAATAAAAATTCCCTAAAATGTAATGTATTTAGGCATTATGTTACATACATTTAATATTGCAAAGAAAAAAAAATGCGTTTGCAATTCAAGAATTTGGAATAAATCAATAAGTTGTTAATTAACAATTTATTGTTCTAGCTGTAGCTACCCCGTTCGAGTTTTTGCGGATAAGAAAAAATCTTGTAATGAAGTTTGAACCAGCATTTTTTAATTTGTTACTTTTAGAAGCGCTTTGTAACAGGAGAGTAAGTTTTCTAAGCCTTTTCTTGTTACTTTTTTTTTGCTTGATTGCAACTAACACGTGGCTGTCGTGAGAAAGTTTCCCTTCATAGAACCAAAAGTCTTCAAAAAAGCTCACAGTGCCTCTTAATTAAGGAATTTTTTTCTCCAGTCCAGACGACGTAAATGCGGGGTGACGTAAGTCGAGAGGTCGTAAGTCGGAGTACTACTGTACTTGAACTCTGGAATACTCTTTTCCACCTCTGATTCAAAAACTATAAAAAATAAAGGAATCCACCTTAGACCGAGGCATCATAAGTCGGGTTGATTACATGAATAGCTGCCAACTTCTACGCTTTTTTGCTACCTCTTAAATTTAATAAAGATTTTTGCCTTCATTAATGTGAGATTTCGCCGATTAAATGAGACTATATTTACTGTAAAATTTTAGTGGTAAGAAGAAAGCGTAAAAGTTGGCAACTACGTTGTGTGTGTTTGTAAAAAATCAAACTTTACTGGCTGAAACTAACCGCCGCTGAGCGATTTTATCAGCTCCTTCTTTATTCGAAATTTTCAATCACCACAATAAGGTTATTCCACAAAGTCCATAGCTGTTGTTTGCAAGTTCAACTGGCGTTAGGAGGGGTTGCGAAACAAATAAAGTATTAACCCTTTGTATCCAGAATTTTGAATTAAAAAAATTGCTTCACCTGAATAATTACTTACATTAATGTCTAGGATATCCAGAACAACCTGTATAATAATAATTTGATTTTTAGATTTTTTTTTTCATTTAAAACTGATTTAAAAAATCGGTCGTGAAAGTTCTTTTTGCAAAATATTTTCAAGAATAATGAGATTCATTAACAAAAATTACTGTCATGGAAATCTCATCATTCTTATAAGAACAGTGTCAATAAATGTATTGACATCTTATCTGTAACACAGAAGTGTTTTGTAGTTGGAAATTTTTCGTATAACATTTTTTAATAGGATAAAAGCAACACCTAGGTTGAAAAAATACTCCCATTTAAAAATATTGAGCTTCGACTGTTTCACTGTGCTTTCTAAATAAGATTAAGCAAATTCTTTTGTATGAAACGCGCAATCTACTTCTATTAATAGATGAATTAACCCTTTCCGGCACAGACAAATTTTGTTGTAAAATGATGAAATCATCCACTGACACCGGAATTTATATACGATTTTTTTTATAAATTAAAAACTCGTTACTTTACACTCTTATTGTTAATACAAAATTTTATTAAAATCAGGGTGGGGGGGTACCATTAGTGCGATGCGTCAGCTGTAAAGATTTCTTAATTCCTCGGCATTACGTCACGTGGCGGACAGATTCTCCTCGCTTCGCTCGTTTCAATAGTGATCTTTATGCTGTTCTGCGTTGGAATTTTTTTTTTCTGGGAATGATTTTAATTATTCTATTATTTTAACAGACTTCTTGAAAAAAAAACCAAGTGAATGTGCTATATCAACGTGTTTTAATAACTCTCGGAGAACCCGTATACAGATTTAACAATACAGAGTCTAAAATCCGGACTTTGAAATCCAGAATTCTTCAAAATCTGGGCATTTTGTTAACTGGGGATTGTTATTCTGGAAAATTGCAATGAAAAACACCAAAATCTCAGATGATAAAATTTACTATATTAGGCTGCCATTTTAAAACCGAATTCCTTTTACGAATGTCAAAAAAATTCTGCAAAACGCGAAAATCTCTAAAAATTGCGTAAAAGAATCGCCAGAAATTACGAATAAAATTTAATTAAAGACAAAAAAACAAAAGAGGACAGGATTTACTATATTGGACTAAAAGATTAAAGCCAAATTTCTTTCAAAAATGCAGACAAATCGCAATGAAATAAAAAAAAATGTTCAAAGTTCAAAACTCGCAGAAGAGAAAATGTATTATATTTGGCTAAAAGCTGAAAATCGAGTTCCTTATACAAATCTCAAAAGAAAAAAAAATGTCGCGGAACATTTTAAAACTCTAAAAATCACATAAAAAATTCGTGAAAAACGCAAAAATCTCTGCACGAACTCCGAATAAACTTTTTTTTGAAAAAAATGACAAGATTTACTATATTGGGTATAGATTTAAGCCATTGGCATAGATTGAAATCAAACTTCTTACATATGTTTTTGACTATTGTCGCCAGGTCCCAGTTGGAAATGGGAATGTAACCCAGGAAGGGGGAGCTGTGATATCGATTTTTGTACGATTTTTCGTAGTTCTGTTGTACATCGGCTCCTGATGCAGCAACATGAACTTCGTATCTAGCTAAACCGACGACTCGCAAACAGCTAACGTACAACAGAATAATGATAAAATTAATTTTATTAAATATTATATTCGAGATGAACTTTGATTAATAAAATGAAGCAGAAATTTAAGATGAAAATTAACGTTAGTGTAGGGTTGAAGTAATAAACTATAAGCAGTGCTTAATTTGCGCCGCAACATAGCTCCTCAACTTCTTTTAGTGGAAATTACATATTGGTCTGATTTGATTGGCGCTCACTCCGGAGTTCAGCGGAAATAGTGTTTCTAAAAATTCAAAACCTAAATTTGACTTTTCTTTCCCTCCCATCTCCAATCTTTATTCGTTCTTTCCTACCAAAGCACTTACGTATGTGACATAGTGTCTCATGCGTAGGGATTTTCTCCAATAGTTTCAGAACGGCGATGAGGAATATCAGAATTAGTCGCAACTGTTTCTGCCGTTTTTACTCGCTGTTTTTTGTTCGTAATTTTAAAATAGTCTCTCTGATTAACTTTCTAGCTCCGCGCGGTGCTAAATTTGCTCCGAATATCACAGGAGCGCAGCTCCAGCACTTCTTTATTTTTATTGAATATTTAAATATTAGTCAGAACAGACAGGAGTTTATAAATACAGCGAACCAATACACAGAAGTCCTTGACGAGTAAGATTTTCTAAAAAAATTTCTCCGCCAATTGTTTAGTAAATATATAATGAACTTAAAAATATACCAAAAAATGGTTCTCAAATTTCTTGCTCAACAACTCGAAACTTTAAGGCTCATTTCAAACTGTAAAGTCATAAAACTGACAGGTCTGATTATTGAAGCGATTTAGAATAGAATAGCGTTTTCCATTTGTTGATAAATAACTTACTTATCGAATTATAAGCTATTCTTGTCACTTGACGACATGTTTTTCGCCTTTCCCGTGCTATTGTGTCCGCAAATTCGGTCCACAGTGGCAATTTTGACAGTATTTTCTGAAATATCTTTTCCCTTTATCAAAAAATGGAAAACGCCATTCGAATACATATTTTCTGAATAAGAATACATGCCAATTTTATACGTTTCCGAACAAAAAGAAATTCCGAAATGAGAAATGTCAGAAAGTAGCTCCTCTGGATTTGAGAACATCCTTAATAAAATAGAGAAATATTTCCCAAAATCTATTTTCTATTATACAGCTTTAAAAGTTATAATGTTTTTAACCCTCTTTTTTTTTATTATAAACTACGTTAATTTTTTTAATGAATCTTTATTGGAATTGTGAAAAGTCTAAGAGTCTAAGCAATCATTAATGTTGCTACTATTCTGTAATTTCTAATTTAAAATATACTACGTAATTTTCTCATAAATATGTATGCAGCATTCTTTAAAAGAATCTCAACTGTATGTTAGGAAAAATCGGAATTTTCATAGGAATTCAGTTGGGCAGGACAGGGCCTGATTTAGCTGATTTCAGCGCGGGCCGGGCCTGTTTTCACTGATTTTTGTACGTTTCTGATCAGGCCCGGGCCGAACTTTTAATTCCTACATCGTGCCGATACAAGATAGTTTTCGTTTGGATCGAGTCTGGAAATTCCATCCCGTACAGACTTCTAGCCCACGGTCAGTTTTGAGATCGCTGAATCTATGCATCCGTTGACAATTTTATCAACATCGCCTGTAAGAAATAAAGTTAATGTTCGCTTTTTCTCGCGAATGAATTTAAAAACAAATCTAGACCAAAAAATTTATTTTATACAGAGGAAACGATATTTTGAATTAAATAGAGAGACTCAGGCCCCCTAATAAGACCCCAATTGGTGCGTGGTCCTAGGCAGCCGCCCCGTTTGCCCGATGGTTACGTCGGTCCTTCGCTTATATGTATGACGTAGTGTGTCGCAAATGTTAGATCTACCTATTTGGTATTTGACTACCTTACATCTAGCTCTAGACTCGCAAATATAGACTCAATGACTTACTGTATGGATGGTTTTCGAACGGCGGCGAGGAATGCCAGAATTAATCATAACTGTATTTACCATTTTTACTCGCTGCTTTTTGTTCGAATTTTAAAAATATTCCTTCCGATCAACTTTTTATCTTCATGCGGTGCTTAAAATGCACCGAAGTTCATGGGAGCTCAGCTCCAGTGCTTCTTTATTTTTAATGAATATTTAATTAGTCGGAACCCACCGGAGCTTATAAATTCTGCGCACTGAAGCCCACCGACTGATACAAAGAAATCCTTTGCGAGTAGAGTTTTCTGAAAAATCTCTACTCCTGCTTTTAATGTTTTTGCTCTGCTCATTTATAATTTTTCCTTAGATATAAATGCAATGCATACAGATATAGTAAAAAAATAAATAAATAAATAAATAAAAATCCTATCCTGAAGTCGAAATTGGTTTAAATTTTGCAAATACTGTAAATATGCGGGTGGAGGGGGTGGGGGCAAGCCCTTAGTTGTTATTACTGCAGAATATTAAAGCTCCGGTACTTTTTTTTTTTTTTTTTTTTTTTTTTGCTAGAAACTGAGCCCTGTGTATATTGTTACAGATATTTGAATCATATTGATGTGCATTTGAAACTAAAGAATTTAAAAAATTAATTTTGATTATTAATGAGGATCAATGATTTAGCAACATGATAGTGTGTAAAAAGTATTATTCACATGCATTATTGAAAGTATGATAATGATTCTTATTTTCTTTTCCTTTCTATTTTTTGAAAATGTTAATACATTGTTAAATCTGTATACCTGCATTATTTTTTTTTTCCATTTTGTGTCCTATTTGTATGGAGAAATGTTATATTTGATGTGTTTTATAAGATAACAAGGAAAGTTTATTACTGTAGTTGTTTTAAATTTTTTAGTTGTTGCTGAAATTTTGCATACATAAAATAACGATATTGTTATTTGAATATTATAATGTAAAAAATATGTATAGTACATATTTTTTTTTTCATAATAGAATTAGTTTAATTATAGAGCATATTTTTGCATTATTTTGATCCTGAATAAGCATAGTGACATTCGAAATTTTTTTAAAACTGATATCTAGTAATTGGACAATGCATTATTGTTAAAAGTTTTGTTTAATTTATTCTGTTTGGTAATACTATTCTTTTTATTACTAGTGCTGTGTAATCATATTCATATAATTCATTCTTACATTTTATTTTACAGTACTTTAAAAGTTTTCATTTGTACTTTTACACACTAAAAACTTATTTATTTTTTCATTTATTTATTTATTTATTTATTTTTTTTTTTTTTTGCGAATTTACTCAAGTATTTGAATGTAAACAAATGTATCGCGAAATTATTTAATCATTATGCATTTTATATTTCATTAACTCCAATCAGTGTTTGAACAAATTATTTTAAGGAAAGTGATTTCGTTCAATTTACTTTCGAAGATCTGCTTTTTAAAAATTTATTTACCTCATATTTCCTTCTTTTTACGCGTCTGTTTATTTTATCACGGTCTAACTCTGATCTTTTCCGCCACGTGACATTTCAGTCCTGCTCTACTCTGATTGGCTATCCTTCAAATGGAACAACCTTATGATAAAAGAACCTTGATTAAAATATTCTTGTTGCCGATTTTGTAAGTTTGGAATTAAAATTAGGTGTCCCGACCGGGGCACACTGCGTCGGAAAGGGTTAAATAAATTTTACATTGAATTTTCTTTAATAATACTTAAAAGAACCGTCAGGATATAAAGGGTTCAATGCTAAAGAAATATGTAGTATAACCCCGCTTTTACGTTCCTAGAATTCCCCTCCACACACGAATTTATACTTTTACTTTATCCCCCTTAAGATGTGGAAAGAGGGCCGGATTATCCCAATGGCGATTTTCTATCTTAGTGTAGAAACTTTTCCTTTACTTAAACAAAGATTTTATTTTTTTAAATCTTAACCCTTTAGAGTGCAGCTTTGCATGTATTTAAACAACAGTGTTTTGAATTGAGTAAATTTTTTTAGTCGTATATACCTAATTCACACCAGAAAATTAAAATAGCAATATTTGCTTTGATTAATAACAGACATTCCTTCTTCAAATAAAGCGAAATTAACCATTAAAACTTTCTGATGTAAAGTCGGATTCTCAGAACTACGTAGTTTCTAGAAAGTGTTAAGGGAATTAAAGAGTTAAAGCAGTGGTTCCCAACCTTTTATTGGCCACGCCCCACCAAAGCATCTGTAAAATCGCGATTGCCCCCTCCCCTCTTCTCGCACACACTTTCTCTAAAATATATCTCTTATTATTTAAAAAAATAATTCTATTCACCTGAAAGAAGGCTGGAAGAGCGTTAACAATAACTATTCCTTTCAGATTTCTTTAACTTATCAAATATATTGGTTTATTTGCCACATGTGTGTTTTTAGCATAATTATATAAATGAGATAAAATAAAAAAAATGTTTTCTAAACTTGTATTTTTAGATCTAAATTCGTAAAAATCTAGCATAAATATTTGCTATTTGCACATTTCATTTTCTAATGCTATTTAAGCTTTATAAATTTTATAAAGTTGGTAGTATCGCGTTTAGGTATTTCAAATATATTTTAGGTTAAATAAATATGTTCAAGACAGTAAAATTTAGGTATAGCCTTAAGTCGTTTAAGTAAAAGTTTTTTCATGTTACATACAGCATACAGCAAAGTAAATAGAAATACAAAGCTCTTTTATTATTAAAAATTATTTATTGTTATTAATTTATCGTCTTTTCGGAGCTACCAAATGGTCCGCCAACTGAATACCAATATTATTTTAGAAAACTTTTCTTTTTTGATTTTTCTTACAAACCTCCCCGGAATCACCCAGGAAAATTAATTCTGGCGCAAACCTATCATAAAATTTTCCGTTAAACTGGTATTCAGTTTACTGGTATTCCGTTGGCGGACCATTTGGGATTCCTGTCTTTTCGATTATATAATCGAAAAGTTGACAAAAATTGTAAAACAGACAATAAGAATTTAAAGTAAATAAAAAAGGTGTTTTAAAAACTTTATAGATTTTTAATATAATTATTCTGGTGCTAATTTTATTTTAAGCTTTTGATTCGGTACTTTTAAAAATTCAACAAAAATCTTTTTATTATTATTATTTTTAATTTTGCATGTATTTCTTTTATTTTCGTTCTAAAAGATTACTTTTCCAAAAAACGTGACAGCGAATGGGTGAGTTACAAATTTGAAATTGCCTCCCTAAAATGTCAAATTGCGCCCCGGTGGGGAGTACGCAACAAGTTGGGAACCACTGGGTTAAAGGTTAAGTTTTATAAAATAAATAATAATATAAAATAATGTATTTGGAGGGCATACTTATAAAAATATTTACTAATTTGCAATATTTTAGTGTAAAACAGGCACACGGCAGTAGTTTTTACTTGTATTGCAGATGTACAACAGAAGAAAAGATATTCTATGATGTATTATATGAAAAATTTATCTCTGATTTCTCTTTTTCATTATTTTTCCTGTGTAATAAACCTTTCAGTTAATCATATATAATTTTTTCGAAACAAAATAAAAAATCGCGCATTTAAGGATTAAATAAGGGGAAATTCTTCTTTCACATTACTAATGAAGATTGCTCCTGCAGTGTAAAAACGTTATTCTATTTTAATTTCCCGCAATTTTTCTGTTATTTCTCACAAAATGTACAAAATCGAGATTCTTTTTTATGCGTAATTTTTTCAATTCCCTGATTTGATTCACGAAAACATATTTACCTACATTAAGGGAAGACAAGACTGGGCGCAATCCTATGAGAAATATGAAAGCTTTAAAACACTTTTCTTTGGAAACTATACGACCGATTTCGTAAAATTTGGAATCTATATTCACTGGATTATGCTGCTGACAGACAGTTAAAAACTTTTTATTTTAGAGCTATGGCAATTTTTAAGAAATTTTCCATATTCCATTTTCCATTTTTCATGTTTTTTTTTTTTTTTCTGAAACTAATTTAAAAATTTTAAAACTGTCTGCAACATATGATCTTATATTTATACCGTACCACCAAAAAAATTTATCAAATTCTCTCGAGTAATTTATGAGGTAATGGGATTTTTACCTGAAAAATACGATTTCTCAGGAGAGCCAAAAACTTAGATATTCATAATTACCGCTCTTTGCAGACGAGAAATCGAGTATTCTGGTGACATTTCTACAGAACAGACGTTGGGAGTGTCTATGGATGGTCAAATGTTCGTAAACCTTTCTAAAACCTTCTTGTTGTTCAATCAATTGACGCCAACTTTTTCTATTTTGTTTTGTGTTGAACTGTGACTTACATTTTTTGAACCTGTACTTGAAAAAGCTGAAAACTGTTTTTGAGGGAAGACACAGACTGGGTGCAATCATAAAGGAATTATGCGAGCTTTAAGACCTGTTTCCTCGGAAACTACCAGACCAAGTTTGATGAAATTTTGAATACCTATTCAATGGATTGTGCTCAAGACTTATGGCAGCCAGATATTTTTTTTTTTTTTTTTTTTTTCTGCGACTAATACTTTTTATTTTACAGCGATGGCAATTTTTCAGAAAATTTCTATTTTCAGAAATGTTTTTATTTTCTGAAACTAATTAATTTTTCTTTAGAAAAAACTGTCTGCCACATATTTATACTCCACCTCCAAAAAGTATTTTATTGAAATCGCTTGAGTAGTTTTGCAGTTAATCGGGATTTTATCTAAAAAGTAGAACTTTTCGGAGAACTAAAAATCTTTGACACTTCTAACTTGTGAAGTTCTTGCACAGTTTTATGAAACGCATGAATTAAATTATATATAAGCACTTGGATAAAATTTAGTTACATATAATAAATGAGTATAAAATGTTTAAGTAAAATGAATGTGAGTGGGCGTGGCGTCCAGTTTTGCTTCCCTTGAATTTTTACAATTATTTCTAATGGTCAGAAAAAACCTGGACATACTAATGGATTTAGGAAGGTTCAAACAATTTTTTAAGCCAATAATAAAAAAAAAAATCAATTAAAAAGAAATCTCATGTCTCCCCTTAACTCCAAAAGTACTCGAGCGATTTCGATAAAAAAAAAAAAAAAAAAATTGGCTGTACGGTATAAATCATATCAACATATGCCACTTTTAAAGATCATATGTGGCAGACAGTTTAAAAAATTTTTAATTAGTTTCAGAAAAAACAATTCTGCAAAATGGAAAATTTCTGAAAACTGCCATTGCTCTGAAATAAAAAGTTTTAGTTGCAGAAAGAAACTGTCTGCCATAAGTCTTGAGCATAATCCAGTGAATATGGATACCAAATTTCATCAAAATCGGTCGGGTAGTTTCCGGGGAAATGAATCTTAAAGCTCGCATACTTCCCATAGGATTGCACCCAATCTTCTCTTCCCTTAAAAAAATATTAATAGTTACTTATAAATTATTCCACTACATAATGTTTTTTCAAAGACAGAGTTAAACATTTAAACTAAATATGAAACATGAGACAGACTTGAATATACAGTAGAACCTCTTTTATCCGAAACTCTCGATTAACCGAAATCCATTTTTGAAGCCTTTTTTTTTTTTTTTTCTGTCGCATTTGTTGTGTGCAAAATTCATTTTGAAAGCTTTTTTTTTTTTTTTTTTTTTTTTTTTAATTATCGTATTTGTTGTGTGCACCCGATCCTTTCCGAACTTCGAGTGCATATAAATATTTCCGATCCCCTTTCTTAGAGTTCCTTTCAATTTAACTTGAGCTCCCGTAAGCTGCGGCGTGGAACAAAGAAAACGAACAAATTACCAATTCTGACGCTTTTGAATGTTTTGCAAAAGGTTCGGCATGGCTGGAGCAGTAGAAAGACTGCGATACTGTCAACTAATAATATTAAAAACTCCATGATAGAGCTTCAAAGCAAAGGCAATCGAAACTGCGATAAACAAAACATTTTTTCAAACGCTTGTGATGCATGTAAAAGGTATTTAATTTCAAAATTAAAATTGAGGTAATTTATTGTTGTTTCTATTTTGTTATTGCTTTAATTTTATTAAGCACTTGTTACTATAATACGAATAGTAGGGGAGCTGTTGAACATTTTTGAGTAGGTATTTGAGGCAACCTGAAAATTTGTGCAACACTTCTTTTGTAATGCCTGAATACAAAATCGAATGTCTCGCTGAAGGATCGTGGCCCAAAACCTGTGCCAGACACATGTCAAGTGCCATTTTTTGACACTACCCAAAAAAGTTATTTCAGGCACGCTGAGATTGAAACAGAATAATATTTATACTTAGAAAAAAATATTTTGAAAATGGCAGACACTTTAGTCGGCCCAAAAATTGTGCCAGACACGTGTCAAGTGCCATTTTTTGACTACCCAAAAAAGGTATTTGAGGCACGCTGAGATTGAGGCACAATAATATTTATGCTTAGAAAAAAATATATTGAAAATGACAGACACTTTAGTCGGCACAAAAACTGTGCCAGACACGCGTCAAGTGCCATTTTTTGTCTGGCACAGGTTTTGGGCCACGATCCTTTAGCCAGACATTCGATTTTGTATTCAGGCATTACAAAAGAAGTGTTGTACAAATTTCCAGGGTGCCTCAAATACCTTCCCTAAAATGTTTAACAGCTCTTGGACTAGAAATATTGCATATATTTCTCCTTGATCTTAAAATTGAAGCATTCTCGATTATCCGGAAATTTCGATTTTCCGAAAAAGGGTCGGTCCCAATTATTTCGGATGATCGAGGTTCTTCTGTATTTAAAAAGCCATTAAATTTAAAATCTATACATAAAAAAAAGTCCGTTTAATGTTTCATATTTTGTTTAAAATCTATTTTAATTCCGACGTTAAAATGCACGTATATCTTAAGTTAAACATTTATTTTTCATTTTGTTCCTATTTTGAAAACAAAAAACATATTAATGCTTTTATTTATTACGTATAACAACGTGTTAATAGATTTTTGTAATCGCATAAATTCCAATTTGTATATTTTAAATAAAATGACAGAAAGTCATAATCAATGTATCAGTTTCATAAGTCTGATTTTACTTTGCTTATTAAAAAAAAAGTATAAAAAAGCTAAAATATACATTTGTAAAGAAACAGAAAAATATTTAAAATTTTCACTTCTTGAGAAAAAAAAAACAAACAAACAAGGAAATGAATTTATCCGACTTCGAACAGGTGCTATGTCTCAATTGTTCGACGAAAAATAGTTTCCGTATTCCTTAAATTTTTTGATAACGCGAGAGAATATTTATATAAAATGTCAGGCATTCAGAAAGAAAGGAAAAAAATGCATTTTTTTTTCATCGAAGACTTCCATAAACCCTTAAACTTGTAAAATGCAATTGTGCAAGTATAAAGCAAGCTAAGAAGTAAGTAACATTGATACCGACAGCCATTTATTTAATTAATAAGGCTTTTAAGAATATCCTTACTAGTATAAATACTTTGGAGGTGGGGGGCGGACGAGGTCCCGAATTCTTTATTTTATGTCTTAGACCAGCATTAGCCGCTTTGATCTTCTAAGCAGACTGTTGAACACAGATTTGTAGCTTTCAAACAAACTTTCTCGAGACAGAAAATTTAATGGAAATTAAGGAAAAGAAAACTAAACACTTTTTTGATAGTTATTAATTTCAATTTTTCTGTTGTTTCATGGCAATGAATCTGCGACATACGGATTCGTCATGTAGTATTCAAAAAAGAGTGTTAAAACTTGAAAGTGGCTAGGGACGCGAGGTCTCAAAGTTTTAGCTATTATTTCCCAACGTCCGACCACCGTTTCCGTATATTTCATTTCTCATGCTACATAAGGTTGATTTGAATATGAATTATTGTTCATTTTACATTTCTATACAAAAGTATCTGTCTAGAACAAACCTGCATCACTGTCATACGAAAACACTTTTTAAACCTTTCAGATGAAGATTGTTTCATAAATTTAAAATATTATTTGTATAAATATATTAATATTATATTATTATAAAAAATTACTATCATGCATTTAATTAAAATAAAAATTATAAAAACAAAATTATTATTATTTACATTACAAACGCATTGTTATTTATAAGTAAAACTATTTAATTTCAAAATTTGAGCTATATACAGTCGAACCCCGTTAATACGCGAATCTACGGACCGATCGAAATTCGCGTATTAACCGAATTTTCGTCCAGTGGTTCATATAATAACGACCTATACGGATAAAACACATTTTTATGACAACTTTTAGCGGTTTTAAGACATAAAATGATATTTCATTTGTTTTAATGATTATATGTTTACGATTATGTGTTTATTAAGCAGGAACGTTTGAAATCGCGAAATTCAAATGAAAGTTATTGTCTTATGTAAAAAATCCTATGTCTTTTCCAAATTATATTTATTATGTGCGTCACATAAAATGGAACAAAACTAATACAAAAATGTGTGCTAACCATGTAAACTAAAACTAATATTAACAAAAAATATTAAGGAGTTTGGTGCAATATAATTGAAATGTAAAACTATCAACGTTAAAAGTACCAATAATTATATATTTTAAGCATAACGGTTTCGGAAGCATATCGCTTACCGTCCTCAGTGCACCGAGATGCACTGACATGTGTATAATAGTAATAAAATTAAAATCATTGTTAGTTATACAGAATAAATAGAAATCAGTGTCGATATAAAAAAAGTTTAAAGTTAATAAAGTGTATAATTACATGAAAAATAACTTTTTGGCAGCAAAGTAGCTATCAATTTTGTCCTGTTTGACATACGACCGTACCATTAGCATGATGTTTTCAGCCCTATTCAGGTGACGATAAGGCTCGTTCATCGAAATCCCTTCGTCCAGTGACGATGAAAACTGTCTGAAAAAAACTGAACGCCTCCATAACTTTGGAGAATGGAGATGTGGAAGGAGAAACAGATTCCTCCTCTTCTTCCTCCTCATCCGGTTTATCAGACGCTGTTGACGTCATCCAGAATTCTGAGCTTGGAGGCTGCTAGATCTTTGTCGATATTATTGAAGTGTCTAAATAGACAAAACCTTTTCCTACAATTTCTTGTTCGCCAAGCCAGTTCTTCAACATCAGAGTATCTTATCGAAGATCTTTAGAAATGATCTCCTCCTTACTTCCAAAATCTAGGACAACTATAATACAGGCTGAATCGTCAAGCATTTTGTTTCCCACTTAGACCAATCAGAGATTGTTGCCCACGCGGCGTGGCCAATCGTTCTTCTCCTACCGGCAATTCAATGGCAGCGTGAGTCAGCCCTTATTATAGGAGCCTTACGCTTTTCTAAAAGAATTTGCAATCGTCATTTGTGTGACACTCTTTCATGCTACAGTAAGCACGTTCATAATGTCAAGGGCTGTAATAGGACGACCTCTTAGCAAGAATGGCTTCTGTTGTGTTCCATTTGGTGAAGTATTGTCTTACTACGTGAGTCTTGTAATTTACCTTGGCGCTGTTAATGATTCATTAGTTTGTTGGCTGAGTGACGCTGGTCGAATTTGGAGGTAAAAATTCAATTTGGACTTCATCAGGCCTTCGCTATCTTTCGGATAAGCAGGGCAATTGTCCACGAGCAATAACACATGGTATGATTTTTTTCCCATACGCCGGCCAATATCACGAACCCATGTTGAAACTAGTTGGATGAGCCAATCCCAAAACTCTCTTCTATCTCGTACATCTGAAAATTTCATGAAGTAGTTATAGATGTTAATACTTCAATACTATGCTAACTTTGATTTTCCTCTTAAATTTCTCCTTCAGTCAATGAATCTGAGTAAAAACGAGTTCATCTCGATCATGATATTTATTAAAATCAATATTTTTTAGTTATTTTCGTATATAAGCTCTTTGTGAATGGCCGGCTTAGCAGGACGCGAGTTCCCGTCGCTGCACGAGCCGCCGATGGACATAAAAAAAATCAAGAAATGTATACAAAAATCGCTATTACTGCGCCCCTTTCCGGCGCAAGATTTCCAAATTTAAGGAGCACTTGCTGGGCATAGCCAAAAACATACACAAAAAATTTGGTTTAATTCTATACATAACTTCATACACTTTTTGATGGCACAATGGCGACACACGGACAGACATACATTTTGTATAAACATGTTTTTTTTTAGATATTTAACCCCTAAAATGTGTAAATCCGTCGAAAACCGGAAATCGAAAAAAAATTCGATTGCAATGCTTTCTTCTATTGAAGATAAAAGAAAGTAAAAATACTGCCCGTCATCCACGCTCTGCGCTGACTCTCACACACGAAGGGAATATTTTTGAAGTTTTCAAAGCATCGCGGGTTGTGTGATTTCCCTATGACCAGTAGCTTTAACTTTTCGGATCCATCAGATTTGGCTTCGAATAGAAGAGTAAGACGGTCTCTCCTTAGTTTACACACAGGATATTCTTCTCCTTTTATTGCCACTGTTTTGTTGGATGCCATTTTATAAAAAAGTCCAAATTCGTCCACGTTGTAAATATCACGACTAAGTAGTTTTTTAGAAGCTACGGAAGCAGATTTGTTTTCCAACAAGCGACTTCTTCATTGTTGACAGCAGCTGATTCACCTCACACTTTCTGGAATTTTATTCCGGGGCGAGCTGTAAATTAATCCATCCATTCATTCGATGCATTGAAATCTAACAATACCATTTTTGCTGCGACTTCAAAAAATTTTTCTTGGGTTAGCATGCCGCTTATTGGGATATTCGTAGAGCGCGCCTGAAGAAACCACTCGTGGAGGGCCTTCTCCATGTCCTTAAACTTGGCGGTTTTTATTTTTTTGTTACTTGTTCCACCAACAACAGCTTGGTTAACGATGACATCCCTAATCTTCAACTAAGTCCTTAAAGTTGATACTGTATGCCTTTTTCTTTGGAGAAAGCCGACTTATTCGGGGTAGCCTGGGCATCGTACTGATGTATAATTTGTGCCTTCTTAATAGAGAAAGCCTTTGATAGAGAGAGCCTTTCTTTTAATATGTTTTATTTATTTTGCCATGGTAAAGACCAGATTAAACTTTTAAAAGAACACGTGGGCATCGTAGACCAGATTTTACCGGGAGCGCAAGCGACTCTGTTCCTTCATAAGGCAAGACGCACCCTCCGGCGACAAGAGGAAGATGAGGTGCGACTTAGGAGGTGAAACAGACCGAAACAAAGAATTAAGCTGTTTTAAACCTGTTTTTTCCGAAAAGACAAGTAACATGTTGCATGAGTCGCTTCACTGTGCGGCCTGCCTTAGATATCTCAGCATTGATCACGCAGCGAATCGGTACTGCTCTAAGTTAGGATGGGGGTTAAATGGTTTCTGCATCGTAGGGGAAAAGTTCGCTTTTCACTTCCTAATCGGATAAGACCTCAACTGGCTCATTCTGATCAGGGGAAAACAACAAGTTTGCTTATTTATCGTGCACTCGTTAGCTGTAAAATTTTCTTTACTCTCTTCCTGGCCTGTAGTAGAGGTTCTAACTGATATTTTTAGTAAAGCTATTCATAGTTGCATTAAATTTGGACAAAAAAAAAACAAAAAAAAACATTTCTAGGTTAAACGTAGGTTTTTCTTGCCACGGGACTGATAAAATTTCGCGTCTTAAGCGGTTTCACGTATTAACCGTTCGCGTATTAAGAGGGTTTTTTTTAATGTATAAGATGGGCGTTTTTCAAGGGACCGAAGATAATTCGCGTATTAAGCAGGGCGCGTATTAACGGGGTTCGACTGTATGTATATAGTTAACGCTGTAGTTACAGGAAAAATTTGTATTTCTAAACCGCAAAAAGAAAAAAATCTGAAAATTTTCCGGGGGGCAGGGGCATTTCCTCCTAGCGATCCTCCGAATCTGTAACATAATGCTTTGATACTTTCATGAAACATTCTTCAAAATTCCATATTCAGTCCTTAAATAAAAAAATGATATCCCACTTTCGCGATTATTTTTTACTTCTTTATTAATGTGTTCATTGCTTTCATGTCACCTTAACCCCTTGGGGACGAGCGACCCGTATACGTGCCGCATGAAGCGCTCCGAATCCTTGTTTTTCCTCACCAGTAAAATTTTGCTGTAAAATTTGCCTTATTTAATCAGCGCATTTTCTCGATTCAAGAAGACACAAATTTCTGTTTTTAAAAAACGGTGACAAAAGATTAAAAATTTCGTAAAAGGGTCCCGTCCCGAAGGGGTTAACTGTAAATTAGTATCTAATGCTAGTATTATGATGCAAATAAATTACAGTTTCATAGTAGCATTAAATTTGGGTTCTTTCTGCTTTGCATTTGAAATATAATCATTTTAGCGGAACATCCCCCCCCCCCCCCCTGGAAGTTGCTGTAAACATTTCTTTAATAGTTATTAATAAAAAAGCTGCAAAAACGGAAAAAAATAATTGTTTATATTGAGTTTTAAAAATGTTTTGTAATGATCAGATTTAAAAACGAACGTAAGGAAAATCCCCAACCCCCTCCTCCCAAAAAAAAGTGCTTTGAAATAGGTGTAAGCTGAATTTTTTTCTAATTTTTGTGCTTTCTTTATTTGTTTTATACATAATGGCAAAAAGAGCTTTTGTTTTGCATCCCACAGCATTACTTTTTACACCGTCAGATAGAGAAAAAATGTACTTTTAAATGCAATTTCTTTGAAAGCTGTATCTCAATTTGTTTCGGAGTTATTCATTTTTTTAGCCCCCGATACGGTATGTTATTTCTTTCTCCCAACTTATTTTGTCTCCAAAAAATAACGTTACCTTACAGAAGCTAAAATAAATAAAGTAGATGTATCATTCTACGATTAAATGCTCTATAGCAATTTTTTTTAATTTCTAAACATCGCACATTTTCAAATTTTATACCGTCGCATTGGAAAAAAAAAATACTTTTAAATGCAACTTTTTTGAAAACTGTATCTCCATTTATTTTTGAAATATTAATTTTTTTGTAGTTTTTATCACCATTTGTTTCATTTTGGCAACTCAAGTACTCCATTTATATAGAAAGTAAAGGGAAAATAGTTGAAAAATAGCAATTATATCTTTTTCTTGCCATTTTCTCATAACAACCGAAAAAAAAAATTTAATTAAAATACGTGCTATTTTGAAAAAATATAAACGCATAATTTCTGTTAAAACATGGAGCTATTTAATATTATTATATATTTATTATTTAACTATTTACGCTATATTTAATTTTAAGTAGGGGAGACTAGGGAGGGTTAACCATACGGGAGGCTTGACCCACCCATCAGTTTTCATATTTAAAAGAATTTCATAGTTTTATCATTAGGTGTCAACCAAAGCTACTGGAGTGCTCAAACAACAGTCTCTCTTTCATAAAGATAATCGAAATAGGTGTGAAAAAAATCAATTGTGAGGCGTTTTCAAACTTAACCTTCCGTCTACCAGACGGGTCCATTGGACCCGACATGTACATTCAAAATATTTATTCAAACCAGAAATTTCTTCAAAACAAACTAAATGTATAAATCAGACAATAATAAGTTAAATAAACAAATTAAATAGTTTTAAGTAAAAATTCTGGTGTAGAATGTTTTTATAAAACTTGAGTAAAATTTCCGGTAGTTCTAGGGTTAAAGTTGTGTTTTTTAGAAATACTTTGTAAGCTTTTTCAGATAAACTATATCATAGAAATTTAAATAAGTAGGTTGTAAACGATGCAGAAATATCGAGCTTTTATTCCAGGCATACAGATTGTACAGTAAGTTAGGCTTAACATAACAATGTGTTATTCTTTAGAAAAGGGCTATATGACGAGGCTTGACCAAGTCAATGTTAGGGAGGGTTGACCAGATGAAATCTTTTTATTATACACTATGTATGGTTATATTAGGTTAATGGTTACATATAAAAAAGAATGTAAATTTATTCTGTAAAGCCACGATAAAATAGGGTGGTGGAAAAGAAAATCTTTAGATTAAAGAAAGATGTAAAAAACTGCTATTGTATCCACTGCGAGAAAAAATTTAATGAAATATAAATAGGAAAGTTGATAGAAACTATTTCCGTTTAAATACACTGCTCAAAACAATTAAAGGATATTGCAGTTTTAGGTGGATTTTGTATCTGGTAAACTGTTTAGCTGATTGATACATGGTCGACAGACATAGTAGGTTATATGAGAATAAATTACACATGTTTGGCAGAAAAAAATGCATTTTATTGCGCATTTGTGTACTAAAGGAAAAAAACACAATTTGTGCATATGAGAAAAAAAGAATAAGAAAAGGTGTTTTCTTCAAAGAAAATCATTTTCAGTAGGGGGTATGGTTTCCACGGGCGGTCAGCAACGTTGAACACCTTTGAGGCATGGACTCAATGAGGCTATTAATGACGAGTTGGGGTATTCTGCCCCACTCTTCCAGAAGAGCTCTTTCCAGTTCTTGGAGAGTTTGTGGGGGTTGTTGGCGACCAGAAACTCGTCTTCCTAGAGCGTCCCAAACGTGCTCGATTGGATTCATGTCTGGAGAACACGCTGGCCATTCCATTCGAACGATTCCTTCCTCGAAAAGGAAATCCTCCACCAGGTTTGCACGATGTGGCCTGCAGTTATCGTCCATTAAAATGAAGTTATCTCCGATTGCTGCAGCGTAAGGGACTACAATAGGTCTGAGGATCTCATCCCTATATCGGCGACCAGTCAGAGCTCCAACTCGAATGATGTAGAGGTCAGTGCGCCCGTCAATGGAGATGCCACCATACACCAACACTCCTCCACCGCCAAATCTGACATTTTCGTGCACGAACGCAGGATTATTCCTACTGCCACGGTCACTCCAGATGAAAATACGCCTATTATCCGGATGCACAGAAAAACGGGACTCGTCAGAAAACAGAATATTGCTCCATTCATTTCTCCTCCAGTTGACATGCTCGGTTGCCCACTCCCTGCGGTCGCGACGATGCCTTGATGTTAATCTAACACATACAGTTGGTCGGCGAGCATACAGACCTACAGCATGGGGCCGGTTTCAGACAGTCTGAGTTGAAATCGTGGTGCCTGTAGCCGAGCGAAGGTGTTGTTGGAGAAGAGTAGCGTTCATGGTTCGGTGTCTCCGAGCTGTTAACGCTAAATACCTATCTTCATTGGGCGTTGTTGCCCGTCTACGACCTTGCCCTGGTCTTCGGCCTGCACATCCACTCTCCAAAAAACGATTCTAGATCCTGGAAATGACACTTTGTGACACTCCAATGGCTTGCGCTACTTCGGCTTGAGTTTGGCCCCCTTCTAACCTAACAACAATTCTCTAAGCTTCTGAATCTGTCAAATGACTTCGCTGAGTCATCGTACTCATCGAAACAAAGCAATCACTGAATGCCGATCATCCTTGTCTTCATTCTCTTTTATCCAGTTGAAAGTCAAATTTCATTCGTTGCCGCTGAAGCGACGTTTTTGACGTCGAACTCAAAGTTTGCATACTCCACAGTTTGAAAACCAGAAAAATTTGCATTTGTGATTCTTTTCTTCTATTTTCGGCAAAAAAAAATCGTTTATATCTTTATTTTATATAAAACTTCAAATATCCTTTAATTGTTTTGAGCAGTGTATTACTACAATAGGTAAATAGAAACAGTATAAAAGACTAGAAGGTATGAAAGCAGCAGTCTTAACACTTTCAGAGGCAGCGGTATGCTCATGAAACCACTTAATTCTAATTCCCAAACGCCACGGTGGCACCAGAATTTTGCTACGATCTTTTCCATTTAATATGTATGTGAAATTTTTCATTTTTCTTATTTCCAAATAAGTTTGTTAGTAAATTCCGGTGCTAGTCATTTATTTCAACATTTTAGTACTGAAAGTACTTTGCCACTGAAAGGGATGAAGAAGATAATTATCAGTTAAGTGTAGTGTTGCCAGTGGGCTACTTTTTTTAAATTCTGATTTCTTGACTGGCACCACTTTTTTGAAACGATAAAATTCCCTTTGTTTTCGCCTTAATTAATATGTCATTAAATAAGTCGCATTTTACCATTTTAAAGAAGTGGTGCCAATCAAGAATCTGAATTAAAAAAAAGTAGCCCATCTGGCAACACTGGTTAAGTGCACATGCGGCTGCAAAAGAACATAGCATTGATCGAAAAACTTTTGGAAGGTATGTAGACAAATTTCACCAGCAAGAATACAGTCAGATGAAGCCAAACTACGTGAGAAATAGATTTGTCAGGTCAAGTGTCACAAAAAGTAGTAAAAGGTGACAAAAAAAGCGGAACAGTCGTTATAAATTCCGGGCGTAATAATACATGAATCCCTATGAAAATGGAACCTGTCTCTAACGGAATACTGTCTTAAATGTTAAAATTTCATTTTCCCTGCTGTGCAATTATACCTGATCAAACGAAATTATGTTTAAAACAAAATTTTACTCCTCTAATTTGCGATTGCGTCTAAACAGGTTTGTTTAAGCATCATATTTTCAAAAATGTTTTTTTTTATATAATAATTAAAGCATGTAGCATAAAATTATATTACCTTTTTTAAACAGATTTTATTTTTCTTCACAAATATTTCAATATAAAACTAAGTGGGTCAACCCTCCCATATGTGGGGAGTCTTGACCCATTATTTTCTTATGGTTAAAATCGATCATTTTTCAAATTTCTTATATATTACACTTATGTAGCAATTTTATTTTAATAACAGATTGTATAACGAATAAAATGATATATAAAACTTTATTCTAGGTTCAATATTTAAAAAATTAAAAATCATTTTGTAAAAAGTGGTCAACCCTCCCTAGTCTTCCCTATTTGTTGATGCTTTCAGTGTGACGTCAGTCATGACGTTTTGGTTGGAAACTGACTCCAAACAAACGGTTGCTATGCGTCATTTCTTTTTAAATATAAATCGTGGAAAATGTTACCAATACATATCAAGTATTAAAACACTTAGATGTGAGATATAGATATAAGATATAGCTGCAACACACAAACAAAATAGAAAATACAAGATAGCAACCATTTGTTTGGAGTCAGTTCCCAACCAAAAACAAACCAGTGAATGCCTATGAATCATTAGATAGCCGTTTTTTTTGTCGAGTTTCTTTAATGACGATATCTTTTTGCTGCATTTGTGTATTATTTTGCGATAGTGACATCCTATGCATGCTTTACTGTAGATGTTTAAGAGTGGATCGTAAATGTAGAATTCTTAAGCGTATGCGAATGACGTCATTTTACATAAAATAAAAGTGTGTGCTTTAAGTCTTAAAATTGAAATATGTTTTGTACTATTTATTTATACATATATTTTTGTTCATCGGGGGGGGCGATACTAAATTCTGAAAAAGCAGAATTCCTGTCTTCTAGTTTTGTAGTTTTTATTACATTTTTGTCATAGTGGCAACAGAAGTATCCATCTCTGTTGAAAGTAAAGGAAAATGCAGGTTACTCTATAGACCAATCAGAAAACGAATAAAATGCGGATTAAACCAATAAAAAGCTTCAGATATGCTTTTGATTTCCTACCCTGACGAGGACAATAACCATTTTTCCAAATGGTTAAAAAAATTGTTGCTAAAAGAATAATAAAAATTTGTAAAAAAAAAAAAAAAAAAAAAAAACTATAAAACGCAGGGTTGGATATATAGTCCAGGCAATAGGGGATTATACCTGGCAAAATTAATGGTAGTTCTGGAAATCGGTTTACTTTATGTTTTTTGGGTCGCTGAATCTGAATTTGTAACTTCCCACCAAAATTTCCCCCGGCAACACCACCCCAAATTTTGGAAAAATGCCCCCCAAAAAAGGGTTTTATTAAAAAAATCAATTTTTTATTGTTTTTAGGAGAAAAGTATCTAGAAATTCAGAAAGTAGACAAAATTTGAAACAAATAACATATATGACATTATGACGTAGGATGAATGGGAATGGGGGGATCTGCTTCGGAACATGCGTCGCGGTGCTGCGTGGACTATGCTGCGCAATTTCACTTAACAACTCACATCGTTTGCATTCACCCTCCCGTCTCCTCTCCAAACTTTCCTTATAAGGTTTACTTTAAGTTTTTTGGGTCGCTGAATCCGAATTGTTAACTTCCCCCCAAAATCCCCCCCCCGTAACCCCCCAAAATACTTGTTTTTAAATTAATTTTTTTATTGTTTTGTGGGAAAAGTAAGTAGAAATTCAGAAAGTAGGCAAATTTTGCAACAAATACGCTATATGACATTATCACGCAGGATAAACGGGGAGAGTGGGGGCTGCCTCGGAACATTCCCGCGCGCTATTCTCAAAAACCAATTTTTTTCAAAAAATCAATTTTTAGGGGGGTTCCCGGGGGAAATTTTGGTGGGAAGTTACAAATTCAGATTCAGCGACCCCAAAAACATAAAGTAAGT
Source organism: Maratus speciosus (assembly GCA_963932465.1). NCBI lineage: Eukaryota > Metazoa > Arthropoda > Arachnida > Araneae > Salticidae > Maratus > Maratus speciosus. Next base: position 9,968,811 of record OZ010793.1, on the reverse strand, counting down.
CGAAAACCAGAACTAGTATTAATTTTGCCAGGTAAAAGCCCTATAGCCTGGAGCTCCATAACTTAGTGCACGTACCGCCGCAGTGCATTTTCAGAAGCAGCCCTCCCCCTCCCCGTTCATCCTACGTCATAATGTCATAGATCCTATTTGTGGCAAATTTTGTCTACTTTCTGAATTTCTACATATTTTTCCTCTAAAACAATAAATAATTTAATTTAAAAACAACTATTTTGGGGGGGGGGTTGCGGTGGGGAAAATTTTGGGGGGAAGTTAAAAATTCGGATTTAGAAACCTAAATAACTTAAAGTAAACCTTATAGGGAAAGTTCGGAGGGGAGACGGGAGGGCGAATGTAAACGATGTGATTGGTTAAGTGATATTGCGCAACTTTGTCCACGTGGCACCGCGATGCATGTTCCGAGGCAGATCTCCCCTGCCCATTCATCCTACGTCATAGTGTCATATATCTTATTTGTTGCAAATTTTATCTACTTTCTGAATTTCTAGATATTTTTTCCCTAAAACAATAAAAAAATTGATTTTTTTTAATAAAAACTTTTTTGGGGGGGAATTTTACCAAAATTTAGGTGGGGAGGGGGGGGTTCCGGGGGAAATTTTGGTGGGAAGTTAAAAATTCGGATTCAGCGACCCAAAACACATATAGTAAGCCTTTTTCCAGAACTACGATGAATTTTGCTAGGTAGAGTCCCTATAAGGTCTCTATTGCCTGGACTGATAGCTGTATATATACTAGAAAAATTTGAATGGGAATACTATTAAAGTTCAAAGAGATATGAAGCGTAAATAATATCAAAAATTGCTATTCTTTATAACTCTTTTTTTAATCTTCTCCTAATCTGTTTTCAATGAACTTAATTCGGTACTGACAATAAAAGTAGTGCCTATTTAAACTTCATGTGGCATTTTATAAAACTAAATTCAGCGTAGTAATAATCTTTTCTTTTTACAGTGTGTCTAACAAGGAGAAGGCCAACCTTGTTAATCGCAGATTTTAATTATTTTAATATATGTTGTAGGGTAGAGACCCCTTAGTCTCAGGTTCAACCGATTTTATCCAACTCTCCTTAGTTCTTGAGAAACCGGGGGGGGGGGGGTCTAATAGTAGTACACAACTTAAATACTTACTTTGTAGCAAAAAGGATAGGTTGGTCGTAGCTCAGTTGGTACGGCGTTTGCTGGCTGATCTGCTGGTCCGGGTTCGGTACCCGAACGCGCTACATTTGTTTTTCTCATTTTTTTGTTTCATAAATATACCTGTAATTATGATTTAATAATTTAAATTAAAAATTTTAATATTATACATTAATTATAATGGTAACAAACTTAAATTTATCATTTTTTAAAACTATTATGTCTCATTCTTTAAAGAGGTTTTAAAAGAAATTGGATCTATTTTTGAATTATGAAAATTCCAAAATCGTGACAAAACCTCTTGTTGCGCCATCTAGTTCTAATAAAATAAAAGAATATTCAAATCCAATAAAAATAAAAGATAAAGGGGAAAGGGGAAAGCAAAATAATTGAAAGTGCAAGCCTACGTATCACAAATTTAAAAATCTTTACTATGCAAAAAATCGGTTGTTAATTAATTCTGATGTTAATTTTTAATATAATTATGCTTGTTACTTTAAAAACAGAATAATAGTATTATCGCATTGCCTTCTTCTGTTAAAGCAATGCGTAAATGATGTTCCTCTAAAATCACGAACTGACATAAATTACTCAATATTACTGCATCGATAAAGAATATATGAAGTACATTTTAAAAGTGATAAAAAAAAAATTACAGTTTTATGATGTTCTATACAACTATTTAGTTAAAAGTAAAAAATTAAATAGGTTAAAATTATAATTGATACACAATATTATATATGTTAATTGACAATGAGATTATTAAGTTATACTTACAAATATATTTATAAAACAAAAAATGAGAAAAACAAATGTAGCGCGTCCCGCTATCGAACCCGGGCCCGCGGATCAGCCGGCAAACGCCATACCAACTCAGCTACTACCAACCTGTCCTTTTGGTTACAAAGTAAGTATTTAAGTTGTGTACTACTGTTAGACCCCCCCCCCGGGTTTCTCAAGAACTAAGGAGCGTTATATAAAATCAATTGAACCTTGGACTATGGGGTCTCTACCCTACATCATATATTAAAATAATCAAAATCTCCGATTAACAAGGTTGGCCCTCTCCTTGTAAAACAAAATCCTTGTTCAAAGTTAAAACTTGGCATTGTGTTAAGCGCGTTTCGAAAAAAGGTCGCAAAGTTGCAACGCCGCCTTGGTCCGTGTCGCGGATTTCAAGATAGGTTTTTAATTAACTTTTAAAGACACTGGAGGCGTATTGAGAGATCCACCCAATGCAAACTAGTCGCGAATCCCATAGTATACATGTGATTCATTCTAATTAAATTCTGTTCATTCTAATTAAAGTCTGTTTTTAACAATTTGACGTTTATTGTTTTTATACTGCTACTGGACATTGCATTACGTATCATTAAAAGTTGCTATATATGCTTTAAAAGCCGATGGTACACAGACTACGCCACCCCTGTCATTATGTATGTGTCTTTGTTTTTAAGGGTTAATATCTCGGCTAATTACTGGCAATTTTATTTGAAAATCATTATCAACAATGCTTTTATACTAACTGCTACGAAAGGTACCATGAGCGCTCCTCAACACTTTTGCTGAATGCCCGCAAATCGAAATTTGTGTGTAACGGAAAAATACGCTTTTCTCAAAAACTATATGGCCTAGGGTAATCGCTATAATTTTCCTGCAAGGTTTAAGTTGACGTCTACTACCTGTAATTTTCTCATAATTTTAGTTTCAGTAGATTCGGAAATATGGTTGGGGGCATATTTTTGCACTACATTTTCGACGATATTTCTGCAACTATATTACCTAAAATTAAAAGAAATGTATTTTTGAGTTCAGCGTTACGAAAGCTTTTACACGATACCCCACTCGATATACAAGGAAAATATTTTTTTCCAAGTAGCTTAATTAGCGCGCTACACTTTTCTTAAATATACAGTGTAAGTCAAAATGAATGTCCCGATTTCAAAGGTTCACTACGCGAAATGTAATCAATGTATTTATTCAAAATATACTGACTTATAGCGGTTTTATAATCAAGTTTTGAATGCACTCCTCACAAATGTTCAATATTCGCTGCTTTTGTTATACGGCATATAGCAAGTCTGTAATGTAATTCATGCCAAACCGTGTGCAGCATGTACGTATCGGTGTTGGCGATAGCAGACTTTCAAATCAGTCATCGTCGTTGAACCTGGAGGCACATACTCGTGATCCTTTACGAACTTCCAGAAAAAAAAGTTACACAATTTGGAGATCGTGATGGCGATTGTACAATCCATCACGCCTAACGCCATTAAGTAAAATTGCCAATGATGATTGGCTGAAAGATGGTTACGTAGCTACAGAGGGAGGAGTTAGATATCAATTCAAAAAACTCGTTCACAAGCAACTTTGTTTAATGATTGAAAGCTGATTTACTTTGAGAATTTTGTAGTATGGTGGTTAAAGCACGAAACTTGTAATTTTATGTGACGAGTTGTGTCATTGTCCCGTGTCTTAGATTTTTTTAGACATGTTTTGATCTTTATTGAATTAGTTAATAAAGAATATTTATTAACTGATAATAAAGATAAGCTTATTTAGTACCAGTTTCTTCGTATTTTTTAAATTGTCAATAAGATAATTTAATTAAAATAAAATTAAGTTATATAAAACGTAATTTAATTTAAAATAAATTGCAATAAAAAATTATGTCATATAAGGTATTATTTTATAATTAAACGAACATTTATTAAAATGCAGTAACTCCTAAACTTACATTTAAAATATTTTTATATTATCACTTTAGTAAGAGACAAATATCAGTTAGGACAATTGATTTATTAAAGATTTATTTATATCCTTTAAAATTAAGCATAATCCTTTATATATAAAATTTTACATTAATTTACAACTATTCGTTTTAATAATTACTTGTTCATCTGTAATTATAAAGTAGTTGAAGATTATCATAAATAAAGATTTTCTTTTCTTTAATTATTACTATTTAAATGTATAATTAATATGATTAATATTGGTATTTATTTATGTGTAAAAAATATCACAGTATTAATATTAATATTTAAATATATATATATACATAATTATATTAATTAAATTTTTTATTTAAATGTGTAATTAATATTAAAAGGTAATTTTTTGTTTAATTATTTATTTTATTTACACTTAACAATGTTTGCATTTTTATGGTACTTTGAAAACACTTTGAAAACAATTCAGGGTAACTTTGATCCGAATTTTCTGTATTTTCATACGCCACACTCTTATTTTAAGAATATTGTTGCAATTAGGGGCACAAAAGAGAAGAAATGATCCTAAATTATTGTTTGACTATCAAAAATTAAAGAATAATAAGGATAAATGCAATAAAAAATGAATTTTTAACCTGGTTCAAAGTTACCCAGATATTTAGGGTAACTTTGCACCATATGATAAATATTATCTAAAATAATTCATTATTAAAAAAATCCCTGCCGGCTCGGACCTACAGGAGGAGGTAGATTTCGAAATTAAGTACTAAATTCACCAACAAAACTTAAATCAGGATTAAAGATAAACCCAGTTCCTTTGCTAAATATGAGCTCTAAGGAGCTAAACATTTTGTGAAAATTCTAATATACACACACGCATGTATATGGAATAGGTTTAAAAATGGCTAAATCAAATTCAGAGAACCTCAAAGTGTTAAATTATGTTAATATTTCCACACTCGGGTTTTTATCATGTTTTAATACGTTTCTTCAAACTCAATGACGTTACATATTCACCTGCTGTGATCCATTATATTTTCAATATGACGCAATATTTTGTTGTTTTTTTTTAATTCGTCAAACTATTTATTTCATTTTGAATTTTCATGCAGAAATCTTGCTCGAGAAAACTTATGACGTAATATTCAATTTGTTTTCAATTTGTCAAACTGTTTATCTAATATAATTTTTCACGTGAAAACATTGCATTAGAAAAGCAATTGTTGTGGTGAGAATTTTATTGCTTTTTTTTAATTGTTGGCAACAGCTATAACGAAAAATATTTATTTTTTCCTGCCATTGTTGTGTAAAAGCTGGTTTTATCAGAATCATGTTAAGATGGTATTCAAAATTTTAAACCTTCCCCATTCCCATTCCCTTGGACCGATTTTGCTCATTTTCAATCCCCGCCGAGAAATTAGCCATCTTAAAGTTGTTGGCGAGTTTGAAGACGTTCCGTGCATAATTGCGACTTTTATTGTGCGGACAAAATTTAGTACATACATACATACATATATATATATATATATATAAACTTTTTAGGTGGGGGTGGTTTTGAGTTCCTGGGGTCATGTAATGAAAAGTTATGAAGGAATTTTTCAAAAGTCGCACCATGGTAACGACTGCAATAGGTAGTATTTCTTACGAAATCTACCTAAAAAAAAAGTATTGTAGTTAGGACAACTTTAAACCCCCAAAAATGTTTTCAGGCACGCAAAGACTCCGAATTTACTTTTCTCAACATCACAATATTTGTATAATTTATGATATTACAACAAATATTATGCATAAAAAAAGTGGAAGAAGAGAACCATGAATATTTAGAAGAAAAAAAAACTGTTTATTGATCATATAAATCATAAAAATGCAGTGAAAAACAATTTTTAATGTTTTAACTCAATAATATATCGATAGTTACAGTAATATAGTACAGTAATATTAGTATTATTTAAACAAGAATAAAAAATGTCAAATGTATGAAATGTCAAATTTGAGTAACTCTGCCCCTAAAAACGCCTTTAAATAAATTGTATGTATTTTACACATATTTGTGAAAATATTTACATGTTATATCTAATGCACGCTTTTGGCATTTATATAAAATATACGTGCAAATATGGAAAATTCTTGACAGTAGCACCTATAATCAGTAAATTATAAACATAAGTATAACTTTGAGCCCGCTCAAAGTTACTCTGAAAATGTGGTAAAATGGTAGTGCCTTCTTAAATTGCATTTTATTAACCACTAGCAAACCCCGCGGCTTTGCTCGCGTAATATTTGAAATATGCCAAGTGATATTTATATGTCTAATTTTTATTAAAAGAAATTATACTTTTAGGAATGATTCAAAAATTACTATTTAAAACATAGTTTGACTAAACTTCATTATTACACTGCATTAGGCAGAAATTAGACTTAAATTAATAATAATAAAAAAATTAAATAAATGATAATTTTGAAAATATTTTGAAACTTTTATGCTCATTTAATATGCTTACTCCGGTATTTTTAGAAACCATCTTCTTACATCTTAAAATTAATCATCATGTCAAATTCCAAGTCCTACCACCTCTCTCAACATAAAGGGCTACGTTGAAATAGGAAATGTCACCATTAATTTGCCAAAATTAATTTTGAAATTGGTTTGTTATTTCCTAATATTCCACAGAAACGTAATTTAGAAAGCTTTTAAAGGTCTTTTTTAGAAAGTTTGTTGTTCCTGTGAACGCCAGGAGGTAGAATCATCCGCATGAAATGTAGCCTGTGTGGGATCAGAGACTGTTACCATTGATTCGCAATTATTACTTTTATAATCGGTTTATATTCTCTGAAATCGTAATTTAGGACTCTTTTAGAACGCTTTTCGCACCTCCCCTTCACTTCATCCCTTTTTAATTCAAATTTATTTTCGACAGTCCTTCGAGGGCATTTATACATTATAAGTAACTACCATGCCATGTTTAAAGTTTCTAGCCTTTCAGTATCACAGAAATCGCAGTTTAGAAAGTTTTTTGCTCCTGCAACCCTCTGATGGTAATTGCGCAGACATAAAATATAACTTATGTTTGAGCAGGTTCTATCACCAACAATTTGAAACCATTATTATTTAAATCGGTTTGGTATTTGATAAGATTGCATAAAAATTGTAACTTAGAACGTTTTTAGAATACTTTTCGCTCACTTCATCCTTTTAAATTTGGAATTTTCTTTCGACTGTTCTTAGAAAGCAGTTGCATCTTGTAAGTAAATACCATGCCATATTTCAAAATGTCTCCCCCTCAGTTGTGCAAAAAAACGCAAATTAGAATACGTTTTGCTCTTGCACCCCCGGATGGTAGTGACGGCAACATAAAATATAGCCTATGTTGGAGCAGGGACTGTCACCATCAATTTGCAACCATTACTTTTGAAATAGCTTTGGTATATCCTGAGACTGAGTAGAAATTGCAATTTAGAACGTTTTTACAACGTTTTTAGAACGCTTTTCGCGCATTTTCACCCCTTTTAAATTTCCAATTTTTTCGAAACTGTTCTTAAAGATCATTTATATCTAATAAATATGTACCTTGCCTAATTTCAAGTTGCTAGCCCCTACCGATCACAAAAATCGTAAAGTAGAACTTTTTTGCTCCTGCAACCTCCAGGTGATACTGACTACGACATAAAATGGCGTCTATGTTAGAGCAGAAGTTTTCAGCATTAATTTGCCTACCATTACTTTTGAAATCAGTTTGATTCTTCCTCAGATTGCTCACAAATCGGCATTTACAACGTTCTTAGAAGCATTTTCACCCCCTTTAAATTTCAAATTTTTAAAGAAATGTTCTTAGAGATCATTTACATCTAATAAATATATACCATGCAAAATTTCAAGAATCTAGGTCCTCCAATAATTCAAAAATCACATTTTTAGAACATTTTTAGTTCTTGCATCTCCTCTGGGGTAGTGAAAATAGACATAAAATATAGCCTATCTTGGAGCAAGAGCTGTCACAATCATTTTTATACCATTACATTTGAAATCGGTTCAGTACTTTCTGAGGTTGCATAGAAATCGCAATTTAGAATGTTTTTTACAACGCTTTTCGCGCATTTTCACCCTTTTTTAATTTCGATTTTTTTAGGAAATTTTCTTAGAGATCATTGATATCTTATAAGTAACTACCATTCCGAATTTCTGATTCTAGGCCCTTCCATAACACAAAACCGCAATTTAGAACATTTTTTCTCCTGCAACCCCAAGGTGGTAGTGATACAAACATAAAACAGAGCCATGTTACAGCAAGGACTGTCACCATCAATTTACAACCATTACTTTTGGAATCGATTTGATACTTCCCAAAATTGAGTAGAAATCACTATTTAGAATGTTTTTTAGAACCCTCTTCGCGCATTATCGCCCCCTTTTAAATTTCGAAATTTTTAAGAACTGTTCTTAGAAACCTTTATATCTAATATGTAACTAATATTTCAAATTTCATATTTCTAGGCCCTTCAGTGACACAAAAATTGCATTTTTAGAACGTTTTGTGCTCCTGCACTCCCTTTGAGGTAGTGGCACAGACATAAAACATAGCTTATGTTACAGCAAGGGTTGTCACCATCATTTTGACACCATGTTTTAAAAAATCGGTTTGGTATTTCCTAAGATTGTGTAGAAACCCCCATTTAGAACGTTTCTTAGAACGCTTTTCGTGCATTTTCACCCCTTTTAAATTTCGAATTTTTTAAGAACTGTTATAAGAAATTCTTTATATCTAATAAGTAACTAATATTTCAAATTTCATATTTGTAGGCCCTTCAGTAACGCAAAAACCGTAATTTAGAACGTTTTTGCTCCTGCACCCCCTTTTTGGTAGTGGCACAGGCATAAAATATAGCCTATCTTGGAGCAAGGGTTGTCACCATCATTTTGACACCATTATTTTTTAAATTGGTTTGGTATTTCCTGAGATTCTGTAGAAACCACCATTTAGAACGTTTTTTAGAACGCTTTTTGTGCATTTTCACCCCTTTTAAATTTCGAATTGTTCAGAAAATGTTCTTAGATAGCATTTATATTTTATAAGTAACTACCATTCCAAATTTCATGATTATAGGCCCTTCCATAACACAAAAATTACATTTTTAGAACGTTCTTTGCTTCTGCAGCCCCTTTGGGGTGGCTGCACCACATAAAATATAGCCTATGTTCTAAGTTGACTAACACCATCATTTTGATACCATTACTTTTGAAATAGGTTCGGTAGCTGTAGAGATTACCTCTAACAAACAAACAATTTTTACTTCTTTATAATATTAGTATAGATAGATTAATAAATAAATAATCACAAAATATTAGCACATTTTCAACATTCAGATAATAATATCTAATCAAAAACAACTCGTTGTAAATGATGCCGCCAAGCCACAAACTTAAAACGTCAGTCATAAAAAGAAGTGATATCACATAAAAAGAAGCGATATAGAAGTGCATACTCCGAGTGCCGTGTAAAATTCTATTCTACTCATAATGTTTCCAAAGGACTCGGAGTGAGGTACAGTATGTGAAAACTGCTTGTCGACCTGCAGGCTTTTATAATGTTTGTTCTTCCTGCACTTACATTTATTTGTATTACTTCTCCCATTAAGACGTTCACGCCGGCGCGGTGGGTCACATTCGATTGTCTCAGATCTACAAACTCTCCGGCTTTTTGGATATCAGTATTTTAATACAGAAAATGTTGTTTTATTTAATTAGAACAATTGGTCTATTTAAAGGAACAATATTTTCTTTAAAATAATAGTGGTGTGAAAAAAGCCTTCCGGCTTTTTGCACACCACTTTTATTTTAGAGAAAATGTTATTCCTTTAAATCGCCCTATAGTTCTAATTAAATAAAACAACATTTTCTGTATTAAAATACTGATATTCAAAGAGCCGGAGACTTGGCAGCTCTGAGACAGTCGAGTGTGACCCACCGCGCCGGCGCGAACGTGTTAAACTGTAAAAACTCAAATCTGATGGTGTGTACATGCCCATTGTTATTTAACATCATGGGATCGATTTGTTGATTACCATTATTTGAACGAGAAAGACCACTTTTATGAGGAGGATTTTCTACGTAAACATGTAATAAAAATTTTGAGTTTGTAAAATAATAGTAAAAAATAATGATCATATGACTATTACTAACAATTCGCCTAATAATAGACGTTAATTAAACTAAGATATATTGCAGTAAAGCCTGCGTAAACGGAATTGCACATGACAGGGGAAAAATATGTTCTAGTAAGGCTACTAGTATTATATAATATTTTTTATATTGGAAACACGACATTTACGTTTAAAAAATAAATCTGTCATAAACAGGATGCATTTTATCAGTTTTCCCTTTAAATTTAATACAGTGTATTATATATAAGCGTATTTATGTAATTAAAAATTATGTTTAAAATAATGAAAAGTATAATTGTAATAATAGATGATTACCACAATTACATACCATTTCCAGCTTGTCTTACAAATCTTTCTGATTTATTACAGATCTTCTTTTACAAATATTTATAAGAGTGATATAATGAGAAAAAATTAATATTTTCAACTTCGACAATTTTTCGAAATTGGTATAGGTACTGCATATATTAAATATACGCTTGCAGGTCGCAAAGCAGTTTTCACATACTGTACCTCACTCCGAGTCCTTTGGAAACATTATGAGTAGTGATAGATTTTTACACGGCACTCGGAGTATGCACTTGTATATCGCTTCTTTTTATGTGATATCACTTCTTTTTTTGACTGACGTTTTAAGTTTGTGGCTTGGCGGCATCATTTACAACGAGTTGTTTTTGATTAGAAATCACTTCTTTTTGTAAGGTATTTCATTTGCATTATACATATTCCAATTTAATTCAGAAAACAAAAGATAAACGAAAGATGATAGAAGTAAAAAAATAATTTAATAGTGAGACTATAAACTTTTCAAAAGTGTGATATATCTAGAAGCCATAATGTAGGACTTTTTACAAACAATTCAAATACATTTTATCAATCCTTACAAATCTCAGAAGAAATCATTTATTTTTTAGAAATGATAAAACGTGTCGAACTAACCAGAAATATTTTTAGCTGTTGTTCTATAAGCTATAGGGTGATTCATAAATTAACTCAGTAAGGAATTTATTTTAATAACTTTTGAAAAACTAACATTACATTTTCAAAATTCGCATCATTTTACACAAAATGTGTAAAGACTTAAAAACAGACTTAATAATGAGCATTTGTTTTATCACCGGACGTGCTTGAAGTAATTTTTAAATAAAATTAGCTTTTTTTATCATTTTGAAATCCAATGTCCCTCCGACAAGCGTGGCAGAAACTCAGATTATCTTATTTAGCCTCTTTTTTTTTAGAAAATGTTTTCATAATCTCTAACACTTGTTGGATTTTCTGAATTGTCAATTCATGCACTTTCTAAATTCATAATTGTTTTTTACGTCCACTAGCAGGACATACTAAGTCATATGCTTTCCAAGTATTTTCTCACATATTTCGGATCATTCATACAATAAATTATAATTCATTCAATAAAAGTTCAGAATTCGGATTTTCATCGTTATAAAATGATTTTCCCTAATTCCAGTCATATTTGTAAATTTTTAAGTAGCTCTATTATCTGATTAAAAATTAATTAAAAGCTATTTATGGCATATTGATAACATTCTTTAATTACCAAGTCCAAAGTAACAGAATCGATTAGTTTAATAAATCCCCTTATTAATCTTTTTAAATGAAAAGAAAAGGAAAAATTCCAATAAAACTGCCAAAAATTTATTTGATATAAAAGGATTGTAAAAAAAAAAAATGAAAAAACATTATGTAATAAAAAACCAGACTCACTGTGTTACCTTTGTAAAATTGTTTAAATTGAATAAATTTCAAAGTTTGGAATGTTGAAAAAAATATTTGAGTTTATGTGTATTTTAATATAAAAGCAATACAGAATTGAACACTTTCCCGCTTATTTCAGTATGATAAACAGTGATCCTTGAGTTCTGTCGAATTGTTTTCATGACTATAAGTACTCTGTGATTCACTAAAGTACTTACATTATCTTTCTGAGCCTGTTCTGTGGTTTCTCCGTAGTCAGTGTTTACCTAGAATCTTTCTATAATCGAGGTCCACTGGCACGTTTCTATAATCCAGTTTCTCTTCAGATATCAGCAGGACATTCGGTGATGATTATTGTACGCCGTACCTTCGCCAAACATCATTCCGATTTCGTGCAAAATAAAAGTTTCTTTAATTGTTATCTAAATTTTGTGTGCAAAAATACCCATAGTATTGAAATTTTAAAAGGGTGTGGGCTGAAATCTAGAAGCATTTTAACAAAGTGGATAATAGAAAAATCTTTCATAAAGTAGAAACCTGGATCGCCGAGCCTTTAGATAAAGAAATTGAATTCACACTTAACTTCCAAGTAACCTAAAATTGTCTAGAGATTGAAAAGGTACAAATTCATTAAAGTACGTGCCACTAAGTAAATAACTATCGATTGTAATGCGACCTTGTAAACGAACCGCAAATGCTTCAATGCCGCCTTACAATAGAGAGCTTAATTGGGTCGAATGCAATAACATCTATCCTATTAAAATCCGTGCGCGTATCTATCTATGTAACCTCAATAACTCGGAAATCATAGGGCGCAGGGCTGCAAAATTTGGCACACGGGTTGCTTGTAGGGGGCTCATGAACGATTGGGGTCAAAAATTCGAAAATTTTGAATAATTTTTTTTATTTCACGTTTTTGGCGAATTTTTGCCTGTTTTTATGTTCAACCCGTAATCGTGCGAGTTCTAGCCAGCTTTAAATGTTTACTGCAATGTGAGATGTACATGTCGTAGGTTAATTGGAGAATCATCTCTCATTTTCCAATTAGCTTAATATTTTTCAGGTCTATTGCATAGAGCCTAGACAGCGGTTACGCTAATTGACAAGCAGCTACTCATTTAAAAATCAGGGTGATTTTTTTTTAGACTTATAAACCCATAACCCGAACTGAACCCCAAAAAATAAATTACAACAGACTGTACGCCGATACGAGCAAGCCAAAATAATTTCAGTCTACATGCATCCTGACCCGAAACTGAAATTTCCATTTGAAAAATCCCGAAATCTGACCCGAACCAAATCTGACAGCAAACAAAAATAATGAAAATAACCGTAACCCGATCCGATCAAGACAAAATAATTTCCGTGCACAGGTTGTACTTTATACTCTTTTCTTTTAAACAGATGCTTTAATAAACCTTTGATTTCCCCTACCTCCACAATATTTAAAAGTTTAAAACTGCATTATTTATATTTCAATTTATCTGTACGGCAGTTTTATACAACTGTTTCAAAAGTTATTAACAGCTTGGTAAATTAATTTTTATTTTTACCTCAGTTATAACTATGGCAGTACAATAAATATTTATTATTTTTTGGTATTTTTCTTAGTTTCATTCTTGTAAAATATTAGTTTAATTTGTTGATTTAAGTATCATCCCTTAGTTCCAGAAAATTACAATAAATGCTATAAAATAAAATTCCGAATAAGAGTTGCTTCTAAAAAGATAATAGTTATCTAAATTTTATTTAAAAATCGGAAATAACAGTTCGTAGATGTTAAAGAATATAATAATTTATAAATGAAATATGTAAAAGAATATTAATATTTATTTTTAAACTTTATATAATGTTTGGTTCACTAAATTATGTCAAACGTGCAATCCTCCACCCCCTTAAAAATTACACAAGACGGTACAAATTAAAAAAAAAAAATTCATTCACCTTTTCATTTAACCCTTTCAGGGGCGCCGTTTGCAGTCTGCAAACGGTTAATTTTAAGGTCTAAATTGCCAAATGGCACCAGTAATATTTTAATACAATTTCGATCTCATAATGTACGTGAGAAAAAGCTGTTGATTATTTTCAAATAAATTTGTTTGTTAATTACGGTGCAAATTAATTATTTGAATATTTTTGGAGCAGAAATGCCTTGCCCCTGAAAGGGTTAAAATATTAATTTCTTTTTCTTAAGGGATAAAAAAAAAGAGAAGATATCCAAGAGTTGAAATATTTGGATGCTCATTCGATCCGCTTCATATTAAATGATACTTGTACATATAGATTGTTTTCTTTTAAATTAATAAGTTAATAATTTTTGTTGGACGCATTAATTTTGTCACAAGCATCAATAACAATAAAGTAAATATGAATATACAAAGTCTGACTGTTTATGAATCTTCAAAGAAATGACAGATATTCTCTTCCAGTGAATGAAGCCCTAATACAATGCTTTGGGTAATCGACGAATCCTCATTCGACTTCGTCTTTAACGGCTCTGTATGCTATGCTTTGTAAAATCGCCTTTCCGATCCCAAACACCTACTTAACACAAAGCCTTCGGCCGATTTTTTGACGTCTTTCTTTGACGACCGAAGACCTTTCCCTCCAATACGACTCCGCGCTTTTCTTGTGCAGGTAATGTATATATAATACAGGGACTGACAAAAGTTGAAAATTCTTAGGCGCCAGGAAAAATTCTTAGGAACCAACTTGAAGAATCATTTCTCTGACATTAACGCATTCACTGCAAAATGGAACACGGGCTACTCAGAATCGTATTCGGCCATTTTTGATTGACGTGTGTCGTTTTGCTGTGAACAAGTTAACTAGTCAATAAAAAAATTAACTGAGAAAAACATTTTAAGATAATATCACCTTTACTTTGCAAAAATAAATAGAAACAAACTATGAAATTAAACATTACATTGCTGCCAACTTGTACTGATTTTTCTTACCACTAAAATTTAAAAGCAAATTTTGCCTAATTGAATCGCCGGAATATAACGATTTTTAACGATCGAATAAAGCAAAAATTTCTTTTTAATTTCAGAGGTAAGAAAAATCCGTACAAGTTGGCAGCTATGGCATTAACCCTTACCGGCGCGGAGTAATTCTGTTTATAAACTGCTGAAATAATGGACTTATACCGCAATTTATAAACAAATTTATTTGAAAATATGAACTTGCTTATTTTCAAGTACATTATAATAAGTAAATTTTAGTTAAATATTCTTGGTGCCGCTTGTCAGTTTTGGAATTAAAATTAGGTGTCCTTTTTTAACAACACCGCGCCGGAAAGGGTTAAAACAGCCGATAAATTAATATCCTTACCTTTAAATCCCAGCAAGAAATTATATACATAAATTAATAATACATTTGAGATTCGGATTTAAAATACCATTTGTCAATTGAATTTTCAGGATCGAAATCCTTTATAGATGGTACATTTAAATTTATAAACAATAAACTACTCATACTTTCCTCTTTTAAGTTTGAACGAAATTCTCTTCTGATAACAAGACAATTCTCTTACAAGTCATAGGAAGCACTAAACTTTGGCAATCGCGATTTCAAAGGTGAGGAGGAAATTTCAAAAGTTATAGACAGCACCTCGTTACAACAGCCAGTGTTGATTAGACACCAACACCTTCAATATTGCTCAAGAAACCAATAGATGGATCTGAATTTGTTAAAGGCGATTCTATCAAGAATTACGAATCACAAAAAGGAGGCGCTCACTGGAGGTTAAATTGGGAATTAGAGGGTTAAATGAAAAGCATATAACATTCAACAGCTTAATCTATTTATGATTGAGGAAAAAATTACGATCGAGTAAAACATAATAAACATCTATTTAAACCCAGAAATATTTCATAATAAGAATATGCTGTGATTTTTAAAACAGTGCTTTTTTATAATTGTAAAAAAAAAAAAAAAAAATATGTAACGTTACTCCATAAAATGGGTGGCAGCCTTGCTGTCTCCGTTTTATCGAGTAATTTAACCTATATACGTACGTTACATTCTTGGGTAATATTACTAAGCCAGTTATATCAGTTTAAGTTACACCTTTGTATTAATTACACCATCAGTTTAAATTACCAATTACACCATTATAATTATTCCATAAAATTTGAGGCAGCACTGTGTATGGAGTAACGTTACATTTTTTTTTTTTTTTTTACAGTGAACAAATTAAAATAATGGGTGATCTATCTGCCACTAATAATTATACAGGTAACTTCCAGCCATGTATAACTTCCGAATATATAACTGATTTCACCTTTATTATACAGCACACACGTAGATAATTTAGCCACACAGAAGCTATAAAAATGACAGAAATCAACGTCCTTTTCAAATTATTCATCCTGTTAACCCTTTCAGGGGCAAAGCATTTTCAATACTAAAGTGTTGAAATAACTGAATGGTACCAGAATTTACGAACAAATTTAATTGTAAATAAGAAAAAGGGTATATTTCACTTTCATATAAAATGGAAAATATTTTACCAACATTCTGGTGCCATTGTGGCCTTTGGGAATTAAAATTAAGTGGTTTCATGGTCATACGACTGCCCCTGAAAGGGTTAAACAACAGCGAAAAAAAAAATATAGATTAAACAAAAATAAAGTACCGAAATGTGAATACAAAAACTCAAAATTTCACTTTCCGTGAATAATATAATAATGTTGTTTATCAAAAAGTGATATAAATCGAATAAAATCTGTATAAAAATTCTGTTTCCGAACGGGTTATTCAAATGTATTTAAGCTAGAAACAGACAAAAGTCTCTAGCTGTCAGGAAGGTAACTCTAAAGAAAAAAGAAAAAATCCTTTTTCATTTTCATTTGTCGTCGCAAAATTTTCAACGTATTCGCAGAATCTTATGTAAAATCATGAAATTTGATCGCATGTTCGTTGAAGAGCTTGGGAATCGAATAGCGATTTTCCATTTTTAATTTTTTTCCTTTTTGATTTTATAGTCTTGGAGTTCACAGGTAAAATAAAGAATCGGTCAATGCCTTATCCAATATTGGTTAATATGACAAACTTCGCTGAATGTCATACGTCTAGTTTACATCTGCCGATATCCACTGATATAACTTAATATTAGTTTTAGAAAAAAAAAAGCATTCAATAAAGCTTTTGCATTACTTATAATATTATAATACGATGTAATAAATTTTTTTGTCAAAATCATTTGAGCCGTTTTTTAAATACAATTAAATTGACCCACAGTGACCCAAAAATGACCCTCTAATCAAATTTTCTCGAAATTGTGACTTGGCCTAATGGTCTTCTCATGCTCAGAAACTATATAATACAAAATTTTGTCAAAATGTTTTGAGCCGTTTTTTAGATACAAGTAGTTGATTCACAGTGACCCACAAATGACCCACTAATCGAATTTTCTCGAACATGCAACTTAGTCCAATGATCTTCTCATGCCCATAAACGGTATAATGCAAACTTTTGCCAATATCGTTTGAGTCGTTCTTTAGATACAATTATCTTGACCCACAGTGACCCAAAAATGACCCTCTAATCGAATTTTCTCGAACATGCGACTAACCCCAGTGGTCTTCTCATGCTCTGAAAAGATATAATACAAAATTTTTTGTCAAAATGTTTTGAGCCGTTTTTTAGATACAATTAGCTTGACCCACAGTGACCGAAAAATGACCCAGTAATCGAATTTTCTCGAACATGTGACTTAGCCCACACGTCTTCTCATGCCCAGAAACGGTTTTAATACAAAATGTTGTCAAAATTGTTTAAGTCGTTTTTAAGATACAATTAGCTTGACCCACAGTGACCCAAAATGACCCACTAATCGAAATTTCTCGAACATGCAACTTAGTCCAATGGTCTTCTCATGCCCAGAAATGGTTTTAATACAAAATGTTGTCAAAATTGTTTGAGTCGTCTTTAAGATACAATTAGCTTGACCCACAGTGACCCAAAATGACTCACTAATCGATTATGCTCGACATATGATTTAGCCCAATGGTCATCTCATGCGCAGAAGCGGTACGTTACAAAATTTTGTCAAAATGTTTTGAGTCATTTTTAGGTTCAATTAGCTTGACACCTGACCCATTGTAACCCAAAATGTCCCACTAATCGAATTTTCTTGAACATGCGACCTAGCCCAACGGTATTCTCGTGCCAAAAAACGATAGAAAGCAAAATTTCGTGAAAATCGTTAGAGCCGTTTTCTAGATAAACTTAGCTTGACCCACAGTGACCCAAAAAGGACCCCCCCCCCCAAACATCAACAGATATCGGCTAAATTTCGGCCTGTAATAAGAATTGTCGGTAAATGAACGGTAGTCAAATAAAGAGATTAACGCGATGTGGTTTCGGCAACAACGACGATTCCTCTAGTTATAGGTCAAATGCTAACGTCTCCAGAAAGTCGAATTGACGTATGAGATAAACTGATTGGCGCATACTGCAAATATAAAGTCGGCCGATCCTGTCACACGACCAAATTTGAATCATTTTACTGGGAGCGTATTATTTGCCTCTGCGATAACTCTAACCCCCGTAGTGAAATGTTTCACGTGACATAAACACACCAATATCCTTCTAGATCTTTATCTCCTCTCCCCTCAAAATCCTCTTTTCACGTTTCAATGACACAGACCCCACTTTTAAACGAACAAACGAAGGGAATAGAAGTCAAAAACACTTCCGAAGATATGTTCTTGGTGAGAATAAATTCCTTATGCACAAATCAATATACCTTAACCTGTTAAAAGTTTGCAGATTCTCCACGATAACTGGATAATAAGACTGTAATCGAAATCTAATCATTTGTTTAAAAATTCTAATTCTCTTTCTCTTTTTTTTCCTTTTTTAGTTACGTATAATCATTCATACTTAAAAATATATTTTGATAAGTAGAACTTAAGCTGATTAATAAATTAAATGAAATAAACTGATATATGTGTTAAATGTTGATAATAAGACAAGCCGTTTTTTTAATTCAGATAAATATGAGAAAATATTTTAAATTAAAAACTAGAAACTATTTGCTCTAAACATTGTTTTTTAATTATGTATTTTCAGAATCCTGAGTAAATAAAAGAATTTCTTTGGAAGTTAATTATGTTTTTTAGAATTAAGAAACTGCAACGCTAGAACTGTAATAATATGAAAGATGACTGATTGAAATGACATATAAAAAAGTTTGGGAAAGCTTTTGAGATATTTTTCGAAATGTTATGATTTAACTTGTCTTACAGAGAAGTAAATTATTTCTTTTGCTCCAGATAGTGAAAAATCTAATTTTATGCTATTTTTAAAAGTTAAAAAAATAACTGAACAAAATATTCATTAAAATAATGATTTAGATTTTGAAAAAATTTATTTTGTATACATAACAATAATATAATGAGAATTATTAAAGAATGTGATTTTTATAGTTGGGAAACAATGTTAAGTGGGAATAATTTTCATTGTAAGGTGCAAATATTGTAGAATTAATTTAAATTTTTGAAAGTTCGCTTTAATTCAAGTAATATATTTTGCTAAATGACAATATTTTCCACTATCAAATGTAAAAATATTTACCTATCGCGGGTGTAACTAATTAAAATGTAAGAAATTTACTATTGTTTAAAGTCTAAACATTGCGGTTAAAAGATGTTACAATAAAAAATACAAATAATTACAATTAATTTTTCTTTCTAAGATGCAAAAATATTTAAATATCAATAGTATTAATAATAGGTAAGAACGTAATTTTTACCTTAAGAAAGTAAATTTGTTTGCTTTTACACTAGAAAATTAATTGCAATTTAAAATTTAATTGTAAGTAATTATACTTTTTACAGCAAATGCCTTTAAGAGCAATTTTTAAGCTTTAAACAAAAACTTTTTTTTTTTAAACATTTCAATTTGTTATATGATCGACGAGTAAATAATTTTGCATTTTATTTGTAAAAATAATGCCGATTAGTAACGTTTATTCTTTGAATTTAAACGAACTTTCTTACTTTTAAATACTATTTTTGCACCTTACAAAATTTGCAGTATGATATAACTGACTAATCGGCAAAATATCATATGATATTGGAATGTTGTCGGCAAAAGATTACCTAGTGACCAAATGATCAAAAACTAATAGGCTAAAGCTTCAAAACTGATTTAATAATAATCGGGATGCGATGCTCCTTATGCGCTTTGCCGGGCGGCCAAAAAGCTTTTCCCCCCCGACCCCAGTGAGTGAGATCGTTCGGGCGAAACATACTCAGATTAGAACATTCGGCGGAAGCTCGGCCAAGGATTATTTGCTGCTTGGGCCAGTAATCGATCTTTCTCTAACATGTGACTCAGCCCAATGGTCTTCTCATAATCCAAAACAGTAGATTACGAAATTTAGTCAAAATAGTTAGAGCCGTTTTTTAGATAAAATTAGCTTAACCCGAAGTGACCCAAAAATGACCCACTAATTGAATTTCTCGAACATGTGACCTAATCTTGTGCCTAAAAACGGTTGGATATAAAATTTAGTCAAAATCGATTGAGCCGTTTTTTAGATATAATTAGCATGACCTTGACCCAAAATGACCCACTAATCGAATTTTCTCGAAAACATGACCTAGCCCAATGGTCTTCTCGTGCCTGAAAATGGTAAAATGCAAAATTTAGTCAAAATCGTTAGAGCCGTTTTTAACATAAAATTTACACAAACACACACACAATTTTTGCTCGTATTATAATATAAAATTTACTATGTTTAATGTACGTGCTGGCAGAACGAAATATGCGGTTTATACGAAGGGTATGAGACGAAATATGAGGGTTTGTATAATTTAATATAACAATTAGAAATCTTTTTCGCTTTCAATTAGATACAAAGAGAATAAAATTACTACTGTGTGTATAATAGCTTTTATTTTCACTCACCAGACAAAAGTAAATTTTATTTACTTTATTTTTTTTTTATTTATTTATTTTTTTTTTCCATCAAGCTTTTTAAAGATAATGAACATTGAATTAAAATATTTCAATTCCGTGTGGAGATATTGCACTCCTCACCCCCTACCTATCTGGTACGAATATAGTTTGATGCAAATATACATATATTTTTTTTCTTTACAGAATGGATAATTTGAAATGACGTTGATTTGAATCCATTGTTATGAGTTCTAAGTATCTATAACATCCACGTAAATGCTGACTAATAGATGTCAAATCACTTATGCACTCCAGATTTTTGTATGCTTAAGAAGAATTTGCAAATTATATAGTATGTAATTATTAGTAACAGATTGATTATTATTATTTTTGTTTGCTGAAAAAAGGATTACAGGATAGGCGTATTATGGAAAATTCCTATGTTGAAATGTATGTTTATTATGTTTTATTTCAATCAGCATTTTTTCTCAATCATAAACAAATAAAGATGTTGAATAAAGTATCTTTTTCAGTTTAACCACCCATCCTTAATTGAAGTCTGCGCCTCAATTTTTGTGAATAGAATTTTTTTTTTAAATTACCGCAGGCAGTTCCTGACTCCAATTTGCTTCTTGAAAAATATTGAAGGGGTTGGTATGCAATAAACACTCGCTGTAATAAAGATATGCTTTCTACAGCTTTACAAACTTCCCCGAACCTATTTGACACGGCGCTATTCCAGGGTTCGCACGTTTTAAGGACTTTCAAGCACCTGTTACTAGAATTTTCGTAAAGTAATATTTGGCTTATTTAATGAAAAACAATTGTATTTTCAGATATAGCGACCAGTACTAATTTTTGGTTCTAAAGCACCTAAAATCTTCTGAATCCCCTGATGCACACGACCCTGCTATTCGCCTTTGCTTAACCCCTTAACGCTCGAATTAAATTACGGTTTAAAAATTCAAATTGCTTATTGGCACCACTTTTATGAAAAATAAATATTCACCTTATTTAATAACAGGTAAAACGATGCCAAAATATAGGTAATTTCACTATTTTATAAAACTGGTGGGAATCAAACAATCTGAGTGAAAGACACAACCCGTGAATATGACGGGAGCGAGAATTAAGGGGTTAAGTTTAGTGCTTAGCATGACATATAAAAGGTAAGTACAGACTTTTTTTTTAAATGTCTATCCTTAGTATAACAGTATCAGAAATCTTGTGCATGAAACTGCTTAAGAATTTACTTATTAACAGAAATTTTAAACTTTCGGGAACTAAACGAGTAAAGTGTCATTGTGCAAGAGCACGTTCAGCTAAGAAGTATAAGCTATTAAATATTGATTCCATCATGGAATAATACCCAAATATAAGACTTTTTAGAATATCCTTACGAGTATAACACGGGCGGAGTAGGATGTTCCCCATTTCTCTGCTTTATACCCAATGTTATAGTCGTAAAAAAACCAGACGGTACACGTTAGAGGCAGAGGGTATACGCTAAAGTCATGAACGTCATGCCTTGAGTGTACGCTATAGCATTATTTCAGTAACAGAGGGCATACGGAGCTTCTTAAAAAAATCCAGAGGGTACACGCTGTATACCTCCGTATTCCCTCCACTACACCCTGTTGATACCTTAAACCAGCATAGTCCTCTTCAATCTTATGAGCGGACAGTGAACCACGGGATTGTAGCATTCAGAAAAATTTTCTTGTGTCAGAAATATTTAGGAGAACGTCTATAAATAATAAAATAAAAAACTTTGTATATGCCGCTAGACATTATTATCTTAAAAAACAAGTGACCGAATCCGCTACTGCCGATTTCGGCACACAAGTATTAAATCATAGATGCAGCATCTCTTAATTGAAGAGCTAAGTGGAAGAACATGTAAAGTAACAAAAATTACATTTGAAGAAATTCGAAGTGAAAGTTTTTGCTGTAAATTTTAATAATTTATTTTCTGTTTGATACCATGTATTTAAAATACACTGCTCAAAACAATTAAAGGATATTTGAAGTTTTATATAAAATAAAGATATAAACGAAATTTTTTTTGCCGAAAATAGAAGAAGAGAATCACAAATGCAAATTTTTCTGGTTTTCAAACTGTGGAGTATGCAAATTTTGAGTTCGACGTCAAAAACGTCGCTTCAGCGGCAGCGAATGAAATTTGACTTTCAACTGGATAAAAGAGAATGAAGACAAGGATGATCGGCATTCAGTGATTGCTTTGATTCGATGAGTACGATGTCTCAGCGAAGTCATTTGACAGATTCAGAAGCTTTGAGAATTGTTGGTAGGTTAGAAGGGGGCCAAACTCAAGCCGAAGTAGCGCAAGCCATTGGAGTGTCACAAAGTGTCATTTCCAGGACCTGGAACCGTTTTTTTGAGAGTGGATGTGCAGGCTGAAGACCAGGGCAAGGTCGTAGACGGGCAACAACGCCCAATGAAGATCGGTATTTAGCGTTAACAGATCGGAGACACCGAACCATGAACGCTACTCTTCTCCAACAACACCTTCGCTCGGCTACAGGCACCACGACTTCAACTCAGACTGTCCGAAACCGGCTCCATGCTGTAGGTCTGTATGCTCGCCGACCGATGGTATGTGTTAGATTAACACCAAGGCATCGTCCCGACCGCAGGGAGTGGGCAACCGAGCATGTCAACTGGAGGAAAAATGAATGGTGCAATATTCTGTTTTCTGACGAGTCCCGTTTTTCTGTGCATCCGGATAATAGGCGTATTTTCATCTGGAGGGACCGTGGCAGTAGGAATAATCCTGCGTTCGTCCACGAAAGTGTCAGATTTGGCGGTGGAGGAGTGTTGGTGTATGGTGGCATCTCCATTGACGGGCGCACTGACCTCTACATCATTCGAGATGGAGCTCTGACTGGTCGCCGATATAGGGATGAGATCCTCAGACCTATTGTAGTCCCTTACGCTGCAGCAATCGGAGATAACTTCATTTTAATGGACGATAACTGCAGGCCACATCGTGCAAACCTGGTGGAGGATTTCCTTTTCGAGGAAGGAATCGTTCGAATGGAATGGCCAGCGTGTTCTCCAGACATGAATCCAATCGAGCACGTTTGGGACGCTCTAGAAAACGAGTTTCTGGCCGCCAACAACCCCCACAAACTCTCCAAGAACTGGAAAAAGCTCTTCTGGAAGAGTGGGGCAGAATACCCCAACTCGTCATTAATATCCTCATTGAGTCCATGCCTCAAAGGAGTTCAACGTTGCTGGCCGCCCGTGGAAACCATACCCCCTACTGAAAATGATTTTCTTTGAAGAAAACACCTTTTCTTATTCTTTTTTCTCATATGCACAAATTGTGTTTTTTTCCTTTAGTACACAAATGCGCAATAAAATGCATTTTTTCTGCCAAACATGTGTAATTTATTCTCATATAACCTACTATGTCTGTCGACCATGTATCAATCAGCTAAACAGTTTACCAGATACAAAATCCACCTAAAACTGCAATATCCTTTAATTGTTTTGAGCAGTGTATTAACAGGTATGGTACTAATCTCTCTCAGAAAAACTTGTTCATATTTAATTTTCAAATATTAAAAATTATTAATATTATTGACATTATTAAATGTTAAAATATTAAATATTAATGAATAATGTCTGAAATCTTCAAGACTAAACAGAATCTTAGTATTTTAGCTTCAGCATGTGATAGGATACCTCATAACACTTTCAAAAAAAAAAAAAAAAAAAAAAAAAAAAAAAATTAGAAAATGTAGCATAACATGTTCTTCCACTCAGCTCGTCAATTATTTCGGAGTCTGATCCAGGACGAGCATGTTTTCAACCGGAAATTTTATTTAAACAAAAATTTCAAAATGAAATCTCAATTGTACCTTTCTGAAATAGGACACATTCCGTTATATATGTTTTCCGGTTAAAAATATTTTTGTCGTTGATCAGACTCCGGAATAATAAACTGATGACATTTAAGATTAAATGTTACGTGCTGGAGACTGTATTGTCACATTACAGCAAACATACACTGCAGCAAAAGTTTAGACACTGGTGATTTTTAACCTTTAAATAAAAAATACGAGCACTTGGGTTATACAAATGGCTGTACTTATTTTTTAATATATTTTAAGCGTTTTAGGACAAAAATAACGGTTTTAATGTAGGATATTACTTAATTTAACTGAAAAAAGTGAAATTTGCATATTGCAAAAGTTTAGATACTTTTGTGATTTTTAGGCAACTGTTCAAGAAAAACGCAAATTTCAAACTTATAGCATCATATACATGAAGTATTTAAGTGAACCTCGCGATAGTATCGGTTAGTGAAGATGCCGCGAGCTAGAAATTTTCAGTCAAATGAAGTAATTAACCCTAGAACTACCGGAAATTTTACTCAAGTTTTATAAAAACATTCTACACCAGAATTTTTACTTAAAACTATTTAATTTGTTTATTTAACTTATTATTGTCTGATTTATACATTTAGTTTGTTTTGAAGAAATTTTCTGGTTTGAATAGATATTTTGAATATACATGTCGGGTCCATTGGAACCTTCTGGTAGACAGAGGGTTAAAGCATGGAAGCTGAAATCGAAAGCAGAAATCTGTTGCAGAAATTTCATCTACTTTAAATCGTCCAAAGAAGTCTTTCTATTAAGTACTGTCTATGGGTGACTCTTTCAAAGCAAAACATAAATCTGGAAGGACTCGTGTGGCCAGAAAACGAGATTATAGAAGGATCCATAAACTGGTATCTAGACAAATGATGACTGCTTATCGCATTAAAAGTGAGTCAGAGCTCTCTGTGTTAACGGATACTTTCGTAGATGAATTATAGAGATATGTACATTAGTTTATATGAAAATGATAAAACAACCAGTCTTGAAATCTCACAACAAATTGACACCTTTCCGTTGCGGAGTAACTCAGTTTATAAAACTGATGAAATAATGGACTGAACCCAGAATTTATAAATGAATTTATTAGGAAAATCGAACTTGCTTATTTTCACGTACATTATAAAAGGAAAGTTTTAATTAAATCTTCTTGGTGCGTCTGTCAGTTTTGGAATTAAAATTAGGTGTCCTTTTTAAGGACACCGCCCTCGAAAGAGTTAATGATTTGAGCCTCACTTAGTTTTAATTCTCGAGTATCTCTGGAGTTTCTCAATGGTCGCCAAGCAGCGTAAGACTACATACATACATTGGAAAACAATTTACAGAAATTTGGTGAACTTTTAGCTCTTCCAAAGTATGTATTTGTGCAAGATAATGCGTCTATTCATGTTGCATACAAATCAAAAGATTAGTTTAACTCTCAAAATATTACTGTTCTTGACTGGCCCGCGCACAGTGTGGTATTTAGCCCCAAAACCTGGCCAAAAATGATTATTTTAAAAATAGGTTTCCTACCCTGCTTTATTATTCCTCATTATGTTAAGTAGTTTCTGAATCTGATTGCGAAATGCTCAATGCGCTTGCGCGCCACAGCGAGTCACGTAATCGGTCGGAAGTTGCCGTTCGCCTACAGTGGTCGTGTGATTTTCCGATGCGCTCAGATTTTAGTGTTTTGAAATCTCTTGTAGTTTTGCGTCTTAACAAGTTAGTGATTATTGTTGTGATGGACTATTCTAAACCAGGTATGTGCTTTATAAACACTATATTTGCGTAATAAATATCCAGCTGTTTTTGTCGTTATGGTCGATAACTTAGATGTAATTAACAGTGTCATAAATATAATTATCTGTAATATTTAGAAAGGATTTTGTTATATTTCTAAACATATCTAAGCTATGAAAACTATTGTGTAACATGCAGTACTTAGTATACAAGATAGTTATAAAAAAATCAGCCGCCCGAAACCGCCCCCCTATTTTTAACGAATTTTTTTGTTAGGTTCTACAATTTCTGATATAAATTACTGCTATTTAGTTTTTTATTTATTTTGTTAACAGGGCCTTTTGGATTGAGGTCTATGACTCGAAATGAGTTGTATGCCATCATGAAACACTCAAATGAGTCAAAGTTTGATGGAAAGCTTAAATTTATGGAGGAAGATTTATTAAGAAGTTATTCTGAAGGTGATCCAAGGATAGCTGAGATGAAGCAAAAGCTCTCTGTTATTAAAAACCAATTCAAGCAAAAATGGTTAGCTGCTCATAAAACAAGGTCAAGATTCGAAGAAAACAATGTCGAATGGTTAAACGGCACTATATTGCTGCCAATTGCAGGTACGTGAAACACAGCAGAAGCAAACCCTTTACTTTATTATTATTGTGTGCTTCGTTTTTTGCTTATATTTCGTTTTCTTTGCAGTGAAATGAAACTCTTTTTTATTATTAGAAATATATTTAGTAAGTAATTGTTATTGTTGCATGAGTCAAACCCGGTCGTCCTCAAAAATCTTTTGTAGAATCAAGTGAAAGAAGCAAACGCCGCAAAACCAAAGACCTTCGATCAAAAGACATGGAAGTATTGACCGCACCCAAATGAAATTGCGGGAATCAGGCAAAGTAGATGCTTCCAATATCGTAAAAGATCTTACGAAGAGCAAAAGAAATATGTAAAGGCCATGAAAAAAAGTCGTGAAGAACAAGAGCAACCTCGCCAGTTATCAAGTTTACATGCTTTGTCCATGTATACAGAAGCAGGACTTACTAAAGCCCAATATGAGATAATACGAGAAAAGAATAAAAGCTTTTTTCCGTGCTATTCTGTTCTTCAAAGGGTAAAAAAAGAATGCTGTCCAGAAATTCACAGGGTGACAGAGACGTGTGCCGAAATAAAAGTGCAAAAGTTGATGGATCATACGGCAACGCGACTGATTTTACATCTAAGAGAAGTTGTAGAACCTTTGAGTGATGACGAAAAACATTCTTTAATTTTAATAAGTAAGTGGGGTTGTGACGGGTCACAGCAGAGGCAATATAAAATGAAGTTTGAAAATGAAGCCTATTCTGACTCCAATATTTTTCAAAGTTCTGTGGTTCCTCTTCAGTTACTTTACGGGCCCGAAAAGAAAATTCTCTGGCAAAACCCAACACCATTATCACCTCGCTATGGTCGACCAATAAGAAATCGATTCATCAAGGAGACAAATGGCGTTACAAAAGAAGAAATAAAAGATGTCAAATCAGAAATCACAGCACTTACCAGCACAAAAATTGACGATGTGTCCATAAGACATAGAATGTTATTCACCATGGTGGATGGAAAAGTATGCAATGCCGCAACACACACCAAATCTACGATGAGGTGCTACATATGCGATGCTACTTCACCTGAGTTTAATGACTTATCAAAGAAGAGGGAGTGTAAGAAAGAAAATTTAAGTTTCGGGCTTTCCTTGCTACATGCTCGTATACGATTTTTCGAAAGTATATTACACATAGCATATAGATTACCTGTAAGAAAATGGAGCGCCCGCCTTTCTTCTGAGGAAAAACAAGCGGTAGAAAATAAAAAAAGAGAAATTCAGGATAATTTCAAACAACAACTCGGGCTCTTAGTGGATATTCCCAAAGCAAATTTTGGGAATACGAGCGGTGGAAATACAAGCAGAAGGTTTTTTGAAGAATATGAAATATCGGCAGCAATAACCGGAGTCGATAAGATTTTAATATATCGACTAAAAGTGATATTAGATACATTGTGTTGCGAATATAAAATTAATACAGATGAATTGAAATATATTGCCAAAAAACTGCTGAAATGTATATGACGCTATATGGATTTTATCCCATGTCCCCTACAATGCACAAGGTACTTTGTCATTGAGCAGATTTCATAAAAGAAGCTATTCTGCCAATAGGTCAACTAAGTGAAGAGGCTGCAGAAGCTCGTAATAAACATATTAGGCCGTTCAGATTAAACTACACAAAAAAGTTTTCGCGCGTGGCCTGCAATATGGATGTCCTGAATAGGCTTCTTTTAACTTCTGACCCCCTAATAACGGGCATGAGATGCAACACAAACAAGAAAAGAAAGCCCTTATCTTCTGAAGTTTTAAATTTGTTATCAGAAAGTGATATCACAAATGTTAATATTCTTGATGACAGTAATTGTGATGAAATCGATGAATAAATGTTTTGATTTATAAATAAGACTTTTTTTACCATTTTTACACCATAATTCAAATAAAAACGCAGATCTGTAGCTGTTTGAGGAAAAGAATAATTTTGGCCAGGTTTTGGAGCAATTATTGGTCATAGACTTCAATAGTTAAATTTATTCTTCAGCCAAATTCTTTTGTGTGTCCCTCTAAATGAATGATATATTCTATGCACACTATATTCTACAATAAGTGCCTTAGTATACCTTAGTGATGTATATATATTTCAGTACGTTTAAAATAGTGTGATATCACTAAAATACAGAGCAAACGATTTTTCCCCATTGACCATAATGTAAGGGAAGTATTTTGGTTGTCTCTGTAAATGAATCGTCAATGCTATAGACTTTATTTGCAATACCAAACATGCCATAGTGATACCCAATAACATATAACAATTTCAAGGCAATCGGACTATATTTACATAGAAAAATATTTTTGGCCAGGATTTCGGGTCAAATACTCCACTGTGCCGCGTGTAGTCCTGATCTGAATCCAATCGAAAACTTTTGTGACATCATATCTCATACGGTTTATGCAAATTTTTGACAATACTCCTCTGTAAATGAACTTCGATCTGCTTTTGAACGTATTTGGTACGAAATAGAACCCCAAGTGATGCAGGATTTAGTTTCTTCGATGGGAACTCACATTTTTGCATTCATAGCAGACAATGTAGGTCAAGTTCGATTTTAATTTATGGATATTTTTCTCTTAACAGACAGATTGTCTATACTTTTGCCACAATGTTAAATTTGTTTTTTTTGTCATTATATATTAAAATTTATTGTTTGTGTATGAAAGATAAGTCCCCAGTAATATATGACAGTTGAGTTACAACAATTCGTTACATACTTCTCAGTACAGAAGCACAATCGATCATTGTCTAAACTTTTGCTGAGCAGTGTATTTTGCAGACTGTACTTCTTCCTCTTTCGGTTTAGTCCAGACACGGCCAAACTCGATCGCCTGCCTTATACGGCCTTCACAATATCCACTAGTTTCGGAATCGTTAAAGACTACAATCGCCGCCAGATGGCGCGAATACCTACTGTAAATTGTATTTTCTCCACTGTAAATAATGCTTATTAAATGTTACTTTCATACATAAAAATACGAATAACGTCTCTGTATATGCGTTATAAAAGGCATAGATAACATACGTATATTTCGCCTAAGCGTTTTTTATACTGCAAACAGGAAAACTGAAGGATTTGGAGATAAATAAATACAATGCATTAAACATAAGCAACTAAAAATATATTAAATAACACGCTACTATAACACGGAAAACAAAGATTATAAATAAGTATATTTCTGCATTTTTTTTTAAATTTAAATTAAATTAAATTTTTAAAATATTATTTACTAGTTTAAAAATATTAAGAAAATTAACCAAAACTTTTTCAAAAAACCAATTATTCTCAATCAGGATAACTTTTTAAACCATACAATTATTTTTTGCACCAGACTTCTAATGTAAAATATAGGTATATAAAGTTGATTGCGGACAACTTTGGATGTTAGAAAACATTAGAGGTACTTAAAATGAAGTGTACTGGCGAATAGAAAAAAAAATAATTATAGGTTTCTATCATTTTTAGAAAATAAAAATAAAAAAACAGGGGAAATTATAAAATCAAATGTTTGAATTTTAGGCAGTTATATTATAAAAATTATAATAAAAAATATTTACACAATATTAAGAGAATAATCAAGTTCGCCAGTATCCGGCAACCAACAGAGAACGAAATATTTTTTTTTTCAGAACATTGATTTTTTTTGCAAGATTCTTAATTAATTTAAAAAATACAGATATATGTACATTGCAAACAATTTTTAATAAATTTGGCCATTATAGGAGTTGATCTGAAATATTCAAGCATGTAGAAAAATAACAAAATTACATACAAAATAAAATATCCTAATTCTGCACACTAATGGTATAAAACTATGATACAATTAAAAGGATATTTGCATGTTTCATAATATCATCAAAATAAGCAAGTCTTTTTGCCAATAACCAGCAATCAACTCATATCGATTTTCCTCCCCAAAACATGGATATTTACATGATTCTTAATTATTAAGAAAATATATATGTCTGTTGCAGATTGCAAAAAAATTTTACTAAATTTGGTCATTATATGTGTTAATCTGAAATATTCAAGCATATATAAATATTATAAAATTACATATAAAATTAAATATTCTAATTCTGGACTGTCGTATAAAAATATACGATTAAAATAAAAATATATTTACATGTTTCATAATATAAAAAAATAGGAAAGCCTTTTTGCCAATACCCGGCAATCAACTCATACCGATTTTTTTTTTTTTTTAAACATGGATATTTACATAATTCTTAATTATTTAGAAAATATATATATCAGTACATTGCGATCGATTTTCAATAAATTTAACCTTTATATGAGCTGATTTTAACTATTCAAGCATGTAGAAAAATTACAAAATCACATGATAAAATTAAAATTAAATATTCTAATTCTGGACTGTCATCATATAAAAGTGTACGGTAAAAATAAAAACATATTTACGTGTTTTATAATATAAAAAAAAATGTAAGCAGGTCTTTTCGCCAATATCCGGCAATCAAATCATATCGATTTTTTTTTCTAAAAAAAAAAAAAAATCATGGATATTTACACGATTTTTAATTTAGAAAAATGTAAAGAAAAATACATTGTGCACAATTTTCAATAACTTTAAATATTGTAGGTGCTGGTCATGAAATACGGGGAAACAAAAAACTAATAAATAAATAAATAATATTTTGTTTTCATGTTTGATTATTTTAAAGAATCAACAAGTCTATTTCTTTTTCTTTCAACAGTTTGTACCTTTAATTTGAAGGAAATCCATGAAAAGAAATTTCTGGAATTTTTTTAGTGAGTCGTCAGTGCAGTACAGAAAACAGCAATAAGCCGGTTTTCACTAAAAAAAATCAAAAATCGCAATTTCAGAGAAGTTATACCTAAGCAAACAGAAGCGTGCAAGGCAAATTCTTCATTGGACACAGTAGGTAAAGGCGCCCCCTACAATTATCCGGAGAGAAACTCCGATTCCCCGAAAACAAAGGGATTTCGACTTTTTGTTACCGCCGTATGAGGGAAATCGAGTTTGGCCGTTGTCCAGGTCATCTTGATATATGAGACTGGGACAACATTTTTGCCTTTAGGGGAGCGGTAGGACGGTCGAAATAATTCACATTAATGTTAAAAACGAACTGAATGAATGAAATAATGGTTTATTCTAATATTTTGTATTTAATAATTCAAACGAAAACTTACTCGACTCAGAGCATTATTATAAACAATTGTAGGATATTCTTATTATGGAAGATTTATTGGTTTAATTGTATATTTATTACATGTAACCAGCTGAATAGTATACGGATACTTATTTACTTCTTTGTTGATCACCGACTCGAGGTGGTGCCCGCTTTTCAAGATTTAATACTTGAATGTGCGCAAGAGAATGCAACTACAGTACTTTAACACTCACACCATAAAATATAACTAGAAATCATTGAATAACATAAACAGACGAGCAAATTGTCATCATGTTGTTTACTTCCGTTCGTTCATGTGAATCGACTGCAATAGTAGTGGATAAATGTAAATAATAGGCTGTGGTGCCAATTTGGGACTTCTGTCTTTATTTAGTCCCACGCTTCCACACTCTTCAAAGTACACAATGATGTACCAGGAAAAGCAACTTCACCAGGTAAAATTAGCGGGGAGTGCTTAGCGGAAGCTGGCGAATAATAGTAAGGATAAATAGCCAAATATTACTTTTTATGGGCGATTTTGATAGAGCTGTTAATCTTGTATACAACGTTTTTTTTTTCTTTTTTGCACAAAAAATATGTTGCATTAAAAAACATTCAGACAACATTCATTAGTCACTTCCTTTTAAATTTTTTAAAATAAATTTGATGAGAGTATTTTGTATTTTGATTCAAATAACAGATAGAATGCTAATTTTTTTAATAACACTTTGAAATTGTATTGTTATCGTTTACCCCACTCCCCCCCCACACACACGCACATAAGATTACATGTATATTGATACACAAGACCATTAATAAGTATATAAATATTAAAGAAATAAAACAGTCTGAGTGTGTTTTAAATCTGCCAGGAAAACTTGTAAACAAAAGAGGAAAGCTATTTTTATTTAAGGATAAGTTTTATAAATGCCTTTCAGTGTTTCGTAACCTTAATTTTTTATATATCTACGTAGTTTTAAATTATTGTAATAGAACTAAGAATCAAATATAGTTAATGCTTATTCTTAAGAGCTGTACAAAACGTTTTTTTCTTGAAAAAGATGTTACATTAAAAAATATTCAGACAAAAATTAGCCCCTTGCTTTTCAATTTATTTAAATAAATTTGACCGGTGACTAAATGAAATTAAATAATATACACCTCTTCAAACTTTAGTTTTATCAGTCATATAAATATGTTTATTGTTATTTTTGAAATAGTTTTAGTAATGTTTAATTTAATATTTATTTTTAACAATGTAATTTCATTTTTTATATAATATTTGTTTATAAAATTAATTATTATAAAATTGTAGACTATTATGTGTATACTATTGTGTGACACTATTATGTGTCTTAATATTTTACAAGTAATACATAAACTAAAACTATATACATTTTTTAGAGAATGGGAAACTCATATAATGTTAGCTTTATAGTTTATAATTTAGTATGTATAGATCCATTCACAATCAGATTTCCTTTTTTATTTCAATATAAATAATTGTCTAAATGGAAAATATAAATATAAATTATAATTATAATTTTTTAGGCTAAAATAAATATTTAAAATAATATCCATGGTTATTTATTTGAACTTCATGCTTTCACATTAAATTATTTTAAAATACATTTGTAAGACATTCACTGAAATTGTAAACTCTTCTCCCCATCTCCCTCCTCCTTGTTTGTTTTGTTATGTGAATGTTTTGTTAATCAAATGAAAAATTTCGAAACTGAAGATGATAATCTTATTATTTTTACTTAGACTCATCTGACTACTAATTATACTATGCAAAATACAAATAAAATTCTTTTTTTTTTTTTTTTAAGTGAATTAACACACAATTCTATAACAGATTGAGCTAAAATTTAGACAGGCGTATATTAAAGTCACTACAATTAATAAAAACAGGCATTAACAATTTTTTCTTCTTTGTATTACAATTGTAAAAAAGTACATAGATATCTGAAAAATTAAGATTTTGGGGAAACTGTGAAAAGCGTTCATAAAACTCACCTGTGAACAAAACTAGCATTGGATGCCCTCTTTTGTTTACAAGTTTTATCCGCAGTTTTAAAACACACACACACGTAATTTACTTTCTTTAAAATCTACACTACTTACTAACGATCTTGCGCATTTAATGTTGGTAAATTGTACTTAATGTTTTAATGTATCAAACGAAAAAAATCGTTAAATACTTTCTTTCATAAACGACGCTAACTTTTCTCTAACGAACAACGAACGCCATTTGAAAACAACCGCCAAAGAAACACTTGCAACCCTGGTGGACCTTGTCCATTCCAGTTGCGGGGGTACTGAATTAGCATTTCCCCAGCATGTTTTTTTCTCTGTACAATCTCTGCGTCACATTTCAGCAGGAACAAATTTACCGAAGTACAGTGCCTAAAATATATAGTAGCGTGCCGTTCGACGCTAAAAAAATTCACGCGAAAGTAATCCTCCAATAGATAGCGCTGACTGCAGTACAGACTAGGGCTCCTAAAATACAGGAGCCTTAGTACAGACTGGAAATTGCCGTAAGCTGATTATTAATACGATATAAATTAATGCTTTTTAGATAGTTATTTTGATATCATACATGGGTGGAAAATTGGCGCAGAGGTGGAGCCTATTGACACCACTAAATTTTTATGGTATTATTCAGTTTAATAAAAACTCAGAAATTTGATCATTAGATAAGGGGTAAAATACTACTATAATTTAGTGGTGTCAATGGGCTCCACCTCTGCGCCAATTTTCCACCACTGTATCATATAAGAAATCATAACTATAGGAATTGATATTTACATGTAAACAAGCCTGAAATATTTAAATAATGAAAAAATATTTTACAATTGTTATTTTTGAACAGAGAGAGATGTTTCAAATGAATCTTTATCACACGCACTAGCCATATTAAAACTTCGTAGTTAAAAGTTATAAGCCATTTTTTGGCCTCTTTGTACTAAAAAAAGGGAGCTCCCCGCATTCATACAAAAAAAAGCAAAATTGATGGTATTTTCCAAACTGAGCAAACATACTATGAATATTTTAAAATAAACTCCCAGTAGCAATATAACTTAGTATTATTTTCAAAACAAAGGCCTATTCGTTAAATAAATCTTTTTCACACTGGGAATCACATATTAAAATTCTTAAGAAAAAATTATAATACTTTTTTTTTTCTTATCCCTCTTTGTATTATGTATGCAAAAACAACCTAGGTTTAAAAATTACAAATACAGTAGAACCCCGCTAATCCGAACTAATTGGGACCGGTGCCTGTTCGTATTACAAAAAATTCGGATTACCTGAAATTT
The DNA here is from genome assembly GCA_963932465.1 of Maratus speciosus. Classification (NCBI taxonomy): domain Eukaryota; kingdom Metazoa; phylum Arthropoda; class Arachnida; order Araneae; family Salticidae; genus Maratus; species Maratus speciosus. The sequence goes on along the minus strand of OZ010793.1, from coordinate 9,933,404 downwards.
GATTAAAAATGGAAAAGAAAAAGAGGCTTTCTAAAAAGATGGAAGTTATAATTACTTAGTAGTACAGTAAGCATTATCTAATCAGGCATCCTAAGGTCCGGCATGCTGGATAATACGGCACGAATTTCGGAAAAAAATAGCACTCTTTGTTTCATCCCTAATGTTTATAATAATCCAATTGAACTTCAGAATGAGGAACTACGTAACAATCCATTACAAACGGTTCAAAACCGCGAATCTATAAATAGCGGAAGGAGGAAGGAAAGGAGGAAGAAAAAAAAACATTTCTGTAGATTATTTGCGAAATCAAACTGTTGAAAGAAAAATAAATTCTTATCATCAAAATTAAATACTTTTGCATTTTAGAAAAGAATTTTATGGTGACTGTGGCAAACAAACTGGCATTCGAGATTTTTTTATGATCGCTTCTACGAGTAGGTCTACAGTGCACGTTTTCATTTTATATTCATGTATATATATATATATATATATATATATATATATATATATATATGTAGCAATTTGCTACCGACTTTCAGATATTTAGGCGACACCAGTACACCTCGACATAAAATGTAGTAGAGCAATCAAAACCATCCATCCGTTATATTGAAAATACAGGATTGCAGTCAGAGTGGCGAGAAAAAACAGGCTCGAAAAACATTGGGATAATTTCCCTTACGTAATGAATATAGAGAGTCTTCGTCACTTGAAATAGGTTTTATTGACAAAAAACATAGTAAAACACTTCCAGTAGTTATTCCATCCACCCTCAAAAATCGATCATCGCTTCATAAAACGTTAGATGTTATAAGAATAGGATCTACACATTAGAACGTTCACTCCAAGCGACGCAGCTTAATTAGAAAACCAGAAAAACGTTAAAATCTTCTCTCCATCGCCGATGTAACGATATTTGTACTCCGAACAACAGCGCGCGGATATTTATAGAAAGGTAAAAGACCAATGCTAGAAGAGAGGTGGGAAGGATGGGACATAAAACAGATTACGATTCGATGGGAAAGGATGACGTCGATAAAGAACTCTTTATACGGCGTCAGAATAAAAGCGCAAATAGCGCTGGTGGACGCATGGAATTGTGGGTATAGAACACAAAAGAATAAATGATATTAAAACATTCGAAAGAAACAGAATTTAGTTTTAGAATAAAATGAAAAAGTAATTTAATGGGTTTTATAAGATTAGGCGAATGGATTAAGGTTTTTTAGAGTAATAAAAGAATACGCAACTTTAAATGCATGAAATAAAAGACAAAAGATATTAAGATATTATTAAAGATAGGTAAAAAAGGAAAAATATTAAGAATTTTGAATAGTTTTACTAAGAAAAAGAGGCGAAAATTTGTATTATTGCATATATATATATGCATTATTCAGTGTTTTTTTTTATTCCATTGAAACTATTTAACTCCTTGAGGGGCAAGCAAAAATGTCGCTAAAAATTGAATTCTGACCGGAATAATCGAAAACTTTTATTTTTAAATAAGGAAAAGAAATTTTTCAAAGATTTTCCTCCAAAGTCAAAAATATAAAATTTAGTTAAAATTTTCTGGTGAGAATCTTGTTTAAATTAGGTGGGACATATTTTATCCCATCGCCTCTCAAGGGGTTAAAGAATAAAAAACATGCTTTACTGCAATTTTTTTTTAATTCTTAGACGTTTTCTTTTGTTTAATTACACGTTTTTCTTGACATTTTCTTGACAATCCGGAAAAAATGGTAAGTTTAACTGAAAGTTAATCTGTTCAAATATAATTATCGAAAATAAAATCGGTTCGGATTAACCGGAATTTCGAATTAGCGGGGTTCGTATTACAGGGGTTCTACTGTATTCCACATCCATTACAAAGTACAAACGGATTGTATATCCAAATTTGTGTAACAAATATTGATATTTTAAAATAAATTTCTGCGCATTACGCATGAAAAAACATTTAAATTATATTTATTTTGTTTGTCCACTGTATGAAATATATACGTCCAAAAAGTAATACCTTTACTGATATTTCTTGCTAATTTTTCCATTCATATTTTGTTTCTTTAACAAATATTTCCATTTCACTATCACCGGGCTAAAATCTTTGAAAATTCCAGTCGGTAATAACATGCGCGCCACCTTGCGGCATCCTTTCTTTCAAGGCCAAAAGTAAAAGCGCTGGTAACCAATGAAAGACACACTCTTAACCCCTTGGGGACGAGCGACACGTATACGTGCCGCATGAAGCGCTCAGAATCCTTGTTTTTCCTCACCAGTAAAATTTTACTGTAAAATTTGCCTTATTTAATCAGCGCCTTTCTCGATTCAATAAGACACAAATTTCTGTTTTTAAAAAACGGTGACAAAAGATTAAAAATTTCGTAAAAGGCTTCCGTCCCGAAGGGGTTAATTCTAGGCACTGTTCTTATGTGATACCAAAATAACGATCTAAAAAGCATGAATTTATATCCGATTATTAATCTGCTTACAGAAATTTCCAGTCTGTACTACAGTCAGCGCCATCTATTGGAGGATTACTTTCGTGTGCATTTTTTTTAGCGTCGAACGACACACTATATATTCTAGGCACTGTAATATAAACATACTGCTAACATTTTTATTTGCAAGTAATGGCACTCAAAAACATATTGCCAACTTTTACGCTTTTTTCCTTTTTTTATTTTTTGTTGTTGAAGCGCCGCAAAATCAAGATTAACCCGTTAACGGTCGCATTAAATTACGGTTTAAAAATTCAAATTACTACTATTTTATAAAACTGGCGGGAATCAAACAATCTGAGTAAAAGACACAGCCCGTGAATATCCCGGGAGCGAGAATTCAAGGGTTAAATCAGTTTTTTTTTTTTTTTTTGTGTGTGTGTGTGTGAGGGGGGGGGGGGCTAAAATATCGGTAGGACAAAAAGCGTAAATTCGGCCGTAAGGGTCTGGAGGTTCATCAGTTAAGTATAAATGGGGGAAAACGGGGGTGGCTAGACCCCCCCCCTTAATTTAGATAAATGGGTTTTTCATGCGGAGTTATTCGATTTGTTCCAAATTTGGTATACCGGTTTATTATATTAAGGAGCTGCCTTGATTAAATTTGGTTAAGTATAAAGAAGGGGCGGGGTTAGTCCCCCCTCCTCCTAATTCATATAAATAGGTTTTTCGGGCAGAATTATTCGATTTGCATAAATTTGGTATACTAGTTTATTCCTATATGGCGCTTCCTTCTTTAGATTTGGAGGTTCATTGGTTAAGTATAAAAAGGGGGAAAGGGGGTCAAGTCCCCTCCCCTTAATTTAGATACAGTAAACTTCTTTTATTCCGGCACGTTCGGGGTCTTGAAACATGCCGGATAACAAAATTTTCCGGATTACAGGATGGCTGTCGGAAAAAACATGTAGAAGTTAGAATTAAACAAAAAATGAAGTAAAGCATGCTTTTTATTCTTTAAGCAACTTGAATAGAATACAAAATACTCAATAATGTAAAGTACAACATATATACATGACTATAAAATGAAAACATGCACTGTTCTCTAAAAGCAAACAACCTAAAACATCTTCTAGTTCATTGTCAACTGCATCGCTTTCAGTAACTTCAATATTTTCGTCCATTACTTGAGACCAAAGTTTACACCATGAATTTTCTAAAGTTTCCTGTTGTACCTCCCCCCCCCCCCACAAGACAAATCAAGTGCAAAAATAGCCTCTTTATTAGAAAACTGTCCTTGAAAATCTTTCACATTGAAATCCAGTACCAGTAAATTTTACACAAATTAGCGTCTATAGTGCAACTTGAATTTCCTGACCACCCCTTGATTCATGGGCTAAAGCAACGATGTGACACTGGGAGGAAAGTAGGCTACTGATATGTTACCAGAAACTAATTATTCCTTATCTAAATGGGCTTTACTGTTCCCTGAAAACAAAATAGCTTTACTGTCTTCAGGCATTTTCAATTTTTCAAAATTGTTTTTAACATCCGGCACAAAGTCTTTGAAGAACCAGTTTTTAAACAACTCTTGATTCATCACTGCACTTGATTGTGCTCCATAAATAAAAAGCAAACTTTTCACGCCTTTTAAGGCCCTAGGATTCTTTAACTTTTCCATCACAAAAGATCTTATTTCGTGATCGTCGGATGAATTGGAGCACAGCTGTACTGTTGACCTATCTTTATTTTTCTTAAAATCTTTCACATTTTTCTTATCCACACCAGCAAAGGTAGAATTTAGTAGGCAACGCCACAAAAGGCCAGTCTCATCTGCATTATAGATTTGGCCAGCTGTAAGATCACCCTCAGACACTGTAGACTTGAATTCAACTTTGAACTCTTCACCACCTCAGGGGCGTGCCGAAGGCTGTTTTAGTGGGGGGGGTGTGAACTGAATTTTGCCGACTGCAAGATCGGGTGGGGGGGTGAGAAAGGCTTTGTGATACACCCCCCCCCCCCTCAGTGACGGAGTCAACTGTTCTACAATACTGTGAATTTATAAAAATCACTAAAAGTCTTAAGTGTTCACCTGCATTCTCCTTAACCACAGTCGAAATTAAATGCTGTTATTCAGTATGTGTAATATTTTTTTAATTATTTTATTATATAAGTAGAGTTGAGAATTCTGTTATTAATTAGGATTCTGCTTGCGATTTAAAAGGAAATGTGTACGGATGTACCGTACATTAACCAGTTCTCAAAAGTAACAATTTAAGAATGTTGAAGTACTCCGGAATTCATGTTTCTATAAATAAAACCTCATGCTGTTGTGAAATGTAAGTGTATAAATTTAAAAATACATAAAAATGACAAATCTTGCTTGCTAAAAATAAGATATATATTAGTATAAGAGACTAAAAATTATCCTTCTACATTTTTAAATTATCTCCCACCTATCCTTCAGATTATCCCATTTTCCAGCTACACTGTCTAAATCCAACATGTCAGTTATGTCTGTTTCACAGGTTAATAGCATTAGTTCGTCCAGTCGCTCTTCTGACATGGTGATACGCAAGTAATTTTTTACTAACTTTAACCTGCTGAAACTTCTTTCATTACATGCCAATGTTACTGGAATAATTAAGGCCAACTTGTAGGCCAAAAAATGGTTAGGATACAAATGAGCCTTCCCACAAGTTTTTGCGCTGCTGCGCCAATTGTATTCGATTCAGAACTAGCTATTTCTGAGGACATGAGATCAATTTCACATTCCAAGTTATCTATATCTTTGAGATCATCAGGGAATAATTGACATAGTTTAGAAATGTCCTCGGTAGAGGATCCTTGATCCCTTGATCCTTGATGGAAGGAGACAGGCCAGTGGTTTAACTTTCTCAAATACCGACTTAGGAATGTCTCCAAATGCAGTTGTAAGCCAATCTACCACCTTCAAAATTTCTGCTTTAAAATAATTCTGTCGTGTAAATAGAACTGCAGTTTCAGGATTTTCGTCGATCTTCGATGGAGGCCTCCGTCGCCTGTGCCGCAAATTGAACTCATAATCTTGATTTATTCCATGTGTCTCACAGATGTTATCAGCTTCCTTAATGATGTTCATTATTGCCGCCGCGTCATCATTCCGGAGTTTCTGAATGCTTTCGTAAGTTTTCTGCATTATGACGTTCCCTCTAAAATGTTCAGGTCTTCATGTTGCAATTGCTCTGTTGCTAACTTGGTCTTAAACATAATTGTTTTCATTGCAAGTAAAGAAACAATGAAATCGTATGACATCATTTTGCTTCTTGACCCTGCCACCTTAGCTCGAGCATCCTTGTCAACCTTCATGTCTTCAGAAATAATTTGCAGAATATGGATGAGGGCATCATAGGACGATAAAATATCTCTGACTGAATCCGCTCACATAGTCTATCTTGTCTTCGACAAAGATTTCAAGGTAAGACTCTTCTGAAGAACTTCAATTTTCTCTCTCAGTATGCCGAATCGCCTTGTACTCAGTGAAAAGAAGCTATAGAGATCCTGAATACTGTCGTAGAAATATTTTATTATATTGCTTTCTTCGCACGCCAGTTCAACACTTTATGCACGAGGCAGGGTATGTATAAGATAGATCTACAAGCTATTTCTGAAAGTTTTAATTGCCAGTCTAAAATGCGGCCGGACATTGATGACGTGGTGTCGTAAGACTGTGCATGAGCTTCGGAAAGCGATATTCCAACTGATTGTAGAAGGGGGTGGGGGGAGAGGGGCTATACAGGAGCCTTTTCAAAAGATAATTTTACATCTCGATGATCTGTTTGAATATGACTATGCAGGCCTCTAATAGAAATGCAGAAATATCTACATATTGTACATTGAATCCGTTTCCCTTTCCGGAGGTCGATGTCTTCATTCGGATGAAATTTTCTTATATGGCGATATAAATTTATTTTTTTCTGTGAAATGTGTGTGTACGCGATCACAGTGTGTGCATAAAATTTTCACTGAATTACCCGCCATCATGCGACAAAAACAAACTTTTGCAAATCGCTCTTCTTCTGTGTCCGTGACTTCATCTTTTAAATGCAGCAACCTGAAATAACTAGCGCCAAATCCAGAGCCAAGAGGTCACCAAATTCTTAGAATCAGTCCATAGCAGAAGGGAACAATTAAAGATGCTACATGGGAAAACTTACAATGGAGATTGCAACAACCACCCCCTCCCCCTTCCTTTCACGAAAGTCTGAAATTCTCAGAAACGCTACTCTCTCTCTATATCTATCACCTCCACTATCTGGCAACCCCTATCTCCTACACAGAATCATACACAATCTTCCTTGAAAAGTTCTTTCTTTTCCCCTTTAAAGACGGACAACAGAGAATTGAAATGATACTGACGACGGGAGAGGGTACTTTTTACAGGGTGTGTTCTTAACCTTCTCACCGCCGCGAACTGATATATCCGTTCACTAAGCTGCAGGTTTCACTGCAATGGAAGCATTATTTAAATTAATATAATTATACAGACATAATCCAGTTTAAAAAAATAAGGTTATGATTAATACCTTCAAGGCTTATATACCTATACTTAATAAATAAGTTATATCATGTTGGAAAAAACATCTTTTTTTATCATTAAAAACATAATTAAAGAGAAAACAGCATTACAATTTTGCCCTTTTACTCAGCGGTCAGGGGGTTAACTTTCCGACTATTCTAAATTTTACCAACTGTTCCAAATAAGTGGGGGGGTGTTACACCCCCAACACCCCCCCGCTAGGCACGCCCCTGCACTACCTACAACATCGGCAGATTTCAGCTCACCAGGAATATCTATTTTTTGATATCATGAAGAGTCTTAAAGCTTCCCAGTCAGCCTTTAGAAACTTTTCAATCGGCATCAATGTTCAAATCTCGTTGAAGCTATTTGGCTTTTTCAACAACCATAGGGCTAGTTATTGGTTTATCCTCTGATCGTTCTGCTGAAAACCAATTGTACAAAACCGAATCTAGTAGGTCTAACTTGGGTTTTTTAAGTTTGTCTTTCACTAAGATTTTTCTAGGCTAGGCCGATTCATACAAAATCTGTTTCAACTTGTCTTTTTTTTTTCACCCCACCCCTCGTCTACCGGATGACTGAGCTATTTATAGATTCTTGATCTTTAACCGCTTGTAATGGTTTGTTACGTAATTTCTCATTTTGAAGTTCCATCAGATTATTAACGTCAGGAGTGATTAAACAAAAAATACTAATTTTTTCCGAGAGTCGTGCCGGATTATCCAGCATGCTGGACCATAGGATGCCGGATTAGAGGATGTTTACTGTATATGCATTTTCATGCAGAATTATCCAATTTACATTAAAAAAAAATTTCTGTGTTCATTCTGATAAGGAGATTTCCTGGTTAAATTTGGAGGTTCATTAGTTAGGTATAAAGGGGAGGGAGGAGGTTAGACTCCCCCCTTAATTTATGGTATGGTTTTTTCTGACAGAATTATCTGATTTGCTTAAAATTTGGTATACCGGTTTATTATGTTAAGGAGCTTCCCTGAATAGATTTGGAGATCCATTGGTTAGGTATAAACGGAGGAAACGGGGGCTAATCCCCCTTCATTTACTTTTTGAGGGCATTATTTTTTTAAATAAGAGTATAATATACAATTAGTGTGAATAGCCTGTGAGCTCAATGCCATCAGTTTAGCTGGGTACTTTTCTTTTTATTATTTAAATTTATTAGCGACAGGTTATTAGCTTTGTTTGTTGAAACGCATTTCAATTTTTAAAAAAAATAGTCGACACTCCGACTGTGGCATATTCCTCACTTTAAACGTATATTTATTATGTTTAATGTAAGTGCTGTCAGAACGAACTACAGAGGTGTGAGTGTTTGACTAATTTAATATAACAATTTATCTTTTACGCTTTCAGTTAGATACCAAGAGAATAAAAGTACTACTGTGTGTATAATGGATTTTATTTTCACTCACCGGATAAAAGTAAATTTTACTTACTTTATTTTTGTTATTTTTTCCATCAAGCTTTTTAAAGATAATCAACATTGAATTAAAATGTTTCAATTCCGTATGGAGATATTGCACTCCCCACCCCCTACCTATCTGGCACGAATATAGTTTGATGTAAATACTTTTTTTTTCTTTTTTTTACAGGATGGATAATTTGAGATGACATTGATTTGAATCCATTCTTATGGGTTCTAAGTAGCTATGGCATCCACGTAAATACTGATTAATAGATGTCAAATCACTTGTGCACTCCAGATTTTTGCATGTTTAAGAAGAAGCTGCAAATTATATAGTATGTAATTATTAGTAACAGATTGATTTTTTTTTTGTTGTTGTTTGTTTGCTGAAAAAAGGATTGTTTAGAAAAAAATTATAGGATAGGAGTATTATGTAAAATTCCTATGTTGAAATGTATGTTTATTGTGTTTTATTTCAATCATCATTTTTTTCTCAATTATAAATAAATTAAGATGTTCAGTAAAGTATCTTTTTCATTCTTTTCTTTTTCCCACTCTTAATTGAAGTCTGCAGCTCATTTTTTATGAATAGTGATTTCTTTTAAATCACCACAGGCAGTTCTTGACTTCAATTGGCTTCTTAAAAAGTTTTGAATGGGTTGGTAGCTATAAAAACTTGCAGTAATAAAGGGATGCTTTCTACAGCTTTACAAACCGAGCCTATTGGACACGGCACTATTCCAGGGTTCGTACACTTCAAGAACTGTTTAGAACCTATTACCAGAATTTTCGTAAAGTAATATTCGGCTTATTTAATGAAAAACAATGGTATCTTCAGATATAGCGACCAGTGCTCTTCGAAATTTCTGGTACTAAAACACCTAAAATTTTCTGAATCCCTTGATGCGTACGACCCTGCTATTCGCTTTTGCTTAAGTTTAGTGCTTAGCATGACTTGTAAAAGGTAAGTACAGACATTTTTTTTTAAGTCTATCCTTAGTATAACAGTGTGAGAAATCTTGTGCATGAAAATGTTTAAGAATTTACTTATTAACAGAAATTTTAAACTTTCGGAAACTAAACGTGTTAAGTTTCATTGTGCAAGAGAACGTTCAGCTAGAGAAGTATAATAAGTTAAGTAAATATTGATTCCAACATGGAATAGTACCCAAATATAAGACTTTTTAGAATACCCTTACGAGTATAACACATGTGGAGTAGGATGTTCCCCATTTCCCTGCTTTACACCCAATGTTGCAGTCGTAAAAAAAAACAGAGGTTATACGCAAGAGGCAAAGGGTATGCACTAAAGTCATGAACGTCATGCCTTGAGTGTACGCTGTAGCATTATTTGAGTAACAGAGCGTATACGGAGCTTCTTAAAAAAATCCAGAGGGTATACCTCCGTATACCCTCCACTACACGCCTGTTTATACCTTAAACCAGCATTGTCTTCTTCAATCTTATGAGCGGACAGTGAAACACGGGGTTGTAGCGTTCGAAATTATTTTCTTGTGTCAGAGATATTTAGGAGAATGGTTTTTGAATAATAAAATAAATAGCTTCGCATCGATTATTCCGTATTGTCATCTCGAAAAATCAAGTGACCGAATCCGCTACTGTCGATTTCGGCACACAATTATTAGATCTTAGATGCCGCATCTCATAATTATTTCGGAGTCTAATCCAAGACCAGCATATTTTCAATCGGAAATTTTATTTAACCCCTTAATTCTCGCTCCCGTCATATTCACGGGCTGTGTCTTTTACTCAGATTGTTTGATTCCCACCAGTTTTATAAAATAGTGTAATTGACTTTATTTCAGTATCGTTTTACCAGTCATTAAATAAGGTGAATATTTCTTTTTCAAAAAAGTGGTGCCAGTAAGCAATTTGAATTTTTAAACCGTAATTTAATTCGAGCGTTAAGGGGTTAAACAAAAATTTCAAACTGAAGTCTATAATGTACCTTTCTGAAATAGGACACATTCCATTATATATATTTCCCGGTTAAAAATATTTTTGTCTTGGATCAGTTTCCGGAATAATAAACTGATGTCGGCATCTGCGATTAAATGTTACGTGCTGGAGACTCTATTGTCACATCACAGGAAACATATTTTGCAGAGTGTACTTCTTCCTCTTTTGGATTAGTCCAGGCACGGTCAAACTCGATCACCTGACTTATACGGCCTTCACAATATTCCCTAGTTTCGGAATCGTTAAAGACTACAGTCGCCGCCAGATGGCACGAATACCTACTGTAAATTGTATTTTCTCTACTGTAAATAATGCTTATTAAGTGTTACTTTCATACATAAAAATACGAAAAACGTCTCTGTATATGCGTTATAAAAGGTATAGATAATATACGTATATTTTGCGTCGGTGTTTTTTAAACTGCAAACAGGAAAACTGAAGGATTTGGAGATAAAATAAATAAATACAATGCATTAAACATAAGCAACTAAAAATATATTAAATAACACGGTACTATAACATGAAAAACAAACATTATAAGTAAATTTCTGCATTTTTTTAAAATTTAAATTAAATTAAATTTTTAAAATATTATTTACTAGTTTCAAAAATATTAAGAAAATTAACCAAAACTTTTTCAAAAAACCAAATTATGCTCAAATCAGGATAACTTTTTAAACCATTCAATAATTTTTTGCACCAGACTTCTGATGTAAAATATAGGTATATAAGGTTGATTGCGGACAACTTTGGATAAGGGTAAACATTAGAGGTACTGAAAATGAAGTGTACAGGGGAATGGAAAAATGTTATTATAGGTTTCTCTCATTTTTAAAAAAATAAAAATAAAAACAGGAAAAATTATAAAATCAAATGTTTGAATTTTAGGCAGTTATATTCTAAAAACTATAATAAAAAAATATTTACACAATATTAAGAGAATAAGCAAGTTCGCCAGTATCCGGCAACCAACTCATAACGAAATATTTTTTTTTCAGAACATTGATTATTTTTGCAAATTCTTAATTAATTTAAAAAATATATAGATATATGTACATTGCAAACAATTTTCAATAAATTTGGCCATTATATGTGTTGATCTGAAATATTCAAGCATGTAGAAAAATAAAATAAATTACATACAAAATTAAATATCCTAATTCTGGACACTGATGGTACAAAACTATGATGCAATTAAAAGGATATTTTCAAGTTTCATAATATCATCAAAATAAGCAAGTCTTTTTGCCAATAACCAGTAATCAACTCATATCGATTCCCCCCCCCCCCCCAAAAAAAAAACATGGATATTTACATGATTCTTAATTATTAAGAAAATATATATGTCTGTTGCACATTGCAAAAAATTTTTACTAAATTTGGTCATTATATGTGTTAATCTGAAATATTCAAGCATATATAAATATTATAAAATTACATATAAAATTAAATATTCTAATTCTGGACAGTCGTGGTATACGATTAAAATAAAAATATATTTACATGTTTCATATTATAAAAAAAAAATAAGAAAGCCTTTTTGCCAATATCCGGAAATCAACTCATATCGATTTTTTTTTTTTTCTAAACATGGTTATTTACAAATTTCTTAATTATTTAGAAAATATATATATCAGTACATTGCGAACGATTTTCAATAAATTTAACCTTTATATTTGCTGATCTTAACTATACAAGCATATAGGAAAATTACAAAATCACATGATAAAATTAAATACAGTAAAACCTCTAAATAACGGACACCTCAGGAGCGCGGAAAATGTCCGCTATTCGGAGGTGTCCGCTATTGGGAAAACCTCATGTATTCTAAAATTGCTAAGAAATGCTTAATGTTTCATTGTTGACTTTTATCTGTCTTAAAGCCTCTATTATATTATTAATCAGAAAATAAAATTATTTTTTTAAGCAATAAAGCTGAAATAAAATTGTTCATACCTTTATCCATTCTTTATTACGAGGATGTATCAATAAGTTTTTGCCCTCAAATAGAAATAATTGAGTGAAACTTATGAAATTGCTACATTGTATTAGTCTTTTTCTATATAGTCATCGTGCACAGTAACATATTTCTGCAAACGGTGTTTCAAAGAGAGGGGGGGGGGGGATGTATTCCAGAAGGCGCGATTGTAGAACCAATAGCGATTTTTCTAATGTTTGCCGTTCCCCACATGTGAAGTACTGTTGGAAAGGCCTGTGACAACTTATTCATGCTATGCACCTCCCTTCCCCGCCCCCGAGGAGGCATGAATAATGTCCACAAAATTTATAAAAGTGACCCTAGGAGGGAAAAATTGGGGTGGGGGGCTTGAGAGGTGCATAGCATGAATAAGTGATCACAGGCCTTTCCAACAATATGTCACATGTGGTGATTGGTAAAAGTTAGAAAAAGGCCTCCCTTTGGGTCGCCTCCATCCTCAACACCACTCTTTGAAATACCGGTTTCACAAATGTGTTACTGTGCGCAATGAGTATATAGAAAATGACGGATAAAATGTAGCAATTTCACTCAATTATTTCTATGTGAGGGCAAAAATTATTAATACACCCTCGTACATTCTTACAAAAAAAATCTGTTACAAAAGTTTGATTTTGCTTGCGATTACATGTAATTTGTTTTTTAAATGTGGCGTTTTAACTCTGTCAGTAATTTTAATCTTCTGAATCATCTTTTTTTTTACAAAAAAAATTGTGTAACTGCTCACTGTATTTTGTCGCTTCTTGGAAATTCTCGATATTGCAGGAAGCATCTCCAGTTTCAATATCTTTTCATCCAGGGCCGAAACTAAGGAAGGGGGGGGGGGGCAGAGGGGGCATGTACCCCGGGCGCCAGAACTAAGGGGCGCCAAATGAGGATTTTGTGTGTCGATATTTCTGAGATCTATGTTTAGAACGGTATTGTTAAAATCATCCTGTCTGGCGTATGACAAAGCATAGAAGAATCTAAAGATGATATGACATAAGGATCCTGTATAAAGCGGAATTTTTTTCGATTCCGTTTTCAAGATTTTAACCAATCAATATTTGACAAAGCCAAAGGCGGATCCAGCTCACCATTAGAGGGCGTCATGGATTTCTTTTTTTTTGGGGGGGGGGGGGTGGGAGGGGATCACATCTCGTTATGAGAATTTTTTATATTGAAAGCTATTCCCAAATCCAAACTAACTACTTTTCTGATAGTTTCGGGAAATCATTTTCATTCGTAAATACAAAAAATTCGCATTAATAATCGTAAAAATATAAAATTTACCGATTTTGTTCAGATACCAAGAAATTAAAGAGTTTCCCATTTTCTTATAAAGACAAGTCAATGTTAGCATTTTTAGCCAAGTTTTACGAGTTTACACCCACAGACATGTCGTCGCAAGGGAACAATAGGCTGCCATTTCCGGAAATTCAGTTTAAAAAGTTTAACAATTGTCAACGATTAAATAAATATGGCAAAAATTTGTATTCAATTTTAGAGGTAACTAAAACCATGCAACATTGGGAGCTATGTGATTCCATTAGTGTCATGAAAATTGCAGGTTTAGTCTCTTCTTTCTGCTTAAAGAATTAAATAGTTTTTTTCAATCGAACTTATATACACCTTTGGAATGGACCATTTTCTTCTGATGGACTGATAGCTTCCATTATTATGAAACAGCCATTATAAATGAAGTGTTAGGTGAAGATGAAAGACCAGCCATAAAAAGTTAGAGCTCTGATTTTCTGGTCAGAATAAAGGAAAAAAATGGCCGTAATTTCTTTTTGAAAAAATATTATGCCATTTTTTCCCCCTGATCTCTCCCACCTGTGTTTTACCTATTTTAAAATGTTCAGCAAGTATCCGTAAACTCAATTTCTCTAAATAAATAAAATCGTATGTTAGGTTTTCAATGATTATTTTTCTTTTGCTCAGATTACATGACGCAGTGTGACGTTTCTTATGTCTAACTTATATGTTATGCAATGATCAATCCAGTTAATTACTTTTTGAATTTTAAGAACGAACCCTTCTAAAATGAGTTTTTTTTTTTGTTTTTCTTTGCTTCTTGACACTGTATAAGATTATTCGAAAAATTGTTTGAGCTTGGGTATAATGAAACAAAAATACTAGTGTCAGCGTATTATCTATCCTGAAGTTTCATGCCAATTGTAAACGAAGTTAATTTACGCGCATTTAAAACAAAAGAGAAAATGATTTGTGTACGAATTCTGCGGATCAAGAAATTTGTACTAGACATTAATCAGCAGAAAATCCTAAATCTTTCAAGGAGCGTCGTTTTCTTTCTCGGACGTGGTACGGGGGGGAGGGGGTTACCAGCCCATCTTTTACATTTATCTGTGATCACAAAATTTGTGACATTCTGTCCTCATAAATTTAGACGTTTTTTACATTTTTCCATTTTTTTTTCTCGCAAAAAAATATTTTTTCAACCTTTATCGCCAAAATTACTGTCCGTTATTCAGAGGTTAAACATACAAAAATTTAGGTTTTGGGAGTGGAGATTGGAAAACTGTCCGTTAAATAGAGGTGTCCGTTATGGAGGTTTTACTGTATTTATAAGTATCTCTGTTAAAATTTTCTGACTCCAGTAAGTTATTCTGAAAGCTTCGAACCTGTGCACCACAGTTTGCTCAGAAGATAAAATAGAGAATCAGTTCTTCCGCCCTCTCCCTCAAAGTATTTTAGACTAGTAAGGATATTCTACTAAAAAGCCTTATTATTATTTTTTTTAAATGCGTGTCAGCATCAAGGTTTACTTACTTTTTAGCTGAAATTGTCTATACCTGCACATTGCCACGTTACAAATTCAAGGGATTATGGAAGTTTTTCGGTTAGAAAAAATGTATTTTTTTCTAATTTTCTGTATGTCTGACATTTTATATAAATGTTTAGTCGCGTAAAAATGTAAACAAATGCAGAAATTATTTCTTCTCGAACAGTTGTGACACAGCATTGGTTTGAATTGTTACCGCAAAGTTAACAGTATGTGGTAAATTTTTAAACGTAATTTTGATCAACGTTCTTTTAGTCGATAGACCTAATGTTTTTTTTTTTTTTTTTTTTTTTTTAAAGTCGGTACGCAAAATGTCTTTCTTCTCAACGGATGAATGAATTTTCTTTTGCTGTTATTTTTGTTTCTTTTCTCTCTTTAACAGTTTGAAAATTTTAAATAATTTTCTGTTACTTTATAAACGTAATTTTATTTCAGCTTTTTAAAACTTTCTGTTTTTTTTTTTTTTAATTTTATTTATTTATTTATTTTTATAAACGAAGTAAAATTATATCTTTTCACTGTAACTGATACATTTGACTATGATTTTCCGCCATTTTATTTAAAAAACTAAATAATAATAATAATAATAAAACTATCAAGAGTTATCAACTTATAGATATTCAACGTACTTTTTGTTTTTTCAGTCTCAAATGAAACCATTTACAGAAATGTTGTGTACCAAGGAACATTACACGAGGCGCAACATCAAGAAAAACAGTCCAAAAGGCATATTTTTCAAAAAAATATAGAGTACCAGAAATATTTGAAATGTCGTAAATTAACGGAGGTTTCGTCGTGGGTTAGAGTTTTCAGGGATTCGTCTATTTAGAATATTACTTTTTTCTGTATTTATTCATTTATGTTTTATCCCCTTGAGGGGCGATGGGATATATTTTATCCCACCTACGATTAATGACGATTTGCACAAGAAAAAATTTACGAAATTTTACTTTTCTAACTTTGGTGGAAGAAAGTCGTAAAATTGCTTTTCCTTATTTTGGCATAAATTTTTTCTAATTTTCCGATGGGAATTCAGCATTACACAAACGCAATTGCTTGCCCGTCAATGGGTTAAATTTAAGACTCCTCACCAGTGAAAGATCTCTTTCTATTGTTTTCTCAAGAAATTGTATACTTGTATTAATAATTGTAAGTAGAATTGAACATATAATTTAGCAAATTTCTTTAGTCAATAATATTTTTTGTATATCCCCATTTACGTTACTGTCAGTTTACTTGAAAATTTGCTTAGGACGATAGCATACTTTATAGAGAATACATTTTTAATAGTTTCACGCAGAAATGTTTATAAGCTTCTTAAATTTGGTCATTTATCATTTTCTGATCATCACTGATATCCAAATAACAAACTTTGTGATAAAAAATCAAGTTTTTATTTTATTATTATTAGATACTTTTTATATCGACACGCCGTTTATGCGATTATCAGGAATTCTTTTACAGCAGTCATTAGCGTAAAGAAATAAACAATTGTACTTAAAAGGAATAAAAATGACTTTTGAAAAATATTATTTATTAGATTGGAAAGTGAATGCGTATCTTCAATTAAGTTCAGTATATACAGGGATGAAGCAAAGTTTTGAAAAATTGTAAGATGTGTATTTAGGAATTTCTCACAAAAATTACTGCAAAATAAAAACATATTCTTTGGTAGGTATCATACATAAATTAATATGCGATACTAAATCTATCTATTAAAAGTAAAAATTCATTTCGCTTTAATCCATTCCGCTAAAGTCAATAGTCATACATTTTTGGTCGTTACTTTTAAGCATGAACACAGAATAGAAGGACCTCTAAAGAAATAGGTTTTGAAATAAGAAAATAACTTTTCGAGATATGTTTGAAAAAAATGGCGTCGTGTAGCATGGTTCTATTACGGTTCACTGATCCGTCAGCTTCTTCATTTACATCTCCATACAAATACTAAAGTGTTTCATGGTGGAACATTGCTGTATAGGCCTGTTGAAGAATTTTTAACATATTCGATGCTCGACTTTCAAAAGAAGAAATTTTACTTCTTAACTATCGTAGTTTTGAATACATTTTGAAAATCGTAATACTTTGTTAACCCTTTCGCAGGCGGGTGTCCTTAAAAAAAAAGGACACCAAATATTATTTCACTGGCCCCCAGAATATTTAATTAAAATTTTCTTTTTATAACGTATACCTGAAAATATACACTTTCGTAATTTTCTAATAAATTGGTTTATGAATTTTGGTGCCAGTCCGTGATTTCATCAGTTTATAAACAGAATTACTCCGCGCCATAAAGAGTTAAACAAAATGAATATTTAGGTTTAAAAAAATATTTTCTTTGACAATTCTTCAAATACGATTACAAAATCAAGTATTTTTTTTTGTTTGTTTGTTTTAATAGGAACAAGCTAAAAAACTCGAAAGGAATTTAATCTATGGAAATTTATTAGGAGCATAATATCAGTTAATGAAGTTAACAATGATATTGTCGGTACAAGATAACATAGAACGAAAAAATTAAAGAAAATCTAATTTGTCATTGCTCTAAATCAGGAACCTTAATTTGTTGAGGACAAACTTTTATAGCCCCAACCCCTCCCATGTGGCAAATGGGACCACCATATCATTAAAATAAATTTAAACCTCAGTGGCGACTGTTTACAAAAATATACGCCGAATCCGTCTGCGCAGATTCATTGCCGTGAAACAGAGATCATAAAGTTATTGCATATGATGCAGAAGTGTTTGTTTTATTTTTAAATATTTCTATTAAAATTTTCTGACTCCAGTAAGTTTTTTTGAAAGCTTTGATTCTGTGAACCACACACAGTCTGGTCATAAGATCGAAATCGACAAATGCTGAAGATAAAATAGAAAATCAGTTTTTCCGCCCTCTCCCCCAAAGTATTTTTAGTCTAGTAAGGATGTCCTACTAAAAAGCCTTTTTTTTTATTTTATCTTTTATAAATGCATGTCAGAATCAATGTTTACTTACTTTTTAGCTGAAATTGTTTATACCTGCACAGTGCTACTTTACAAGTTCAAGGGATGATGGAAGTTTTTCGGCTTCAAAAAATGTATTTTTTTCTCGTTTTCTGTATGTCTGACATTTTATATAAATGTTTTCTCGCGTTATTAAAAATGTAAACAAATGTAGAAATTATTTCTCGTTGAACAGTTGAGACACAGTATTCTTTATGCAAAGTTAACAAATTGTGGTAAAATTTTAAACGTAATTTTGAACAACGTTTTTTAAGTCGATGTATACGTCCTAATGTTTTTTTAAGTCGGTACGCAAAACATCTCCTCAATGGATGAACCTTGTAAATGGATTTCCTTTTTTTTTTTTTTTTCTTTCTTTCTTTCTTTCTTCAAGACATGAAAATTTTAAACATTTTTCTGTTCCTTTTCTGTACTTTTAGTTTAGCTTTTTAAAACTGTCTGTTTTTTTTTTTTTTTTTTTTTTTTAAATATAAATGAAGTAAAATGATATTTTTTCACTGTGTGTAACTGATACATTGACTATGATTTTCCGCCATTTTGCTCAAAAAGCTAAATAATACAAAAAATAACTATTACGAATTATAAATTTTTAGATATTCAACGTACTTTTTCTTTTTTCGGTCTCAAATGAAACCATTTACAGGAATGATGCGTACCAAGGAACATTACACGAAGCCAGTGTTGCCAGATTGGGGACTTTTTTATTCCCAGATTACTGATTGTCACCGTTTTTTTTAAATAGAAATATTCGGCCTATTTAAAAAAATAGATTAAAAATTGTGAAAAATAAGGCGAATTATACTATTTTTAAAAAGTGCTGACAGTCAAATAATCTGAATACATCAAGAAAAACAGTCCAAAAGGTGTATTTTTCAAGAAAGGAGTACCAGAAATATTTGAAATGTCGTAAATTAAGGTGTTTTGTCGTGAGTTAGAGAGTTCAGGGATTTGTTTATTTAGAATATTACTTTTTCTGTATTTAATTACTTATGTTTTATAGAAAAAACTATTTGTTTAATGAAATAAACTATAACAAAAGTTTTAATATTGTACGAAATAATTTAATCTTCCGAAACTACAGGGTGATTATAAAATAATATCCAAACTTCACACGGCTATTAAAAGAAAACAAAAGAAAAAGTAAAACACTGTTGTTCATTGGAAAGGAACAATAACAGTTGAAAGTTTAAATTCAACAGAGATATAAGTATTCAACGTGAACAATAACAGTTGAAAGATTAAATTCAACAGAGATATAAGTATTCAACGTGAACCCCTCCGGAAACACGAACGCTACCGAGGTGGTACAATAACTCATCCCAAACTTTTTCCAGCTTGTCATGTAAGGGGCTGTGCATATATAACGTTATCATTGCTGGCACATGATATCATATCTCTAGGGGGAGGGGGTGGTTGTCTTTGAAAAACGAACTTTCATCTACTATGCAGCAAATATTTCCATACACCATGTCTATCGTATGATAGTGCATCGTTACAAGCTGGATCTTTCTTAGCAATTATTTCAATCGATTCTTTTGTGATGGCTTCCTGGTAATTACAAAAGATAATTTTTGATTTATTAAAATCTACTTTTATAGGTTGAGTTTGAGCTAATCTTGATAATGCAGTATGGGGTCTATTTAATTTTAAACTTAAACATTTAATTCATTTATTGAATTTAATTTCCTTTTTTAGCCCCGATATCATGCTTGCCAACATTTCCTTAAACTTCTGTAAAATGTAAGTTAAGTTGACCCAGGTTATATGCGTTACTAACCAGAAAATTTATTTGATGTATCATTATATATTTAAAATCATGTTTCTCTATGAAATCTATTTGAACTAATTTCTTTAGTAAATTTCTGGTTCGAAAGGTGTTTAACCTGGTCAATTTAACTCACATTTTTTGGAAGTTTAATGGAATGTTGGCAAGTATGCGATATGTTATTCCTTTCAGCCAACAATTAAAGTGGCATCACTAAAAAAGTACTTTACGCACCTCATCACAAGCCTCTCGTAAAACGAAGCAGGTGTATCATTGTGCGATTGAATACTGATAATCTAATGTCATTTTTAAAACTTCTAATCATCGCACATTTTCAACGTTTAGATCGTGGTATAAGGAAAAAAAGTACTTTTAAATGCAATTTGTTCGAAAACTGCATCCTAATTTATCTTTGAGATATTCATTTTTTCGTAGTTTCTAATGCCCTTTCTTTAAGGGTTGTAACTGAAGTTCTCGATTTCTGGAAAGAGTAAATGGTAAGAATGCTACTTTTTTTGTTGCTATTTTCTCATAACTGGAAAAAAGACACTTAAAATACATGCCATTTTCCGAATTTTGAAAAACTATAAATGGATAATTTCTGATAAAAAAGGGAGCTATTATAAGCTATATTTAATTTTCAGTATCCATATTAAAGTTACAAACAAATGAAGACATATAAATCAGTAGATACCCGCCTCTTTTTTTTTATTTGTCGAGTTTCTTGAATGACGAAATCACTTTTTGCTGGGTTTGTCTAATATTCCACGATAGTAGGTACCTTTGCATACTTTTCTATAAATGTTGTTAAGACTGGATCATCGATGTGGAATCCCTCAGCGGATGCAAATGGCCCCGTTTTATAAAAAATAAAAACGCGTATTTTAAGTCTTAAAACTGAAATATGTTTAGTACTGTCAATATTTACATTTTTTTTATCGGGGGCGACACTAAATTCTGAGAAAGCAAAATTCCTGCTTGCTGTTTTTTTTTTTTTTTTTTTTTTTTTTTTTTTCTCTTTCAGAAAGAGATATATTAGCTTGCTCAAACGTATCCTAGCAAAATCATTGAAAACAACGTTTCCGTGTAACGTTTACAGTTTTCCCTTCCCGGGTATCGTCGGTATGCGCAGCTCAACGTTTGCGTCGTGCTGGATCTTAATTTAAAAATTTACGTGTAGGACCCACTAACTCTGCGATATTCCTAAAAGTTCAAAACAGTATAAAACTAATAATAACATAAAACATAGTTTTTTTTTTTCGTGATAATTATAAATATCAAACAAAAGGAGCGTTAAGAAAAAAAAAATGGGGGGAAATGTTTGGGTCTGCCCTTTTCAAGCATAGAAATAACTTTTGCTACGTAAAGAGTGGTGTGTGTGTGTGGGGGGGGGGATTTAGTTTAATAATTATTTATTTTTATAAAAAAAAATAACAAAAATTAGCAGGGAAGTTTTATACAATAAAGAATTTTTAAACTTGGGTTCTTAGAGAGAGGGTAGATTCGGGTAGAATAATAATAAAAAATGAAAACTACAACTTTTTATCCCGGAAACATAACAAAAAAATATTAGTGAAGAAAACAAAATATTTTTCTTAGCACACCTAAAGAGAAAATTGCTAATGTTTTTCTAATGTTTATAATGATAAAGTAACTTATGAAAACAATTTATAAAATGCAACATATCATTACAAAATGAATAAGAAATATTAAATATTTTTGCTTCATTAAATAAATGTAAATTAGGATAAATAAAGGAAATTTTTTGGGCGGGAAATAGTGGATTGATTAGAAAAAAACTATGTCTATATCAGTTTTTAAATAAAAGTCTAACCGAATTATTAAAGACATTTGCGTAATGGAAAGGAAAAAAAAATAAAAAGTCTTAAACGCAAATTTTGCTTACAATTAAATGGATGACAGTTTAATAATTCTAATGAAAGGCCGGAACTCAACAGAAATAAAAGGTTACTTTGTACGACCAAGTTAACAAAACTTATAAGTGTTTTTGCAAAAACTGTAAAAAAATAGGCTGTATGATTCACGTTGTGCAAATGTACTAGCATAAGAATATACAAAAGGTATAATTTTGAAAAACATGGTTCTTAAATTAAATGATACTCGCTCTGTCCCAAATTAGTTGCTACATTTGAATACTTTTGTACTGATTATTGATAGTTTAAAAAAAAAAAAAAAAAAAAAAAAAAAGGGTTTGCACGCTCTTAAGCCACGCCCCATTTTGTAAGGTTTCTTCCACCAGTAATCGCATAAAACTACCTTCTGGCTAATGAATCGTTAATTCTTTAGGAAGGAAAGGATCTTTATGGTGTACTGGTGGTAGAATGCTTACAAAATGGTGTCGATCTACTAAACCGCACCCACTTAAAATGTAGAAACTAATGTGGGACAAAATTTTCGATCTAAATGTCGCAACTAATTTGGGACGGAGGGAGTAAACGGACGGGTGTTAAATGATAGAGTTATAACGCTTAATAATGTAAAATGCATCAAGCAAAATCTTATCTTCCATAAGTACGATCCATATTTTTGTTTATTAGGTTCGTTCGTATTTATACAAATATATAGCACCTACAGTCGTACTCTGTGAGTCTGCCTGTCCGCCTATAATAGAGCAAAAACGACCCAACCGAATGTTTTGAAATTGAATAGACAGAATTGTTGCAGGATTTTGTTGAGTCCTTTCCAATTTTATGAAAATCGAACACAAACTTAAAAATATATTGATAAAAGTTTACTTCCTTCTGTTAAATCCTATCCTACGTCATGAATTCCATAATATCCCGTGATAGGTCATGATTCTAGGTATCCATGGAGATGACGGAGGCCTATTATTACCTTATGACTGAATTGAATCTATAGAGTCGTCATTAATTTGATATTCATGCATTTTTGCATAAGAATGCAACAGCTATTGCGCCAAGATCTAAATATTTAGAAAACTAGTTAAGTACGAACGCCATTCATTCGCCACGTTGAACAATGGAGTTACGAATAAAGAGGAGGGGACATGTAGTGTAGAGTCTAATAGTTGCGAGTGAAGTGATTGAAGAGGTTGTCACAAGATGGCGGCTAATTTTTTACATACGATCAACAGTTTCGCATGTCCCCTGAAGCAAACTTCAACCATTAAATTTTGAATAGAAAATTTCTCCTTATTTTAGCGGCTTATTCGTGCAAAATTTTTCTCACAAATAGGCTAAAAATTTTCTATTCCATTTTACTGGTGGAAGTTGGCTCGAGTATTATAATCTCTTTCACAGACACTGACAGGGGGTTGTTTAGGTTGTCACACTATGGAGGAAACGCAGGGCCTGACGATCGCCGAAGTAAACTTCCTGCAGTAAAAATAAATATCTGTTTTTGGCCATCATTATGACTGAAATTCTGCAGGAATAAGGCTTTTAAATAAGGAAAAAATTTCCATTGAAATTTACTGGTGGTAGTTTTCCCCGGCAGTAATGTGCCACTGCGGAACCGATTACAGTTGAAGCTAGCTTCTCCATTCTGAGGATATGTCAGTTCCACTTTATTCATAGTTCCATGCTTTAAACGTGCAATTTCCGACTTGTTTTTAACTTCAACGTCATGTGATCAACGCTCCTTAGACTGTAGAGGGAAATCAGATCGTAACCGAGGTTAGGGGCTGACCGTGAAATATCCTGGTCTCTACTATTCCTCTTCTCCCACTCACTATGTTAACCCTTTGAATCACTGCTTTGCCTATCTGCAGCATACACAAAAGTCAATGTTACTTATGCAGTAGTACTTAAAAAGCAATTGTTGCTATTTTCCAACACATTGGGTACTGTATATCGTTTAAAGAATTGTCAACAGACTGCAATACTGGGTTCATTTTTCATGCCAAAGTTTTATGGATCAATTCACCAGTTTCACACCGTTATTGCTGAAATGAACTTCGTAAATTTTGTCGAAATAAAAGGCTTAAGATGTCCAAAAGTTGATTCTTTACAAAGGTAAGTTGAGGTCTTCAAGCCCATTGGCAGAGGTTTAAAGATCCCTATTCCAACATCCAGTGTTGCCAGATAGTCGAAAGTCCATTCCCCCAAAATTTCTGAAAAATTCCCCATACAGTGGGTTTTTTTCGTGCCAAATCAGTTTCAACTCAAAAGAAAATTTTCAAATGACCACTATAAACAGATTTAATTAATTAATTTAAGGTGAAATTTTCTCCCCTAATCAAGTCTTTAAAAAAAAAAATTATTTACAAAAAATAAGCATTTACTCTTATATCTAATGAATTATCATAAAATCTCCCATCTACGCCAGCCTACTGAGCATAGTTTCGTAATCTTTAGCAACTCAAGATTGGAAACGGAAAGTCGTCCAATCATATCCTGTTTGTTATGTTTACGAAATACCTAAACATAAATTACCATAAACAATAACAACATAAACATAACTCTTCTTCCGTTACATTTTGCCTTTTGAAAATACAAAAAAACATACTATATTCCAAATGACACTTAAATTTGGGGGGGAAAAGCAACAATGCTTTATGATATTGATTGTTCAGAATTTCGCTTACTACATTTGTTTATTGCTACAGTGAAAAGTTAACATTGACACATTCATCAAATGGTTGAAAATGATGAAAGATAAGAAAAAAAGCTACACAATTTAAACGTTAAAACAACATCATGTATATACAAAAAGTTGATGATAGAAAAAAAAAAAAAACAACCCCAAGAGTTGGCAATAAAGTCCTTTCATAAATACTGTTTTAAAATATTTTTCAATGAAACGGTATAAATCTGCAAATTTAAAATCATGGCAAACATATCCCAGGTAGCACAAAGATATCGGCCAATATCTCATTTTGATATTGGCCGATATAAAAATGTAATATTGGCCAACATTAAATGCCCCCCCCCCCCCCCCCTAAAAAGATATTCCACGAATGTTATTTTTTTATATTTGGCAATGTTGGCCAATATTTCGAAATATCTCTGAATATAAGTTTGTAACATTAAGCGATATCTTTTTCTGTCATTGCTGAATACCATTATTTAACATTGAGTGATATATTTTTCCAATATTCCAGAATAACATTTTTAAATATTAAATTACAACTTTTTAGACTTTAATTTCCTTTTTAAACTCCAGCAACAGCGATTTTCAAATGTGGTGAGCGTGTATTCCTCACTGGCTTAGAAGTTGATGCTCAGGGGAATTTTTGGTTTTATAAAATGTGCTTCAAGAACAAAAACCTACTAAAAACTAATAATAAGAAACATTCAATAGAAAGTGGTGGATAATTTTCTGTTAGTGACGAAAAAAATGACTGACAAAATTATAATTTTATTATCTCATACTTTTTCAATCACAAGCGTCTTTTTACATCCTTTTAGCATACATTAATTAAATATCACTTTTAATTATTAACTTTGTTTGAAATTTAAAAAGAAATTATGTTGAAAACTAAGGACAAACTAAACTTCTATTCATTCTATAATAAAAAATAAAATTATTTTAAAAGTTTGAAATTCGAGAGCATTTTAAAAGATAAACATAGTATCCATCAAAAGATATATAAATTGGTCTCTTTTTTATTGAAAACATTTATGTAATAAAAATAGCATCTTTCATTTTTTGTAAAACTAACAATTGTTATATTTTAACAACGTTATAGGCACTACCTTATTATTTTAAATACAAATAATTCTAGAGCAATAATTACAGGATTTTTTTTTTTATTATTATTGAGTTTTTATTAGCACTATCAATAGATTTTAATATGAAATGATTTCTTGAGAAATTTTTCTATTTTGCAATCTCTATAAATTTCTACATAAATTGTACTACTGAAAATTTTCCATGCCAATCTTAATAGACTTTTTTTTTTTTCAAATATATACACATATATAAATAACTATAGAAAATTTTTAGATAACACAAATTTCATGGCCAACGAAAACTATAAAAATGGGCGGTCCTTCAGAAATTTCTATTCACTTTCGTCAAGATTACAAACTTCGTCAGATATGCTAAATGTCGACAGGTATCTCTGAATGTTGGGATACTAATATCATTTTTACGACATTGACCAATGTAAATAAAATATCAAAAATAAGGAAGGCATTAAAAACACAAGTTTTCTAAAAAATTGTAAAATTGTTAAATTTTATTGTTTAGCGCATATTGTTCTATTTGCGTATTATAATGTTATAACTAATGCAAAAAATTCGTTTGGATGCTTTCTTTTAAAAACTAATTTTAAGTTAAATCTGTGAATATCGGGAGATATTGTAAATTTGACGTCTGACATTCAATGACTTTCGAGATATCGGCCAATGTTGATCGTGACATTGGCCGATATATATGTGCTACCTGGGATATATACATAATGAAACGACCCTACTTTAAAGTTGTCTACAGGAGAAACTATTGGTGTAAAGTTGTGAAATTTTGTGACGGACATAATGAAGGAATGGGAATTTGTTTGAGCGAAAAAAATTATTTCAAAATTTCGCCACCAGAGGGCGTTTTTTTATTGAATTACACATTTTAAAGGTTTTTATGCTTTATTTTTCTCAGATTAAATAAGATAACTATACAGACCGTCCCCTGATAATATAAAGCGTAAAAACTTTTAAAAATTATTGGTGTTCGAATTGAACGGACCGTACAAACTCTGAAAAAAAAAAATCCGCCTATGACAGCCGCCATTTTTTTCTGAGAGCCCAGACCTAGTATTCAGTGGGCGGTGGCTAAATGTGTAATTTATTAAAAAACGCCCTCTGGTGGCGAAATTTTGAACGATTTTTTTTTTCTCTCGAACAAATTCCCATTCCTTTATTATGCCCGTCACACAGTTTCACGACTTTCTGACCAATAGTTTCGTATTTATACAACTTTAAAGTAGGGCCGTTTAATTATGGACACCCTGTATATAATATATATATATATATATTTGATTTATGTTTCATTATAACTTTGAATTAGCTCTCAGAATTAATTCATCAATGTAAATATGCGTAGCACCACGAAAATAATGGTTGATATATCCGTATTTTATTTTCCTGTTTAGGTTCAAAACAGGGTTCAAGACAGATCCAATTTTGCCAGCTGAATAAAAGTAAACTTTGCATGAAATAACGAAACAAAAATAATCCTCAAGTTTTTCCCTAAAATTGTTGATAGCCCCCAAAACTAATTACTTTTACCCCCAAAATTTTCCTGAAAGTTCGAAATCCCCCGATATGGGGACAAAATCGCTTATTTGGTCTGACAACATATCTAAGGGAGTAAAGACTATCGGCAGAGCCTGATTACTACGGGGCACATTCCCACCAGTAAAAAGAAACAGAAGTTTTTACCTCATTCAGGGCAGAAATTTTTTCTGAATATGGTGTTTAGATAAGGAGAACATTTCTTTTAAATTTTATTGGTGTAAGTGTGTCCCGTTGGTAATCGGGCCCTGGCTATCGGGAGGATAGACCCACTTCCTGATAGCTTCTTTTCCTTTTCATTTGGCGATTTCTAGCGGACTTCCGCCAAATAGTGAAATACCACAGTGAGAGCAGGGCCTGATTACCAACGGGGCAAACTTATACCAATAAATCTTAAAAGGAATGTTCGCCTTATCTAAACGTCGTACTCATGTACTATTTCTGCCATGAATGAGGCAAAATTTTATGTTTCTTTTTACTGGTGGGATTATGCCACGTTGGTAATCAGGCCCTGAGTGAGAGCCTTTCTTTACCATCCGTGTCCGGTTTATGAGTTGATAAAACCGGTTTATGAGTTTTATCAATCGACGTGCAGAGCCTGATTACCCACGGGGCAAATTACTACCACTTAAAATAAACAGAAAATTTTGCCTCATTCATGGCAGAAATTTTACACGAATACGGCGTTTAGATAAGGCGAACTTTTCTTTTAAAATTTATTGGTGTAAGTGTGCCCCGTTGGTAATCAGGCCCTGTCGACGTGTATCCCGATTGTGTTTATTAAACACATATGATTAAAATTAAGTTTAATAAAGGAATGCATTTTCGCGCAGAATAAGCATATAAGAGGAAAAACTTTTATAGCTCGAGCTTTTATAGTTGCAAGAAAAAGGGGATAATAATTTTTTTTATTTTATTTATTTATTTTTTTTTGTCAAAAGCGGATCTAAAAAAGAGTTTATGGGGGTCACAATCCCATTTGAACGATTAATTTTTCTCTATAAAAACATATTTACAAAGTAAATACATATTAAGAGTCCCCCTTCCCCTTCCCAGAAAAAAGAAAAGAAACAAAATGCACTGAAGAATGCAAATATTTGACAATCATTGAATCGATTTAAAACGAAAATGCATGAAATTTGCAGACATTGCCATTTAAGCGCCAAAAAATAGAACAAGTTGTTTTTAATTTTCTTATACAGGGTGTCCCAGAAGTAATGGGACAAACTGTAAGGTGAGGTAGGGGACATCACAAGGATTCAGAACTGCATAGCAATCCATGGTCAGAAATGTCATGGGAAGCAGTGGCGCAGCCAGGGTGAGGGTTTTGAGGCACTGGATACCACTATTTTCTTAAAGTTTTGTTCCGTTTTATTAAATCAAAAAAAAAAAAAAATACAATTAAATTTTACAAAGTTAACTGAATAAAAATAGTGGTATATAGAGCTTGAAAACCCGCATCCTGGCTGCGCCACTCATGGGAAGTTAGTATGACAGGTACAAGGGACGAAGAGGCACAAGACTGAGATCATCTGAAATAATTTTTATTGGTCAACGATATTACATTTACTGTGGTAGATGATATGTGAAAAATGTTACAAAAAATGTTCAAAGTTTCCACCATTGCTAGCGATGCATGCATTACACCGTCGAACCATGGATTGGCGGACTCGCTCAAATACACCTGGATTTTGTTGGATATCCGCAGATACACAGGCGTTGCGTACAAAGCACTTTTCAGTGCATCCCAGGGAAAGAAATGTATGCTGCTTAAATCAGGAGACCGTGGTGGCCAAGAGCGTGGGTCTTGTGAGCAACACCACCTAGCGGCGAACGAGGCCGCTTCCGACCATGGGTTACTATGCAATTCTGATTCCTTGTGATGTCCCCTACCTCCCCTTAAAGTTTGTCCCATTACTTCTGGGACACCCTGTATATGCGATATATCTTGAATAATAACTAATTGTTGTCTCATGAGCATGTAAAGGATTTTCCAAAGCTCTTTTATTTATGCTGTTGATGAAATATCTTTACAAATTATTATTTTTTAATTATTATTATTAATTTCACACCATTTTAGAAATTAAGAGAATTTATGACTTTAATCAATGACTTAAAACTACATAAAAATTTTAAAACAGCGATTTATGTAATTTAGTTAAAATCACTAATACTATATCTCTAGGAAATTTTCTTAATAGTTAACATGTTTAATTTCTCATCTCCATGAAATTTCTGTTAAAATTGGAGTAGAGTTCAAAGATTTAATATTTCACTTGAGCAATTTCAAATTATGAAACTGACGCTCAAAATTCTTCGAACTAATGAAACATTTCGCATTTTAAAAATCATTTATTTATTTGCAAAATCTTGGTACTGATTTCGAAGTTAATTTTACGAGAGATAAAACATTTTCTATGACACCGAAACTTCTTGCTAATTGCATACTGAGTTTTCGTTTTTATGTAGTATTTTATTTACATAAAAGTTTTATATAAATAAAAGGTATTGCAATAATATAAATAAAATATTATAATATAAATAAAATGTATGAAATGTGGCATATTCATATAAAATATGCCCCACTTCATTAATATTTTATATCACGAGAGACATGATATAGTTGAGTTGGAATGGTTTATCCACATTAAATAAATGTAAAATAATTTTTTTAAATAGAAAGGATGATATAATTTTATAGAAATTACGCTTTAAGTATCAATAGGTGTAATTTTATTGTTACTCACAAGAATTATTTCATTAAACAATTCTATGTACACGTCAAATAAAAAATGTAATAAATCGATGTCATCTTTATGATTATATTATTTAGTTATATAGACAAAGTATAACAATCAGCTAATCATCACACACATTTTATATGCAATAACAATTACTATTAAAGAAACAATAAAAAATTTTATTAGTATGAAATATGTATATAATGATGTTACTAAGGCTAATTGTTTATTTTATTTTTTTATTGTAGTTTATGATATTAAAGCAATGATGTTCTTAATATTTCCCCTTCCTCAGCTTATCCTGCAGATAGGAGCCAGCAGATGCTAAGGGGCAATACTTTCCTGTTAGTACAGGCCTTTTTTCCATACATAGAATCGAATCTACCTCGTGAGGGATTCGAGACTTATTTAAATTTCGTTATATAAGGATTGCAAAAGCATACTACATTTCTAGTACATATTCAAATTTAAAATTATATTTTTATTTTTATCCGGCACGAGTTGATTTCTTTTAATGTATTTGAAAACGAAAGTCTGAAACCAATAGAAATGTTAAACACTTAGGAAACGGCCCGAGATATTTCCACCCTAAATCTCAGATGCAAACATTTTAGCTTTGAAATTAAGAGCGCTCAATATTTGATACTTTTTCAAAAATTAGTAAATTCAAAGTAAAATATTGCAGCATTCTTGAAAATTTGACTTAACATGTACACCTGTGGAAAAAAAATAAATAAACACCCCCTACTAACTCTGCAACAAATAATCGTAGAAGAAAGTGACTGGTACCACAAGATTGTAAATAAAGTCTACTTTTAAAGGATGTATATAAAATTGGCTTAGGGAGCCATCTACATGCCAAAATAAGACCAAACTTTGTCTTTTTCAGTGGCAACACCCAAGTATGACACTATATTTTAAACCTTCGGTTCAAACTACGCCTAGAAACGAAATTTCAAGTCATTTGGATGATAAGTTTTTGAATGATAAACATTCTATGAAACTGAGATTCGAAAAAAATGTGAATTGCAATCTACATTTTTTTTTTTTTTTGATAGATTTATATTTATTATGGACTGTTTTATGCAAATTCTCAATTTGAAATTTTTATTCCAAGTAACGTAAAAAAAAAAAAAAAAAAAAAAAAAAAAAAAAAAAAAAAAAAAAAAATGTCAAATTAATGGTTTAATGGTTTTGATGGTCGAGGACGCTTAGAAAAGCATCATTTGAAACGAGTATAATTTACTCATTTTATTGAAACATTTGGGCTGGGAATAGTAGAAACATATTAAGCGAGTGAAAGGGTCCTATTGAAACAAAAATACATTGATAGAAGTGACATTGTCATTCTGTGATATTTCAGCAATCGTGTACCAAACTTCAATTTGGATACAGCCCCTAAAATAGACTCATTTTAAAATAATTATTTTCTCGGAAACTACTCGCACGAATTTCATGAAAATTTGGATTTCGGCTCATTGAAGGGTGGAGAATTTATTTAGGGTGTCAAACTGGGGTCCAGTTACTGAAAAGAAAAAACGAAGTTTGAGTTCATTTTGATCATTAGATGTCCCCCTAAGCATATTTTATATACATCATTTAAAAGTAAATTTCATTTCCAATCGTTTGGTATTAGTCACTTTCTTCTACAATAATTTGTTGCAGAGATAATAGTGGATGTTTCCTTTTTTATTTCTACGACTGTACAACAGAATTTTATAAGTTTAAGGGGCTACAAAAAACATTTTTTTTTTTCATTTTTAGAATGTCTGACATTTTACAAGTGTTCTCTCGAAGGCGTTTTTAAAAAATTTAAATGATATAGAAATTATTTATCTTCGAACTATTAAGCCACAGTAGTTGTTTGAATTCTTTCCGCGCAGTTAACGAACGGATGGCACTTGTAAAATTTAAATGAATTTTTTGAGAAATAATGTTTTTTTAAGTCAGTGCACGAAATATCTCGACAACTGATGAACCCATTTCCTTACTTTTTTCAAAAAATATATCACTGTTCCTTGACCAGTGTTTTTTCTTTTAATTTTTTAATACGTTTGTCTTTTGTTATTAACAAAATAAAATCAGATTTTATTTTATTTTTTTGACAACTGATACACTGAATTTTATTTTCTAGCATTTTGCGAAAAATGTGAAATTGAAAGGGATATAAAAAAAAAAGAAAGAAAAAGAAAAAAAAACTCGATCAAGAAGTAGAAAGTTATACGATATTTAACGTAACGTTTGTTTTGTTGGTTTCAGATTAAACAAGTCGGAAATTATACTTAGAACGTGGCAAATGAGGTGCGTTCGTACTGTAACAAGTTTTATAAATAATCAGATATCGGTGCAATAACTGTTGCACTCTTATGCAAAAATGCATGAATAGAAAATTTACTAGGATTCTATAGATTAAATTCAGTGATACGGAAATAATAAGGCTCCATCTTAAACAGGTCGTCCTCACCATGACAGCTTAAAATCATTACCTATCATGGCATACCATTGAATTCATTTCGTAGTACATAATAATTTAATAGTTTAATAGAATGAAGAAAACTTTTATAGGTTTTATTCGATTTTCATAAAATTTGAAATGATTCACCAAAATTCTGTAACGAGTCTATGGATTAAATTCCAAAGCTGTTTCATGCGAACAGACGGACATGCAGACGGACTGACGAGACGACAATCATAGGTGCTGCGTATTTATATAATTACGAACGTACTTAAAAAGTAAAAAAAATCGACATACGATAATGAAACTTTAATCATAATTTTTCTTATAACTTCCTTTTTTTCAGATATGGTTTGTAAAGAATTCAATTTCCTTTATGAAAAAAAAAATTTCTTACATTTCTCAAAAGTTATTGTGGCAAAAGCGTTGAAATGTAGTGTTTTTAGATAATTGTGTTTAAAATTCACCCGTATCACCAGGTATCACCAGTCTGTGCGGCTCACGTTTACGACTCGCGCGACAGTAAATCTCGGACCTTTCATATCTACGACATTCTTAAAAGATTCAAACATTATAAGATATGAAAACAGAATCCAATTTTTTTTTGTCATTTCAAAGTTGTCTGATCCACTTAAGAAAGAGTTTCTGAAAGTTGAAAATTGTTGTCAATAAAATTTTTTTGAACATTTTTACACACATCTTATTGAAGGTTCATACGGGTCCTTGAATTTCCAGACTTAGAAATTCTTCGGTAAAAGAGGCAAAATTTCGTCCATTTAAACTAGATTTATTTTTCTATTAACAAAAAAAAAAAAAAAAAAAAAAAATACTGATATTTGGCCTTGAAAATAATGGTACCCGTACGTACCCTGTTACACTAACGAGAAACCTATAAAAATTGTCTTTAATTACCTTTTGCAAGACATGGTAACTACTAAAACTCAGGCAAAGGCGACGGAAAAGGGTAATAGGATAGAGATAAAAGTAGACGCTTTCAGTCGTGACGTCATTCATGACGTTTTGCTTGGAAACTAACCCCAAACAAACGGTTGCTATGTTTCCAACTCTTAATTAATAGAAATCGTAGAAAATGATCCATTGCTTATGAAGTATTAAAACAAATGTGAGACATTAATCATAGATAGCATACACAGATGGAAATAAAACGTATACAACAATAGAAAATACAACATGGCAACCGTTTCTTTGGAGTCAGTTTCCAAGCAAAACGTCATGATTGACGTCACACTGAAAGCGTCTATATCCTTATTTTTCCTTTGTACACTCTGTTAGGGATTGGCTGAGTTGCAGTATTTTAAAAAGACTTGTCTTGCCACAAAAATTATGTGACAATACTTAAAACTATCCTATTCACTATTTCTTGCTAGCTTCTTTAACACTTTCAGGGTCAGAAGAATTGTGTCCGTAAAATGGTGATATAGTTGACTGCCACAAGAATATTCAAACGAATTTCTGAGAAAATCAAAATCCGTTGTTTCGCGCTTTCATTACGAAAGCAAAATTTTATTAAAATATTCTCGGTGCCACTTGTCAGTTTAGGAATTAAAATTAAGTGGCTAGCCACCGGCCTTGAAAGTGTTAAAAGATTTCATTAAGTTATGAGGGCGTTTTATTTTTTTTATTTTTGCGATACTAGAATAAAGCCCGCATAAAGGCCATTTTTTATTGACGAGACTTAACAATTAAATGTGTTGGGGGAAGTACAAAGCCAATCAAAATCTTTGTCTGGTTGAAAGTTTAGATTTAACACAAGAAAAAGTATAAAAGTGAAATATCAGCAATTCAATTTTAAAATGTACTTTTACAATGGTTCTGAGAAAAAAAATTTACAGCACATTTTCACGCGCAAGACATTAGAGATGAGTTCGGGTCATTTTTTCGAAGCTCGAACCGGCCAGAGATCGACGATTTTAAGCCCGAGCCCGAAAAAAAGAGCCTACCAGAGCCCGAGTCTGATGCCGAAAATATACAATAAAAAAATTTCATAATTTTTAAAAATTTCAAAAATAATACCTCATTTGTGAAAAACTTTATACATAAGAATGTTAAATTAAAATTAAAATTCAATCTTATCAAATAAAAATAAACTTAAACCTTAAAAGATTCTCATATTTTTTCTCCCTTATCAACTAAATCAGATGGACACGTTAAAGAAGCGTGTTTAATGAATAAATTTATTAAATTTGCTGAAATTACTATTTATAAGCCGAAGAATTTGTTAACTATAATCCTTCATATGATGCGACAGAATCATTTCATTGAATAACGAAATTTACACACAACTGAACACAAGAACAAAGAATTAAAGATATGAGGGAGGGGCCTACATTCGCTTGCATAGTAACGCTCTACCCACAGCGAACTACATTTGTCAGGATGACCAAAATTATCTTTCTTTCTCTTGAAATGTGATAAATCATAGAAAGCTTTCATCTATTCCCCGATTGCCTAAGATGGGGTCTATGTGACCCTATTCGCAATTTCTACAAATAAACAAAAAAGTTTAACTGTGCGAAACTCACTAAGTCGATAAAATCATGAAAGGGGCCTTTATCGGAAAATTCCAAGAAGATAGTTTTATCATATACATATTCTAAAGGAGAAAAAAACTGCAAAATGTCAGACCCCCAAAATTGTTTTAATTAAAAATTAATGGAAAAACATATCAGCAAAAAATCCGATAGATTGTAATGCAAAACACGGTACACTGGTCAAATAAATAATATTTATCGGAAGAGGAATTATACATTCTTATACATATTTATGAATTATACATTCCGTATAAAATTACGCTTTAAATTTAAGTCTCACACCATTAATGTTTAAAAACAACAAATTTAATAATAAAGTAATGAGCATGTCTAGGTGTTTATTTTTTGAAATTCATCCTAATTAAGTAAAATTTTTTATTTGTTTTAAATAAATTTGATAGTCGCTCAGAGAAGAAAACTAATTAATTGAGCGTTGATTAATGGATAAATATGGAAAAAAATAATAAAAAGCAAAAATGGATAAAATATTGTAAAATCTTTGAAATAAATGCAATTTTGTAAATGGATGTTAGTAACATTAAATTCAAAGTTTTCCATTACTAAGAAAAAAAAGGCAAATTTTCTGCTTTCTAAGTGGTTTGATTATGAAGCATGCATGGAAAAGTTTAAAAATAAAATAAAAATTAAATTATTACTTACTAATTATTTATGAATCAAAAACTTTGTGTGTGTGTGTGTGGAAAGGGGGGGGGGGGGTTCCATTATTGGCCAGGAGTTTACGCAGGGTTTTTTTCTTTTTTCTTTTTTTTTTTTTTTTTTTTTTTTTTGAAGGAGGGGTGACATTTTGTGAAAAGCAAAAGTTATTTATGAGAATTATTTATATTTTTGTAAAAAATAAATTTTATAATGAAAGATGAAATCCAGTTGCTCAAATTTCAACCAAGTATTAATTAATAATAACGTCTTTAAGTCACCCTGCTAAAGTTTTGCTTTCTGGTGAACTTATTTTGTTTACAAAATGCATATTTTACAATTTAACAAAATAAAAAATAATTAATGAAGGATATTTTTTTATGAAATGAACGTTGTGAAGGGGCCTATTTTATTAAGAAGAATTTTGTGAAGAAACCAGTTTCATTAAAAATAATTTCGTGAAGGGGACTATTTTATTAAATTGATTTTTTCGAAGGTGCCCAAAATAAGCCCCAAATTTTGTCTGGATCACCTACTGCTAGCTATTTTTAAATTATTTTCAATCAGCAACAAAGCACTTAAATTTGCGAATAGCATCAACAAGTAACTAAGATAATTATAGTAAATTTCCATTTGTTTATGATGATCATTTAAAAAGAGCGAATTATACATTATTTATAGAGCATATCTATAAGATTAAATATTTCATTTATTTACAATATATATATTTATATGCATATACATATCATAATTATTCAGAGGATGAAATAAGAACTTATTGTTGCAATCTATTTAGTACTTACGTTGATACTAGATGGCAGCACAAGCTGCGTACAACTACATAAATAAATACTTTAGCTTGGGAGGGGGAAAAAGGCAAAGTTATAGAGCAAGCTGATCTATAAAATTAAATATCTGATAAAATTAAATACCTGATTTTAAATATCTGATTATATATATGCATGCATATATATTACAATTATTCAGAAGGTAACATAATAATTTAGTATTTCTCACTCGTATTCTTTCAAGTAACCATAAACAAGAAATAGGCAGTTGAATGGACAAAATGTCAAAATAGCTTCTGATTTTTGCAAATTTATTTGTATGAGAAGACACGCATGCGCGTCAAAGTTCATTTTCTTGCCAAAGTGCTTGGCTACAGAGGTTGGCGTTAAGGGCGCTGGAACGTTGAGTGTTTGTGAATTTGCGCCCGGGTCGGGATACCTCATTTTAATTCCAAATTTACGAATGGCACCAAGAATATTTTAGTAAAACTAGGGGACGCTGTCCCTACGAGCTACGCTCGTCAACCTCCGTTCAGACACCGCAGATTCTAAAAGCACGCTTATTTGATAGGCCTAAAAAATATTTCGAAGATTGAATGATAAGTTTAAAAACAGTGGCGATCTCCCTATAAATGGGTTTCTATTCATTTCTCTTTGATTGGGGAATTTTAAAGCCAAATCAGCGGCTGTTAAATGATACAATGGCTGTTTCCGTCTTTGATTAAATAAAAACAGTTGACAATAAGCTAATATAAAATAAATGAGTCTTTGCCTCCCGGTATTTTTTAGCAAAGCGAAAAGAAATTTTTTTTTAATGACACTTGTATCGTTTTTAATCTGACGTAATTTTCACTAAACTTTTCTTTCTCCTTTTACTATTCACGTGAAAATAATTTTGTTAGAAATGAAATATTATTTGCGCTATCCTAATAAAAATAGTTGAAAATATCATCTTAAAATATTACATAAATGTCTCGCGCAATTTTTAAATTTAAACTGTTTTGCAATATTATTTTTTGTTCATTTTACGTAATGTGTAATGTGACGTAAATGTGACGTAATTTTCCTATTTAAGACTTCTAACGCATGTTAATGAATTTATTATTTTACAACATTCTTTCACTTTTAAAATTCACGTGTAATATGGTTTTTATGATAATTTTCAAAGAGTTCCTGCTTTTTATATTTTCT
Source organism: Maratus speciosus (assembly GCA_963932465.1). NCBI lineage: Eukaryota > Metazoa > Arthropoda > Arachnida > Araneae > Salticidae > Maratus > Maratus speciosus. The sequence continues at coordinate 9,895,873 of OZ010793.1, read as the reverse complement.
TGTTTATAATAGTCTCGTGTAAAATAAATTTTTTATTTGAAGCAAATATTATTATTTGCGCTGTTTATACAGTTTGCAACAGTTTAAATTAATACCATTTTCTAAAATGTGTAAAAAAATATCTCTGGAAAAGCTGAAAATTTGAATAGAAATAAAACCTCAAAAGATGAGTCAAATTAATAAATTGGGTGCAGTCTGCACACCGGGAAATTCTGACGCATAAAATGATCTAAACATGATTAAATTCCGATGTACAGTTTTTGCTCCTATAAAACTTTTTTAATGGAATGATTTTGTCCAACTTTAGCATTAAATATCTCTTTAAATATTTCTTCGATTTGAAAACTGTCTGCATCAGCGTGTTTATCAAAGATTTCTCTATAATTCCACCGATTTTCATATTTTTGTATGCAATATTTTTCTTAATATTAACGAAGAAAGACCTCCGGTCACAAAAAATTCAAAACCGGCGACGGTGACAGCGGTAGTTACTTTTCTTTAGAATAGAGAGATTTTTCTTTTAGAATGAATAGTTAAAGTAACATGTTTTTAATTTCTGAAAGAGTCGTTTTAAAATTCCCGTGTCAGTCGAACTTTTCATCATTTTACAAGAAAAATTGCCCGTTAGAGTTGGCCAAAGAGTCGACTCAGAATCTCGACTCCTGCCAAGTGAGTCGAACTGTCGACTCCTGCCAAGTGAGTCGAACTGTCGACTCCTCAATAGTGAATTGCCTCGACTCAAAAGAGTCGAACTTTAATTTCCACTCAGTTTCGGATTCGGAGTCGAAGAGTCGAAGTCGACTCACTCAAAGAGTGGTTGGACATGTTTAACACAGTGTCGGACTTGGAGAGTCGAGAGTTGAAGAGTGGAATTTCGATTCTTCGACTCAGTATCGGATTTCAACTCTTCGAATCTGGGCTTGGATGTTTACGAGAGAACGGAGATCTTGGTTTAATTATGTATTGGCGATTTTAGGAAAGAAGAAAGTATGTTTAGGAAGATGACGGTACGAATGAAGGGAAAGGGAGGGACAGAGACAAAAGGGCGGGCAGTAGGATATTTTGTTAAAGATTAGTTGAATTTATGATATGCTTAGGGGAAAGAAGATTAAAAAAAAGCAGATGTTACCTTTGTATTTTTTGGCACAAAAAAGAAGTAGGACTAGTTAGGGGAATATTTTCATCTGTTTTCATATCATGCAATATTAAAAAAAAACTTAGAATAAAGAGAAATAAAATTCTACTTTAGTAGCAGGTTGTTTAAAATATACTAAGTTACTGAATTTATTTTATAATAGATGTATTTTAGATAAAAGTGAATTATCATTTATTTGTTTGCGCATATAATGTTATTTTAATTCCGTTAAATAAAAATGTTCGCAGGTAATATTAAATGCATATAATTTACATATATTTTTTTTTTAAGTTTAGCCAATCGATTTATTTAACGTTCCTTATTTAAACCCAGATATGGAAGATATTTTCGGAATCCTGTCGCTTCCCCGCCCCGCCCCCTTTTTTTCGTAAACAACTAGGCTGTGTGTATCTCTTCATGGATATATCTCAATATATTATCATGGTTTTAAAAATAAAATTTTAAAAGGGAGTAAATCAAAAACTATAAACAGGAAAAAAAAAGAACTTTTTAAAACTTACTCCCCCACCCCCCCTCCTCCGGGTGGACGGGCGACTGATTATGGAATTATTTTTTGTTCGGAAAAGCGTAAAATTTACAGGTGTTCTTATTCAGAAACTAAGTAATCGAATGGCGTTTTCCTTTTTCTGCCAAAATATCCTTCAAAAACTGCTGTCAAAGTTGAAGTTTTTAAACGAAGTTCGGTACACGATAGCACGAGGGAAAGAGAAAAACTTGTCGTTACGTAACAAAGATCGTATTTTTCTTGATAAGCAATTTATATATGTAAAAAAATGGAAAACGCTATTTGATTCCAAATCGCCACAATAGTTAGGCCTGTCAATTTTATAACTTTGTAACTAAAAATACTGCCGCTGAGCACCGCAAATTAAAGTTTGTGTGTAAGGAAAAATGCGGTTTTCTCCAAAACTATGTGGCCGAGGATAATCGCTATAATTTTCCAGCAAAGTTTGAATAAACTACTATTGCCCCTAGTTTTTTTTTTTTTTTTTCATAATTTTAGTTTTAGTAAATTCGGAAATAGGCTGGAGGGGGGAGGGGGGGGGCATATTTTTGTATCATATTTTTGACAGTATCTAAAATTAGAACAAATATATTTTTGATTTCGGTGTTACAATGTCTTTCCAACAATACCCAAACGATACACATACACACACGCATAAAAGAAAAAAAAATCAAGTAACTAAATTAGTCCTTTTTTTTTTTTTTTTTTTTTTTTGAAAAATATTTGTGAATAGCTTTTAATCTATAAATTTGTTAACACTATCAACTTATAATAGCCCCGTTTTCACTTTTTAAGCACGGAATCCTAAAAAAATCAATGAAGAAGAGATCTAAGAATTTAAAATGTTGTGATTGGGGAGGATTTCGGATATTTTGATGGGTTCTTGTCCTTGTCAGCAGTAAATTCCACTTACCCCACACTCCCCCCGCGCGCACACGCACACACATGAAAAAAAAAATCCGTTTGTTTTCAGCACAGAAAATTTAAACCTTTAAAACTTGATATACAGTAAACTCTGTCTAAGGCGGAATCGGTCGGGACTGAGAAAAATTTCCGTGGTAGACAATATTCCGGCTTATGCAAAAAAGCTCCCCCTCCCCCCCCCCCAAAAAAAAAATCCCTGGAAGATGACGATCTTTTATTGATTCTCCTGACTAGAAAATCGGTTGAAAATTGAAATTCTGAAAGATCCTTTGTCTTTTTAAAGATAAATGAGAAACTTTATTCAATTTCTTAGTACTGCTGTAATACATTCATATTGGAAGTTTATACACCCCCCCCCCCCAAAAAAAAAAAAAAAAAACTTCGAGAATGAGAAAGAACGCTATAATTTTGAATTTGAGTACAATCTTAAAGTATAATATATTGTACTTTCGAAAACACGTAATCATTTTCATAAATGTTCATTTTACTAGAAATATTAACTTTTAGATGCAATTTTGCATATGAAAAAATGGCATAAGCATAAATTCCTTAAAATTTAAAGTTTCTGTTCTTTTGAATTAACTTTTTTAAAAGCTTACGGAATTTTAGCTAACATGCTCGACATTGAGTTATTTGACTTATCAGTATTAAAGTTTAATAAACAAAACGCTTTTCATTTTTAAATTATCCTTTTTCCGCCTTATGCAAAATTTTGGTTTCGGTGGGCCTTAAAATCCTTTCCGTTTCCGCGTCAGACAGATTCCGCCTTATGCAGCATGAATTAATGTAATTTTCTATGGGTTCGCCGGCACTTGAAAAAATTTCCGCGGTAGACAGATTTCCGGCTTATACAGAGTCCGCCTTAGACAGAATTTACTGTATATAAAAAATAACACCTCAAAACCGTCTACTCCCAGTTAAAAAGAAGGTAAATTTTTAGCCATGTTACGAAATTAAACAAGAATATATCTATATTTTACAGTTTGGCTTAGAAGTGTGCACTGGCCCAACCCGTGGGCAAGGCTAGGGCCAATTTTTCGCAACGCTGGGGGTCGAACCGGGCCTTAATTTTTTTTAAGGCTTTGGGCCGGGCCTAGACATTGCCCTTTGCAGACCGGTTTAGGGCCTTTCTTTTTTTCTAAAAGATTGCGTCGAGCTCAACTTAATTTTTCAGTACCGATCCGGGACTGGCTTCATTCTTCCAAGATTTGCAAGGGCCGACATTTTAAGTACCGGTCTCGACCCACCACGTACGAAAATTATTGCCTCGGCCTGGTCTGATCAGCGCAAAAATCAGTAAAATTTGTCCCGGCCCAAAACTTTTTGCAAAAAATGTATATTTTTTTTAATTGCCATTATTGTACAACTAAAATTTATTCTTTTTAAAGAATAGCAATTTCTAGGCAATAAAATTAAAATACAATAAAACTTGTGAAAAAGAACCCGTATATGACGGCATCCTGTCTTAAACTAAAAAATGTGTTGATACATGAAAAATGAATACAATAATATGTGAGGAAAAGTACATAATACATTTAAAACTGCTAAGAAGGAAACTTGTCTATAACGTATATTTTTTATTTCCTAAGCAATTTCGTCTTAGGTGATTTTACTGTATAATAGTTATCAGATTCTTAAGTCTTAAATACATAGAATATGGATTAACGATATTAATGTTAACTGAATCATTTACATACAGGTAGTGTTTCATTAAAAAAATAAATATCGCAGCACACGATGTTTCTTTAAAAATGAAGATTATAAAAATGAAAAGAAAAAAGGATAAAATAAGCACTTTTAGTCAGAACTCATCGTACGAAACAATTTTTAATCCTATCGACGTAAAAATCCATATTTTCTAGTTTCTAGTACCTAGATTTTAACTTTTTTTTTGGAGGGGAGGGAGGTCGGGCCAAGACGTCATGGGCCCGAACTTTTAAGTTTTCTAACGGACTGGACCAGTATTTTTTTTTTTTTTTTTTTTTTTTTTTTTTTTTTTTGTACGGGATGAACTTTTAGATTTTATACCGGGGCGGGTAGTTGATTATTTTTCTACGGGCCGGGCCAAACTTTTTTCTATGAGCAAGCCGAACTTTTTTTTCCGTGGACGAGGCCTGGAAATTTCGTCCCGGAGAGACATCCAGTTTGGCTGTTTCCAGTTACCATCCAACAAAGTTTAACATAAAAGACTTCTTCTACATAAAATCAAAACCAAAATAATTCAAGCTATGCTCAAATATTTTCTTCTGCGTGATAAATTTGATACAAAAGTAGGATTGCGTCATCTTTACTATCAACCAACCAATCTTATTTCCGCAAGTGAGTCGAGAGTCGAGTCAGTATGTCGACTCATCAATCAAGTGAGTCGACTCAGTTTCGACTCCTTAAAATGACTGGAAATGCCCATCCCTATTGCCCGTGCGGAAAGAGTTAATGAAGTTAACCCTACAATGATGGGCATAGCCCGCGTACGATTATCGAGCCAAATGTAAAATATTCCTACCACTAAAATTTCACAGTAAATATAGGTTAATTTAACCGTCGAAATTTCATGATTAAACAAGGTGAAAATGTCTATTAAATTTCAGTGGTAGCTATGGATTTGCCAAACCGTGGGTTAAGGGGTTTTCAATTTTACAACCCCTTACGACAATGATATTGTCGTAACATAGCAAAGCGATATAAGTAAGCGTGAAAACTTAATGCTGGAATCGGGCGTAAATTAACGCAGTTGCGCCATCTTGTTGACTGAGTGATAATCCACATAAGCGGGCTTTCAGTGTGGCGCATATTTTCTAAATCTGTACTCACTCATGGAAATGAACTTTGTTTGCCACATTTATTGCAAAATAATGGCGTACCGAGAGGTGCATCTACATGCACTTAACACCACGAAGTTTTCTTCGCCTTGGCAGATACATTTCAGTCAAAGCGATATAGGTAAGCGTCCTATCTTAAATGGGAGAGGTAACCGCAAAATTAAAGGCGAGGTCACGTCAATCAAGGTCATACGCCACCTAGCGGACGGAGTGAACTACAAGAGGATTATTAACTTATTTCCCCTTTGTGGATGATTTATAAGTTCGATATCTATGAAATAACTATGCGCACGCGCAGCCGTGATTTTATTCGTTTGTCGTCTGCAGTACTTAATTGTTGGAAGTATAACTATAATTCGATTTATTTATTCGCCATTATTTAATTTATTAATTGAAGTTAGTTATTTAAACAAAATCAGTTCTTTTAAGAACTTATATTATTCCGGAAAATGCCACGTTGGCGTTCTAATTATTGCAGTTTTCAAAACTGCAAAAATAACTCTCTATCTGAGATAACTCTTTTTTTTCCCAAAAGAGAAAAACAGGTTAGTTTTGTGTTTTATTATAATTTATAAAAAAGTTAAAATATTATTTAATATATATTATTAAATATTAGTGATTTTAATACGTTCTATTTGAATTATATTTTTGTAATGCAATGAACAAGGACATATAAAAATTAGTTAATGTATGTTAAGATAGAATTTTACAGCAGCGTTTTTAATTCAATTCCTGATAAGATAAAGTTATAAAAATTACATAAACATGTGTATTTCCAATGAGAATTAAACGTTTTATTACGCTTAGAGTTTAAGCATAAATTATTTAATTAATTTTAAGGCATATTTTTTATTTACCGGGCGCAGGCGATACATTGCCAAATATTCTCTTGATCGAATTGTATTTATAATATTTAAAATAGAAGCATTTCATTCATTCCATTTAAAACTCATTTAATTTTACATTAGGATCCACTTTAATTTAAAATGCAAGCAGTAATTCTTGTACTATTAAACCAGCAATAATTGATTATTTATAGTTTTAAATATTTTGAGAATTTTAGACAACAGCTTTAAAAAAATTCCTAAAATCGACAAATTACTTTTTTTTTTTAAATCTAGAAATATGTCGGTCATTGTGTCATATCCGGGAAAAATAGTTTTCATGGGATACCTGCACTTCGCACAAGTGAATAACATTGCAGAAAGCATACAAAGTATAGAAGAAACTTCAAAAATTGGAATAAAATATACAATATTTACAAATAGTACGTGGTATGCTCAATTAAACATTTATTATCTTACATCGGTTCTTCGCAGGGGTAAAATGGATAACTTTTCGTAATCGGGCCGATAGCCATGATTGGCGTCAAATGAGAAAACAGTAAACAATTGTAACTGTATAACAGTTAAATAATGGTTAGAAAATGAAAGTAACTTTTATCGAAATAACCCAATTGCGGAACATTCTCCAAATTTGAAAAAGGCTTATGAAATACACAAAAATTGCCAATAACTGAAAACTATAGACTAATAATAAGCTCGACGTAGCAGTTGTTGATCGGTAGCCAATAATTTCAAATTTCCCTTTTAATTTTGTCCGGTTTCAATTTTTTTTTTTTTTTTTTTTTTTCAATCTGGTTTCCGCAAAAGAGTCGGAATAAGTAGTAGAAAAAAGAGCTGCAGACGGAGATGGGCCAATTGAACGTATTAAAATCACTGACATTTAATAATATATATTAAATAATATTTTAACTTTTTTATAAAAAAATTATAGGGCTGAAAATCACGTTTAAGATGCTTAAAGGTTTTAAATATTTCTCTTTTGCAATTTCCCAACCAGCTGGTATATTTTAGAAATCGTAGTTTGTTACATAACTTACTCAATTGTTGTACTTGTATATACAGTTGTAACAACCATAAAGAATGTTTAAGGATTTATCAGCTACGTTTAGATAACGTAAAATTAATTTGCTAATTTATAATCAAGTTGTAAAAATACTAAAATGTTGTATTGTTACTAGAAACACATCCATATACATAATTTTTATGTTTCTAGCATATCTGGGAGGGAAAAATCGATTAAAATTTTTTATCTTTTCATATATATGAACAGGGTTAGATTAAATAAACTGTGTAAAAAAGTACTTTTATGATAGCCGGCCGCAGTTCATAAACCGTCAAATATTTTCCCCATCACCCGCGTTTATGTTGCATTCATTTCATTCAAAATATAAAATCATCATTTTAAAAATATACTCGTAATTTGAAAAACATAACTTTATTTAAAATACATACATACTGCATCTAAACACATGCTTTTCGCTCATTATATTTAAAATCCATTTTTTTTCTAATAAATAATAACATAAATCCAAGATGGGCAAGTTTCTTCCAATGTGGAAAAAAAACCTGGAAAAAACCATGGAATTAAAAGTTACGCCTTTAACTTTTATTAACAAAAATGGTTTTCTTTTAGCCTGAATAGCTTGCATAAAATTCAGGTCTATTTGAAGATATTTACAATTTAAGAGTTATAGGGGGAAAAGCAGACAAAGCCATTTTAGAGAATACCTGTTAAAATTTTAATCGTGAATTTCAAATATTTACTCACTCATGGAAGATTAACCTTGTTTATCAGATTTATTGCAAAATATTTTTGTTACAGCTTGTTTTGATAAAAATATATGTAATGTCAGTTTAGTTTCGGGGCAATGGGCAATACTGTTTACGTAGCATTGGTGCTTTTTCTCCCGAAATTAAAATGACATTGCGATTTTTTTTTTAAATACACATATTTTCATCAAAACAAACTGTAACAAAAATATTTTTCAATAATCTGGTAAACAAGGTTCATCTTCCATGAGTGAGTAAATATTTGAAATTCATTATTAAAATTTTAACAGGTATTCTCTAAAATAGCTTTGTCTGCTTTTCCGCCTATAACTCTTAAATTGTAAATATCTTCAAATAAACCTGCGCACGAGATGTGCGGATGGTAGATATTCTGTCATATATGACGTCAAACAAAAAACCCGCGTATTTGCGTTATTCACTCCATCCACAAGATGGCGCAGCTGTGTCAATTTACGGCAGATTCCAGCATTAACTTTGTACGCTTACTTATTGCGATTTGCATTTCAGTTATTAATCAAGGTGAAAAAAACTTTATAATTTTAGTGGTGTGAGTAAGAAAACAGTTTGGTATTTACGTGTAGTTCACACTCCATCCGCTACGTGGCGCGTGACCTTGATTGATGTGACCTCGCTTTTAATCTTGCGGTTACTTCTCCCATTTAAGATAGGACGCTTATTTATATCGCTTTGGTAACATAGAACATAGAATTACATAGAACGAAAAAATTAAAAAAATCTAAATTGTCATTGTTCTAAGTCAAGCACCTTAATTTGTTGAGGACAAATTTTCACCCCGGTGGTAAATGGGACCAAATCAATATTATAAATTTCAACATCTGTGCCGACTGTTTACAAAAATACACGCCGAATCCGTCTGTGCAGATTCATTGACGTGAACAAAACTTTTCAACTAATACGAACACGAGGGTAGGAGCGTTTGTGTTATTTATAAATATTTCTATTAAAATTTTCTGTCTCCAGTAAGTTTTTCTGAAAGCTGCGATCCTGTGCACCACACAGTCTGCTCAGAAGATCGAAAGGGACAAATGCTGAAGATAAAATAGAGATTCAGTTCCTTCACCCTCACCCCCAAAGTATTTTAGTCTGGTAAAGATATTCTACTAAAAAGCCCACCCTTTTTTTTTATATAAATGCGTGTCAGAATCAATGTTTACTTACTTTTTAGCTGAAATTATTTAAACCGGCACGGTGTCACTTTACAAGTTCAAGGGATGATGGAAGTTTTTCGGCTACAAAAATTGTATTTTTTTTCTCGTTTTCTGTATGTCTGACAGATGTAAACAAATGCAGAAATTATTTCTCGTTGAACCGTTGAGACACAGTGTTCTTTACGCAAAGTTAACAATCTGTGGTAAAATATAAAACGTAATTTTGAACAACGTTTTTTAAGTCGATATATACGTCTTAATGTGTTTTTACTTTCTTCTATCTTTACAAGAAGAAAGTATTGGTTTCATGAAAATTTTCGAATTCCAGTTTTCGACGGATTTACACGTTTTATGGGTCAGAGATTCCAAAAAATATGTTTTTACAAAATGTCTGTCTGTGAGTCTGTCTGTCTGTCTGTCCGTCTGTCTGTCTATATGTATGTGACACAAATTTTGTGGGCGCTCTATCTCAACAACTAATGCACGGAATTTAATAAAAATTTATATTCAGGTAGTCCCTGATATAGATTGGTGCTGATTAGTTTTTGGTGTAATTCACCCTGCAGGTGGCGCTGCTATGTAGCATTTTGCAGGATTTCCGCAAAAGCTTTATCTCAAGAACTAATGCACGAATTTTTATAAAACTTCAGATTTTATTAGTCCTTGACATGAATGGATACTGTTTACGTTTTGGTGTAAATAGCCCAACAGGTGGCGCTGCTATGCTGCATTTTGCAGGATTTACACTATTTTCGCAGTACCTCTATCTCAAGAACTAATGCACACATTTTCACCAAACTTCGGATTTAGTTAGTCCTTCATATGAAACGATGCTGACTTCGTGTTGGTGTAAATCGTCCAATAGGCGGCGCTGCTGTGCTGCATTTTGAACTATTTCCTCAATAGCTCTATCTCAAGAACTAAAACACGAATTTTCATCAAACTTCAGATTTAAGTATAACTTGATTAATATTGCTGCTGATTATGTGTTGTTGCAAATCGCTCAACAGGTGGCGCTTCTATGCTTAATTTGTCATGATTTGCGCAATACCTCTATCTCAAGAACTAATGCACGAATTTTCCTCAAACTTCATATTCAGTTATACGTTGACATAAGTAGGCGATAATTAGGTTCTGGTGTAAATAATCCAATAGGTGGCGCTGCTATGCTGCATTTTGCAGGATTTACATGATTTCAGCGACAGTCATTACTCGAGAACTGATGCACGGAATTTCATATTTTTAGAATTCTCATGACGAACACAGATTGCCATTTAATTTGGCACTGAGATAGTGAATTTTGAAGTATTGACATGTATGAGATAGAAGAAAGTTTTGTGATGGCCACAACATACTAGTTTTCGGTCGGTACGCATAACATCTCCTTAGCCGATGAATGAATTTCCTTTTGCTTTTCTTGTTACTTTCTTCTATCTTTACAAGAAGAAAGTATTGGATTCGTGAAAATTTTCGACTTCCGGTTTTCGACCAATTTATACGTTTTAGAATGCCCTGAACACGATTTGATGGTTTTTAGAAAATGTCTGTCTGTGAGTCTGTCACTCTGTCACACTGTCACTCTGTGAGTCTGTATGTGACAAAAATTTTGTGGACGCTCTATCTCAAAAACTAATGCACGGAATTTCACAAAACTTCAGATTCAGTTAGACCTTGATATAAACTGGACCTGATTAGTTTTTGGGGAAAATCGCCCAACAGGTGGCGCTGCTATACGACATTTTTCACGATTCCTACAATAGCTATATCTCAAGAACTACTGCACGGACTTTCATAAAACTTCAGATTCAGTTAGTCCAGGATATAGTTTGGTGCTGATTACCTTTTTGTAAAAATCGCCCAACAGGTGGCGCTGCTATGCTTCATTATTCATGATTATTGCAATAGCTCTAACTCAAGAAAGAATGCACGAATTTTCATCAAACTTCAGATTCAGTTAGTCCCTGATATAAAGTAGTGCTGTTTAATTTTTTGTGTACATCGCCCAACAGGTGGCGCTGCTGTGCTGCATTTTTAACGATTTCCGCAAGAGCTGTATCTCAAGAACTAATGCACAGATTTTCATCAAATTTCAGATTTAGTTAGTCCTTGACATGAATTGACGTTTTATACATTTTGGTGTAAATCGCTCAACAGGTGGCGCTGCTATGCTGCATTTTTTGCGATTCCGGCAATAGCTTTATCTCAAGAACTAATGCTTGGATTTTCAACAAACTTCAGATTCAGGTATACCTTCATATCAATTAGTGCTGTTTATGTTTTGGTGTAAATCACTCAACAGGGGCGCTGCTATGCTACATTTTTCAGAATTTCCGCTATAGCTCTATCTCAAGAACTAATGCACGAATTTTCATCAAACTTCAAATTCAGATATACTTTGATATGAATGGGTGCTACATTGATGTTATTTCTTGAGCTATTTAAATGATTTAATTGACGTGATTTATATAGAAGAAAGTTTTGTGATGGCCACAACATACTAGTTTTTGCTGTTGTTGTTGTTTTTCTCTCTTCAACACATGAAAATTTTAAATATTTTTCTATTCCTTTTCTGTACTTTTATTTTAGCTTTTAAAACTTTCTGTTTGTTTTCTTAATATAAACGAAGTAAAATGATATTTTTTCACTGTAACTGATACATTGACTATGATTTTCCGCCATTTTGTTCAAAAAGCTAAATAATACAAAACTAGTCGGATGTACCAATCCCAAAACTTTCTTCTATCTCATACATGTTAATACTTCAAAATTCACTATCACACTGCCAAAATTAAATGGCAATCTATGCATCTCATGAGGATTCTAACGATATAAAATTCCGTGCATTAGTTCTTGAGGTATGACTATCGCTGAAATCGTCTAAATTCAGCAAAATTCTGCCTAGCAGCGCCACCTATTGGGTGATTTATACCACATCCTAATCAGCAACAATTTATGTCAACGTCTGACTGAATCTGAAGTTTGGAGAAAATCCGTACATTAGTTTTTGAGATAGGGCAATAGCGAAATTCGTGAAAATTTCTGCATAGCAGCGCCACCTATTGGGTGATTAACACCAAAATCTAATTAACAACAACTTGTGTCAACATAAAACTAAATCTGAAGTTAGATGAAAATTGGTCCATTAGTTCTATTGATAGAGCTATTGAGGCAATCGTGGAAAAGGCAGCAGAGAAGCGCCACCTGTTGGGCGATTTACACCAATACCTAATCAGTAGCAAGTCATATCAAGGACTAACTTAATCTGAAGTTTGATGAAAATCCGTGCGTTAGTTCTTAAGATAGAGCTATTGGGGAAATCGTGTAAATCCTGCAAAATTCATCATAACATCGCCACCTGTTGGGCGATTTACACCAAAACGTAATCATCATCAAGTCATATCAAGGACTAACTAAATCTGAAGTTTGATCAAAATCCGTGCATTAGTTCTTGAGATAGAGCTATTGCGAAAATCGTGAAAAATACAGCATTGCAGCGCCACCTGATGAGCGATTTACACCAAAAACTAATCAGCATCAATTTGTATTAGGCACTAACTGAATATCAATTTTTATTAAATTCCGTGCATTAGTTCTTGAGATAGAGCTCCCACAAAATTTGTGTCACATACACACAGACAGACAGACAGACAGACACTCACAGAGTCACAGACAGACATTTTGTAAAAACATGTTTTTTGGAATCTCTGACCCCTAAAACGTGTAAATCCGTCGAAAACCGGAATTCGAAAATTTTCATGAATCCAATACTTTCTTCTTGTAAAGATAGAAGAAAGTAAAAAAAAAAAAAAAAAAAACTATTACGAATTATACATTTTTAGATATTTAACGTACTTTTTCTTTTTTCGGTCTCAAATGAAACCATTTACAGGAATGTTGAGTACGAACAAACATTACGCGTAGTCAGTGTTGCCAGATTGGGGACTTTTTTGTCCCCAGATTGTTGATTGTCACCGCTTTTTACTTTCTTCTATCTTTACAAGAAGAAAGTATTGGATTCATGAAAATTTTCGACTTTCGGTTTTTGACGTATTTACACGTTTTAGGGGTCAGAGATTCCAAAAAACATGTTTTTACAAAATGTCTGTCTGTGACTCTGTGAGTCTGTCTGTCTGTCTGTCTGTGTGTATGTGACAGAAATTTTGTGGGCGCTCTATCTCAAGAACTAATGCACGGAATTTAATAAAAATTTATATTAAGTTAGTCCCTAATACAAATTGATGCTGATTAGTTTTTGGTGTAAATCGCTCAACAGGTGGCGCTGCTATGCTGCATTTCCCGCGATTTCTGCACTAGCTCTATCTCAAGAACTAATGCACGGATTTTCATCAAACTTCAGATTTAGTTAATCCTTGATATGAATTGGTGCTGGTAACGTTTTGGTGCAAATCGCCCAACAGATGGCGCTGCTGTGCTGCATTTTGCAGCATTTACACGATTTTCGTAATAGCTCTATCTCAAGAAATAATACACGGATTTTCATCAAATTTCAAATTCTGTTAGTGCTTGACATGAGTTGACGTTTTGCACCTTGTGGTGTAAATCGCTCAACAGGTGGCGCTGCTATGCTGCATTTTTTGTGATTTCCGCGATAGCTCTATCTCAAGAACTTATGCTCGGGTTTTCAACAAACTTCAGATTCAGGTATACCTGGATATGAATTAGTGCTGTTTATGTTTTGCTGTAAATCGCTCAACAGGTGGCGCTGCTATGCAGCGTTTTTCTCGACTTCCACAATAGCTCAATGTCCAGAACTAATGCAGGAATTTTCATCAAATTTCAGATTCAGTTAGTTCTTGACATGAATTGATGTTTTGTACCTTTTGGTGTAAATCGCTCAACAGGTGGCGCTGCTGTGCTGCATTTTTTGTGATTTCCACAGTAGCTTTAGCTCCAGAACTAATACACGGATTTTCATCCAACTTCAGATTCCGGTATACGAATTAGTACTGTTTGTGTTTTGGCGATTCCGGTTTACGATTCCGGTATATGAATTAGTACTGTTTGTGTTTTGGTGCAAATCGCTCAACAGGTGGCACTGCTATGCTACATTTTTCAAAATTTCTCCTTCAGCTCTATTTCAATAACTAATGCACGAATTTTCATCAAATTTCACATTCAGGTATACTTTTATATGAATAAATTGATGTAATTTATTTTACTATTTAAATGATTTAATTGATGTAATTTATTTTACTATTTAAATGATTTAATTGATGTGATTTATATAGAAGAAAGTTTTGTGATGGGCACAACATACTAGTTTGAAATAGAAATATTCGCCTTATTTAAAAATAGGTTAAAATTCTGAAAAATAAGGCGAATTATACTATTCAAAAAAAGTGCTGACAGTCAAGTAATCTGAATACATCTAGAAAAACAGTCCAAAAAGTGTATTTTTCGAGAAAGGAGTGCCAGAAATATTTGAACGGGTTTTGTCGTGGGTTAGAGAGTTCAGGGATTTGTTAATTAGAATATTACCCTTTTCTGTATTTATTTATTTATGTTTTATAGAAAGAAACTATTTGTTTAATGAAATGAACTATAACTAAAAGTTTTAATAGTGTACGAAATAATTTAATCTTCCGAAACTACAGGGTGATTCGTAAATGAATATCCAAACTTTACACGGCTATTAAAAGAAAACAAAAGAAAAAGTAAAACCCTGTTGTTCATAGGAAAGGAAAAAAATAACAGTGGAAAGTTTAAATTCAACAAAGTATTCAATGTGAACCTTTCCAGAAACACGAACGCTATCGAGGTGGAGCGGTAAGTCATCCCACACTTTTTTCAGCATCTATAACGCATGTATATCTGTGCATATATAACGTTGTCATTTTAGGGGGGAGGGGGCTCTGGCACATGATGTCATAAGATATCTCTAGAAGGGGGGGTGTCTTTTGATATCGATATGATTTTTGATCCAACCAATTTCTCTTTTTATTTGTAACATGGTCTTTACATGAAAATAGTATGTTATCTTTTTTTAGTCTGTTATCTATTTTTATGAAAATACAAAGTTATGAAAATCACTAAATTAATATAAAATTCCTTAATTCCAAAATGTATAATACCTCCAACGTTTCACATTCTTATTCTTCTTCGTATGTGCATGCTTATATAATCGCTATTCGAGAAACCCTATGCGAGTATATTTGAAATGAAACTTGTATTTACTAATAAACAAGTAATATAAAATAAAATTTAAAAGTCAATTCCTTCTTAGGTCTTCAAAGAAAAATTTAATACAATCCCTTAAGCTAATATTAGTTTCTGTTGCATTAAAATATCTGAATTTGTTGATTTTCTATAAGCAAGTAAACCCTATTGGTTTACAATGGAAGTCTATGGGAATTTGGCGAAATATTAGAGATATCGCCAAGTTGGCGTCACTTTTGGTGACTCATTTTGGCCGACAAATTTGGCGATATACCGCCAAGTTGACGATAAACCTGGCGGTATTTGGCGACAGCACTGGGTCCTTCCTATGGTAATACCCTTTATAAATATGAAGATGCATTAAATTCTGTTCAATAACCAATGGCCGCCATTTTGTCTCCCATATAAAACTAAAAAAATTTTTTTTTAATTTAATTAATGAATTAATATTTGAAAGATCTGTATTAACATCAATTGTCATCCAGTACATGTTTTAAAAAATTTATTTCAACTTGATAGGATGAATAATAAGAATTTAATTTACGATTGAAAATTTGAACAAGATATGTATAGGGAGAGTGTGAATTAATAGTAGGAATCGAATATAAGAGAAAGAATGTTGTCTGCCTGTTTTGTTGATAAGATCTGCTAAGATGTGAGGGTCAAGTGCAAGAAGACATTATTACTGTTGAATGCATTATGTAACAGAAAGCTATTACAAAATACATTTAAATAGTAACTCTTTCTTTTAAAAGTTATTTGGTATAAAGTTATTCCATATATAAAGTTATATTTTATTGACTTCTCTTCATTTGAATCAATGAAATATGCGAAAAATAAATATAACCCCTTTTAAACACTTTCCAACAAAGTTGAAAAGTATTTATGACTTCGGTTTGTTTGTCCGTCTGTCCGTCTGTACGCACTCTAACTCCCGTAAATATACTCGGATCGTTCTGAAATGTTCGGATGTTAGTGACCTCTACCATAGCACGAACTCTATTTCAAATGAAGTTTGTAGCATGTTTAGTTGATTTACAGGGACAGTCAAAAGTTTTCCGTTACATTACGGCCTATGGGAAAAATCGTTTAAAATGATTTTTAATGATGTTACATGCTTTGAAACATAATAAAATTGATAGACATTTATCAAGTGCACTAAAATATGCATTTTCTGTAAAATATGCGGCGCAAAAAATAGTTATTATTCATTTACAGGGCCACACAAAGGAATTCCGTTACATAATGATATAGGGGTGGAGGGAATTTTTTCCGTCGTATTTTAATTATGTTAAATTGTTTCATGTATAATGAAATTTATATACGTCTCTGAGGTTTTCTATAACTTATTTCATTGATAATATGAAGTGCATAGCATTTACAGGGACACACAAAAGATTTCAGATACAATATTGTATCCGAAGTACTGTACGGTAGCGGTGATTGCTGGAAATTCATTTTTAATTATGTTATGTGCTTTTATGTTTCACTATATTTATGCATTGTATATGGTGTGTATAAATTCTGTAATTAATATACAGGGCAACACAAAAGAATTCGTAAGGGTTACTGGGTATGATTGAAAATTGCTTAAAGGTGATTTTTAAATGAGTTAGGCATTTTTACGCTGAACTGCATTTAGTATACAAGTATGTTTCCATCTATTAATATAAATTGCCGAAAGAGAAATTTCAACCTGTTATGTGTTTTCTTGCTAAACTAAATTTCAACCATTATATAGTATATATATCAAACTACAGATCAAATACAGGGCTGTTCAAAAGAATTGGAATACATATTTGCTATGGACGGTAACTACTGAAATCAGTTTTTCAACTATTTTATGTGTTTACTAAAATGTTTACTTAGTTCTCTTATATACTTTACTAGCAGAACTACCCAGCTTCGCCCGTGTCAATTATAAGAAGCCTTCCAGGTAAAACAAATTAAAACGAAATAATACGGCAGTCACAATAACTGAAATTTGTGCATTCCCATCCACAAATCGTTATAAAGACAATAAAAAAACATGGCGTTATTGTCTCGCAACCATAGTAAAATTCCTAAGCTTTAATAACATAATGCACGTTTTCTTTGGCGGGTGTAAGAGAAAAGTATGTGATTTTCCTGACAATACGAAAAAAAAAATTCCTCCAAATTGCGCAGCACTTAGTAAATTTCTCGTTTGTATGGTATTATCTACATTATAAAGTAAAAACACTATGTCAGTGCCCATAAATTATGCCCCATAAGTTGTAACCCATAAAATGTGCCTTTACTGCAATTTTTCTAACTTTTAAACATCACACAATTCCATTTTTTACAATGTCCAATAGAAAAAAGTTCTCTCAAATGAAATTTGTTTGAAAATTGTACCTCAGTTTTCTGATTTTAATGGATTTTAAAGTAACTTTTAAGCATGGATATTTTTAAAGTTAAGTGCAAAAAGATTACGAAAGATGAACCTGTTTACACTTAATGCAATAGTATAAAGAAAAGACATGACTATGAGTAACGCTGGTATCATATTTTCGGTGGCAACAACCTAACACAACAATAAATTTCCCTCTTACTGCAGTTTAACGTCTAAACATTGTACATTCGATTGCTCCAACGTATTATAGAAAACAAAAGTACTTTCAGTAATATTTGTTTGTAATGTTTATCTCAATTTACGAATTTTGTATGGGTTTTAAAATAATTTTTAAGCATGCATATTTTTTAAATATGCTTGCAACCCAAATACAAAAGATTAACTCAATTGTTCAAAAACATTGTAAATAATTCAGAATTTGTTTGCTTTCGCGTAATATTCAATAACTAAACTGGCAAACGAAATTAAAACGCCAAAAATAAAATAAAATAAAACACGAATTTAACAGATATCAACTCAAACTACTCAAAATAACCTGATAAATGTATAAAATTCAAATGGGAATTTCGTTTCGGGTGCATATAACTTGAATTCTTCAGAACGGATTACCATGCGACTTGTACTATTAGTTTTTTAGGGAAGATTTTAGTGCGTAACATATTGTTTTCCGTTGCTGAGTCATAGAATTATAAGGGAAATTTATATAATCATCAACCCAATTATGAAGGATTAGTCTTATTAGCTGAATGAAAAATGCAGAACTATTTTTATCTCTAAGTGTATTGACGGGTTTATCTTCAGTAATGAGGCTGTGCGCTAGGATATTCTTATTTTAATGAGTGTGCCTGACACCTATTATGGCATGCACCTTTGTTTAAAACAATATAGAATGGCTTATGTTTTAAGCGACTATCTGGCATGCAACTTGATTACAAAATACTAACCTGCAATAATGCTTAAGGTGCTTCTCCAGTTCCCTGCTCCTAAATTGTTTTCATGAAATTTGACTGTTTGTATTAAAATAGATGTTTTAATTAAAATAAAAAGACATTCAAATTGAGGTGCTACGTTATTTTCCTGCTCTTATAGTTAAAGTTTTTATTTTATATACAAAAAAATGTAAATTTTCTGTTTAGAATGACGTCAATATCAAACACGCAAAAATATAGCGAGAAAATCTGAATTTTTATTGGCAAATAGAAACTAAATACACACGTTATCCTTATTTTTTTCACATTATTGTGTCATTTTTGAGGGTTTGGCAACAGGAAAGAAACGTTTGAATTAAAAAAGATTTAAAAAGAGATATTTCTATAATGTTAAATTATGGAAGTGGTAGAAAAAAGGGATAAATAGTGGTCTGATAATTTTTTAAAGTAGACAGTGATCGTTTCCACGTTCTGAAACGTATGTACATCGAGTTTCGTGCAAATCGGTCAAAAATTAAAGATTTGCATAAAGGACATACACAGAGAACGGCTTTTATATACATAGATTATGGAAGTGGTAGAAAAAAAGGGATAAATAGTGGTCTGATAATTTTTTAAAGTAGACAGTGATCTTTTCCACGTTCTAAAACGTATGTACATCGAGTTTCGTACAAATCGGTCAAAAATTGAAGATTTGTATAAAAGACACACACAGAGAACGGCTTTTATATATACTAGGGGATCGTACCCGGGGCTTCCCGGGTTAAAGAATAAAGGTGAAAACATTTTTTTAAATTGAAAACTAATAATTTTTTTATTTGCAATAATTTTTTTAGATTGACCACTTATATTAAAAATGCATTTTTCATATGGATAATACGAATTATACAGTCAAATAAATTTTTGAAATTTATCAAAAGCGATATTTTCTTATTAGCCGCATGCTAAGAGTTATTTGAGCCAAGATTTATGGCAACCTTTTATATCCTGATAATTTCAGAGCTTATACATGCCTGGTAAATTTGTGTTTTATTTATATTATTTTATTTATTTATTCATAGGGAAGTTTTTTTAATGGAAATTAGGCGTAAGAAAATGATGAACTCTTTATTTTGTTTTAAGGGCAAACGGATAATCTTTCGTAATCGAGCTTCGTGCGATATAGATAAATTAAATATATTTCGTGCTTTAAAATTGTTTTTAAAACCATAGACAATCTGTAAATTGAGATGAACTTTGAAACAAATTCCATTTGAAAAAAAAAAATCCTATTTGGTGATCTAAAAATTTAAATTGTACGATTACAAATATGTTAGATTTGTGTTTTTTTCAATATTATTCTTTTATTTGTTTTAAAAGAAGTACTATAAATTTCGTTAATTTGTCTTTAACAAATATGCTAGATTGGTGGTTTTTTAACAGCATTCTTGTATTTGTATGTAAAGGAAGTATATTAATTTCGTAATGCAAAAATAGTCAGAAACAAATGTTGGAAAATGTTTGTTGCTTTATGTGCACAATGTTTATTATTATTATGTATTGATACCGGCACGTGATAAGATAAACTTAAAATAAAATCATGCTTTAAAATTATTTTAGAAAATATCAATCAATTCATCAGTCAATTAAGATACAGTTTTTAAACAAATTGCATTTGAAAGTAAAATTTTTTCCCTATGCGACGAAAATTGAAAATGTACGATGGTCAGAAGATTGAAAAATTGCAGTAGCGAAAATTTCAAGACCGAAATTTCATCCTGAAGTGTTGCCATTTGCAAAATGACGTCAGTGTTATGCACAGATACGCTTGTTCTTTATAATTTAGATACATAATCAGTAAAATATAACAACGATCAGTTATTAGGATGTGGTTGTCAATTGAGGCTCTTATGCTTGCATTTCCGGAATGAAAACAGCAATTTTCACCTTCTCAAAATTTGCATACGCACTTCTCATATCCATATTCATCATTTTTAAAAAAATTATTTGATCATATTAAAATTATTTTAACGCAAAACTTGAAGTCACAATTGTCAGCAACATCTTTTATGTGAACAGACGCACTCTTTACTTGAGATTCTAATCTCAATCTCGAAGAGTAAAAATTTCCGTAATTTATGATTTTTAGACGATTTTGTGTTAAAAGGCTTAGTTTTATCTAAGAAAATGATCGTTTTGGTTTAAATATGACTTCATTTTCACTTAAATAAGCATTTCGCCTAGTGTCTGAAACTCAGTATAGGTACACATGCAGAAGGAAAAACAATATGGAAAATTTATGAGGAAAAATGCTTGTTTTCAAAAGCAGTAATGTCATTTTCCGTTATTATGCCCCTCATATAATAATATTCTGCTCCTAATAGGATTTTGCGCCACTAAACACTATACAACAATTTTTATCAACTATTTTGAATTTTTATCAGAAAATAGCATGAATAAAGTTAAAAATACCTCATTATTTCTCTCTTGTTTGCAAAAATGAAAGCTATCTAACTTTCATCATTTTGAAGAAATTTCATAAAATGCTTTTAAAATTAAAATATAAAAGTGGGGATATTTAAAAAAAAAAAAAAAAACAGTGCGATCACATCTACAAAGGAAGAACTTTCAGTTAAAAAAAAAAAATATATTAGTAAAATTGTCTCAGCAGAAAGCTCAGGGCAGATGGCTAAAAAACACACTTGTGTTTTAAATATATAAATTATATAAAATTAGGAAAAATTAAGCAAATTATGTTATTGTGATAAAATTATAGTAGAATGCCCTCCTAAAGAACAGCATTAAAATTTTATTATTCGAGAGAATTTTCTACAAAAACTTCAGGAATACGATATTAATTTAAATCACGAATTATTTGTTTGCTTGTCTAACTCGGCGAAACAAATCCATCCAGGCGATAATCAATATAAATTGCTATTATTTGCGTGTCACCTCTCTTTTATAAAGACACTCTAAATTTTTGTAAAACATTGCGTTTTATCACTGTGTGATTTTGATTACAATTTTTTCGAAAGTGAAGAATTTTCACCTGTGAAGAATTTGAAAGCAGCTGGGCTGTGAAAGTGGCGCACTTCTGCAAAACATAATTCAGGTTTAAGAATTAAAATACACGCTTTTAAATAAAATGACGTAATTTGCATCCAATAAAGCAATCCACTTTTATAACCCAGTCTTAAACTTCGTCTATAGAAAAGTGTGCATATGACGTCATTATTACGGAATAACAGACAATATTCTTGACATAGCCCATATTTTATTTTAAACTGTTTTTTCAGGTTTTATGAGAAAATGGCAACTAAAAAAGATACAGTATCTCCTATTTTTGACTATTTTCCGTTTACTTTTGATGACTTTCAATAGAAATGAGTTACTTTTGTTGCCACGATAAGAAAAATGGTGTTAAAAACTACAAAAAAATTAATATCTCAAAAATAAATTGAGATACAGCTTTCACACAAATTGCATTTAAAAGAGCATTTTTTTCCTTATACGACGGTGTAAAAATTAAAAGTCTGCGATGTTTAAAAGTTTAAAAAAATTGCAGTAGAGAAAATTGCAAAACCAAAATTTTGTTTCAAATTTCAAAGTGTTGCCATTCGGAAAAGGACGTATGCGTTACGCACAGATATGTTTGTCCTTTATAATATAGATAGACTATTCGAACTACCCGGCTTCGCCCGTGTCAATTATAAGGAGCCTTCCAGGTAAAATAAATTAAAACGAAATAATACGGCAATCACAATAACTAAAACTTGTGCATTCATTCCCATCCACAAAACGTTAAAAAGGCAATCAGAAAACAAAACGTTATTGTCTCGCAACCATAGTAATATTCCTGAGCTTTAATAACAGAATGCGCGTTATCTTTGCCGGATGTAAGAGAAAAATGTGTGATTTTCCTCACAATACGAAAAAAAAAAAATTCCACCAAATCGCGCAGCATTTAGTGAAATTCTCGTTTGCATGATATATATATATATATATATATATATATAAAGTACAAACACTATGTCAGTGCCCATAAATTGTGCCCCATAAATTGTAACCCATAAATTGCGCCTTTACTGCAATTTTTCTAACTTCTAAACATCACACAATTTCATTTTTTACAATGTCGAATAGAAAAAAGTTCTTTCAGATGAAATTTGTTTCAAAATTGTATCTCGATATTCTGATTTTAATGGATTTTAAAGTAATTTTCAAGCATGGATATTTTTAAAGGTACGTGCATCCCGATTACGAAAAATGAACCCGTTTACTCTTAATGCAATAGTATAAAGAAAAGACATGTCTATGAGTAACCTGGTATCTTATTTTCTGTGGCAACAACCTAACAATAAATAATTTCCCCTTTACGGCGATTTAACCTCTAAAACTCGCACATTCGATTGTTTCAACGTCTTATAGAAAACAAAAGTACTTTCAGTAAGATTTGTTTGTAATGTTTATCTCAATTTACAGATTTTTTTATGAATTTTAAAGTAATTTTCTGTTGAGATATAAGAATTAATCAGAGTCCGATGAAAAACATACAAGCCTTTATTACTAAAGACTACACATAGAACACACATACGGTAACACAACATAGAATAGAAACTTCGAGAAACTCAAACATAAAACCAACAACTATCATGCCGTTGCCACTTACAAGGATATAAAGTACTATGAGGTTAAAACAACAGTGAATGGGCGATTACATTCTCAACAACTCCCCTTAATCGCACATAATGCAACACCTATACCTTAAGTTACATAGCTTAGGCTTAGGCAAACTTTTGGTAAAAATATCACCCAACTGATTTTCACTAGATACATATTCAAGATGAATGTTATACAAATTCAAAATTTCTCGAATATACTTTAACTTTATGTCTAAATGTTTTAGCCTACCACAATTATTTTCGTTAATTACTGCTTTAATAGCTGACTGGTTATCCTCAAAAATATTTACATTTACCTTTGCACACATCAAAATTTCTTTAATTACATCATGCAAAGGAATCAGATCCTGTATCGCCTTTGCCAAAGCTAAAATCTCTGCCTCAGTTGAAGACAATGCAATAGAAGTTTGCTTCTTGACACTCCAAGCTATAGGACAGTTATTAAACATAATTATGTAACCTGAAACAGATTTTCTATCTCTTGCATCAGATCCCCAATCTGCATCTACATAACAAGAAATATTAGGATCATCAATATTATATTTTTGAAACACTAGTTTGAATTCAGCAGTTCCTTTCAAATAACGAAGTATTCTCTTTAGTCCAGTCCATGCAGCAACAGTTGGTAGTTCTTGTAGTTGACTCAGACAGTTCACAGAATATAGTATGTCAGGACGAGTTGTCATGGATAAATAAATACAGAAAAGCACCAACAAGTTCGCGATATGGACCATGAAATTTCTCACCTTTATCAAAATCTGAAGATGTTGATTTTGGAGCAAGTGGTGTATCACAAGGTTTGCAGTCAGACATTCTGAACTTTTCTAGAAGTCTTTTCGTGTATGCTTCTTGACTTAAACAAAGACGATCAGGTAAATAATCTAAGCATATTCCAAGAAATTCAGTGGCAACTTCTGCTTTAGACATTTCAAACTCACTTTTGAGAAGATCAATTACAATATTCACTTCTGATTGATCATTGTCTGCAATTAATAAATCATCAACATATAATACCAATATTATGTCACTATTGTTAGTATGTTTCACAAAAATACAATTTTCATTACCGAGTTGCTGAAAATTTAGTTGAAATAGAAACTCGCTAAATCTTCGAAACCATTGCCTAGGAGCTTGTTTTAGCTCATATAAAATTTAAGAAGTTTACAAACCTTACCACTATTGTCGTTATATCCTAATGGTTGCTCCATGAAAATAGTTTCATCCAAATCTCCATTTAAAAAGGCTGTTTTCACATCTAATGCAAATATTTTTAACTCTTTCTGAAGAATAACAGCAAGTACTAATCGAAGTGATGACATGTTTATGACAGGTGCATAGGTTTCACTGAAGTCAACACCTTCTCTTTGAAGAAAACCTCTAGCCACAAATCGTGCTCTATAAGCACCATCTCTTTTTCTTCTTAGAATCCACTTGCAGGATATTGCCTTTTCATTTTTTTGGCAAGTCTACCATTTCCCAAACTCTATTTTTGTTCATCGAGTCAATTTCATCATCCATTGCTTTTCTCCAAGATTTTTGCTCTTCCGTGCTCAATTTTTCTAAATCTTCATAGGAGACTGAACTTAAGCTTGCTGTAAAGGCTTCGTAAACATAGTAATCATCCAGCTTAGCAGGTAATTTTACATTCCTCTTTGGTCTTATATTTTCTATTTCTGTTCCTGCCGAAGTATCAATTTCCTGCATTTCTGATTCATCTTTCTCATCATCATCATCATCATCTACATTAGTTTCATCACGAACTATATCTCTAATGAACACTTTCTTTTCTTCATTGAATTTCACATTACGAGAAATTACGATTCGTTTAGTAGTTGCATCAAAAAGGCGATAACCCATACTGGAATATCCAACAAGGATCATTCTTTTAGATTTTAGATCAATCTTTTTCCTCTGGTTATCGGGAATCCTCATGTAAGCATCGCATCCAAATACTTTGATGACATCAAGATCAGGTAACTTCCCATACTTTAATTCAAACGGGATACAATTCTGTATACTCTGACAAGGTATTCGATTCTTCAAATAGGCAGCTGTTTGAACAGCATAACCCCAAAAGGTTTTGGGAAGTTTTGCATCATATATCAGAGCACGAGCTTTTTCCAGCAAGTATCTATTAGCTCTTTCGGCAATTCCATTCAGAGAGGGAGTATAAGGTGGTGCTGGATGTATCAGAATACTAGCTTTCCTACAGCAACGTGCAAGTTCACCAGAAACGTATTCTTTAGCATTATCACATCTAACTTTGTGTATTCCAAGATTTTGTTTAAAGAAAAAGTTTAAGATCTCTACTATATCACTCTTGTTTCTCAATAGATGTACTTCACAAAATCTAGAATAGTCATCTATTATTGTCACAAAGTACTTTTCTCCTGTAATGGTTGGGGGATCTATAAGGCCACAGATATCTGTATGAATCATTCTCATTGGCGTATTTTCATGTTCTCTGGGACCTTTCCCTGTGGGCTCATTTGATTGTTTAGCTGCAACAATTTCCTCACAAAAGGCTTCAGATATTGGAAGGCCCATTTCCTGAAGAACCTTATTTGACGAATGTCCTAACCGACGATGCCACAAACCTGCATCTTCGATAACAGAAAGTGCTACAGTTTTAACAGGTAAAAATTCACTAACATACTGCCCTTTATCATTTAATTCAGCAATTACAAAACAATCTTGACCTTTTTTTAACAATAGCTTTGTTGTCTTTAAAAATAACACTGTAACCAGCAGATTGAATATTTTTGACAGATATCAGTTCTCCATTCAGATTTGGGACAAACAATACATCTTTTAGATTAATTTCTCTCCCTTCCAATGTTCCAGAAACAGTCCCTATACCAGTTATGGTTAGTTTATCATTTTTAGACGCACATGCCACCGTTCCAGAAAATGATTTTAAGTCACTAAACCACTCACGTTTACTACACATATGAGACGTGGCTCCAGAATCTAACAGGAAATTATTACCTTCAATTTTTCCGGCTGCAAAAGTGACTGCAGCTGATTCGATTTTTGAATCCGCTT
Organism: Maratus speciosus; assembly: GCA_963932465.1. Lineage (NCBI taxonomy): Eukaryota > Metazoa > Arthropoda > Arachnida > Araneae > Salticidae > Maratus > Maratus speciosus. The sequence goes on along the minus strand of OZ010793.1, from coordinate 9,869,478 downwards.
TCTGTTTAGCTCTACAATTTCTTTTAACATGACCGCTACGGCCACATTGATGACAGACAACTTTATTCTTACAATACTTGGCATAATGACTTTTCAATTTACATTTGTTACAAACAATATCACATTTAGATGCTCTAAAAACAGTATTATCACAAGTAACAGAAACATTCTTACCAGCAGTGTTTCCCTTGAGACTATTCTTATCTTGCATCAAAGCTTCTGCATTTATAAGTCTCTGAGTAACGAAATCCAAACTCATATTCTCATTTGGCTGATTTTCAATAGCAGCTTCAATTACATCAAATTCAGAGGGAAGAGACATTAACAAGTATACGACGACATCCATATCTTTAATTTCTACTTCAGCAAGTCGCAAATCGTTCACAACACCCATCAATTCATCAATATGCTGCTGCATGGAACATTCTCGCCGTTTTTTCATCGTAGCAAGCCTTTTTCGTGCGAGAATTTGATTAACTGCACTTGTTTTCGCATAAGTTAATTTCAATTTCTTCCAAATCTGATGCGCAGTAACTTCACTACCCATAGCAACAAGAACTGTATCATCTAACAAGGTAAGTAGAAAAGCATATGCTTTCTTTGCCTTCATTACGTCTTCTGGTTTTGTATCATCTGCTTCCCTTTCTAAATATATATGCAAGCTCTTTGCTTCAAATATTGCTTTAACTCGTCGACGCCACAAAGAAAAATTCTTTCCGTCGAAAGGCTCGACTCCGTATTTAATACTGGCTTCAATGGCCGCCTTGCTCACAAACACAGAACTCAAATAAATATCAACTCCCGTGAGCAACTACGTTACCGTGTGTTCTATAATTAAAATATCTGAACCACGCTCTGCTGTTGAGATATAAGAATTAATCAGAGTCTGACGAAAAACATCACAAGCCTTTATTACTAAAGACTACACTTAGAACACACATACTGTAACACAACATAGAATAGAAACTTCGAGAAACTCAAACATAAAACCAACAACTACCATGCCGTTGCCACTTACAAGGATATAAAGTACTATGAGGTTAAAACAACAGTGAATGTGCGATTACATTCTCAACATTTTCAAGCATGCATATTTTTTAAATATGCTTGCAATCCAATTATAAAATATTAACTCAATTGTTCAAAAACATTGTAACTAATTTAGAATTTGTTTGTTTTCGTGTAATATTCAATAATTAAATTGGCAAACGAAATTAAAACGCCAAAAATAACATAAAATGAAACACGAACTTAACAGATTATGGCTGTAGTATACAATCGAAGAAGTAAATAAAATATAGGAGCCATTTATTTACGGTGAGTTGACTACACGTTGAAAAGATTTGATGGAATGTGAGGTCATATCTATCCTTTTTTTGTTGTTGTTGTTCCTAAATTAATTGTTTTCATGAAATTTGACTGTTTGTATTAAAGTAGATATTTTAATTTTAAAAAACAATTAAATTAAGGTGTTACGTCATTTTACCTCTCTTATAGTTGGAGTTTTTATTTTATGTATAAATAATGTGCGTTTTCTGTTTAGAATGACGTCAATTTCAAAAATGCAAAAAATATAGCAACGCGTTATCGTTACTTTTTTCGCATTATTGTGTCACTTTTTAGGGTGTGGCAACGGGAAAGAAACGATTTAATTAGAAAATTAAAAGGATATATTTCTATAATATTAAATTACGGAACATGGTAGAAAAAAGGGATAAATAGTGTTCTGTTGATTTTTTAAAGTAGACAGCGCTCTTTTTCACGTTTTAAAGCCTATGTAAATGAAGTTTCGTGCAAATCCGTCAAAAATTGAAGATTTGTTAAAGCATTCAGGAAAAAAGGAAAGGACTTGGAAAGTGTTTCATAATCTATGCTTAACGCATGATTTTTCTTACTTTTTTGTATATCACTTCAAACAAAAGAAATAACAAAAGAAAAAAAAGAAACAGAAGAAAACTTCAAAAATCAAAGAATTTTTAAACATCGATAATGATATCAGTGCGGGTGGGGGGAGGGGTACATATGATATCGGAAGGGGGGAAGTGGTCCAATATTACCAAAAAGTTGATATAAAAGTTGATAAAAGTTACATATGCACAGCCCCTATGACTCTTTGAGTGACTGCAGATATGCGCGTCCTAAGTTTTTCAACATCAGTTGATAGTGGTTGAACAAACACTTAACCTTTGATGAGCTCTCCCCCCCCCACCCCCACCCCCAAAAAACATGCTGAGAGAAGTGTGGGATGGGTTATCGTACCGCCTCGATACCGTTCGTGTTTCTGTTTGGGGCTCACACTGAACACTTATAACTGTGTTGAATTTAAACTTTCAATTGTGATTTTTTTATTTCCGATGAACAACAAGGCTGTACATTTTTTGTTTTCTTTTAATAGTAAAGTTGGGATATTCATTTACAAGCAGCCTGTAGTTTTGCCGGGATATTGAAATAGCGGTTTCTTAGTTATTCGTAGTTATTTTTGCTTTATATTGATTTTCTTGATTACATCCGAAACTAATAAATAAAAAAATTAAAATCCATAAAAATTTAGTATCATATTTTGCTTTCTAACTTGGAAAAATTTTGTATTCTGATATTGAAGAATTTAATTTCATAATTAAAATATACACAAAGCAAAAATAATTGTACCAAAATTACTTTTAGGTATCCACATATAATATAAAGATATTTAACACTAGAACGCCCGGAAGGAGTCGATTCGACTCCGACCGTATGATTAAATGTCAATTGGAAACAGAAATTCTTTCACAAAATAAGTTACATTTTAGAAACGCTGATTTGCGTTAAATAAATTAGTAAAATAATTTTAAATGGAAATTCTGGTGTAAAATATTTTTTTAAAACTTGAGTAAAATTTCCTGGCGTTCTAGTGTTACAATACAAATTAAAAATATCTCAAAAAACATCAGAAAAACCTAGAACGTTTTCAACTCTTATAAGGCCGTCTTCAGTAGGATTTAAATGTTGTTATTATTTTTTTTGCGCTTATTCGAAAATTGTCCAGAAGAAAACAGTGTAATTTAAATTTAAATGTTGTACGTCAGATGAGATGCCAGATAAAGTTATTCAAACTTTCAACAAAACGAGCTTTCATCTATTATGCAGCAAATATCGCCATACACCATGAATATCGTATGATAGTGCATCGTTACAAGCTGGATCTTTATAAACAATTATTTCAATCAATTCTCTTATGATGGCTTCCTCGTAATTATTTGTACGAAAGATAATTTTTGGCTGGGGTGCCCTCCGTGGGGGGTCTTTCTAAGGGAACCTAACCCGTATTTACGCATGGAAATCGACGGTTCGAAGAAAACCCCGAAAACTCCGAACGGTTAGGCCGACGGGCGCGATTGGGTTCGATCCCAGCACCTCCCGTCTACCAGTTTCGAGAGCAGAACATCTCAGCCACTGGCGGGGCAAAGATAATGTTTGATTTATTAAAATCTACTTTTATAGGTTGAGTTTGAGCTAATCTTGATAATGCAGTATGGGGTCTATTTAATTTTAAATTTAAACATTTTATTCATTTATTGAATTAAATTTCCTTTTGTAGCCCCCGATATTCTATTTCTTTCAGCCAACCATTAAAGTGCCATCACTAAAAAAGTACTTTACGCACCTCATCACAAGCCTCTCGTAAAACGAAGCAGGTGTATCATTGTGCGGTTGAATACTGATCATCTACTGCCATTTTTTAAACTTCTAAACATCGCACATTTTCAATGTTTACATCGCCGTATAGGGGAAAAAGTACTTTTAAATGCAATTTGTTTGAAAACTGCATCTTAATTTACCTTTGAAATATTACACCATTTTTGGAAAGAGTAAATGGTAAGAATGCTACATTTGTTTGTTGCTAGTTTCTCATAACCGAAAAAAAGGCAATTAAAATACGTGCTATTTTCCGAATTTTGAAAAACTATAAATGGATATTTTCTGATAAAACAGGGAGCTATTATAAGCTATATTTAATTTTCAGTATCCATATTAAAGTTACAAACAAATAAAGACATATAAATCAGCAGATACCCGATTTTTTTTCTTTTTTGTCGAGTTTCCTGAATGACGAAATCACTTTTTGCTGGATTTGTCTAATATTCCACGATAGTGAGTACCTTTGCATACTTTTCTATATATGTTGTTAAGACTGGATCGTTGATGTGGAATTCTTCAGCGGATGCAAATGACGCCGTTTTATAAAAAATACAAACGCGTATTTTAAGTCTTAAAACTGAAATATCTTTAGTACTATCAATATTTACATTTTTTTTTATCGGGGAAGACACTAAAGTCTGAAAAAGCAGAATTCCTGCTTGCTGTTTTTTTTTTCTTCCTTTCAGAAAGAGATATGTAAATCAGTTAGCTTGCTCAAACGTATAGTAGCAAAATCATCGAAAGCAACGTTTCCATGTAACGTTTACAGTTTTCCCTTCCCGGGTATCGTCGGTACGCGCAGCTCAACGTTTGCGTCTTGCTGGACCTTAATTAAAAAAAAATTGGTATCGGACGCACTAACTCTGCGATATTCTTAAAAATTTAAAACAGTATAAAACTAATAATAATAAAAAAAGATAATTATAAATATCAAACAAAAGGAGTGTTTAGAAAAAAAAGAGGAAAATGTTTGGGTCTGCCCTTTTCAACCCTAGAAATAACTTTTGCAGCGTGAAGAGTTGGGGGTGGACGGCGATTTAGATTAATGATTATTTATTTTTATAAAAATTAACAAAATTGAGCAGGGAAATTTTATACAGTAAAGAGTTTTTAAACTTATGTTCTTGGACAGAGGGTAGATTCGGGTAGAATAATAATAAAAAATGAAAACTACAACTTTTTACACCGAAACATACAAAAAATTCTTAATGAAAAAAACAAACATTAACACTACTAATACAGCACACCTAAGGAGAAATTTGCTACTCCTTTCCTGATATTTATAATGATAAAGTATCTTATGAAAACAATTTATAAAATGCAACCTATCATTACAAAATTTATAAGAAATATTAAATATTTTTACTTCATTAACCCGTTGAGGGCAGTGGTATTTTTATGAAACCACTTAATTTTAATTCCCAAATACCACAACGGCACCAGAATTTGGGTAAAAAAATATTCTACTTATTATATATGCGAATTATAGCTTTTCTTAATTATAAATAATTTTTTCTTCAAATTCCTGTGTCATTCATTAATTTCAACGCTGCTTTGCCCCTGAAAGGGTTAAATATATGCTAATTAGGATAAATAAAGGAAATTTTTTGCTGGGGGAGGTGGGGGACTAGTGGATTGATTTGGAAAAAAAGTATGTTTATAACAGTTTTTAAGTAATTGTCTAACCTAACTATTAAAAACATGTGCGTAATGGAAAGGAAAAAAAAAGAAAAGTCTTAAATGCAAATTTTGCTTAGAGCTAAATGGGTGACAATTTAATAATTCTAATGAAATGCACGAAACTCAACAGAAAAAAGCGTATTTTGTACAACCAAGTTAACAAAACTTATAAGCGTTTTTGCATAAACTGTTACAAAATAGACTGTATGATGTGCCTGCCCTGTGCAAATTTACTTGCATAAGAACATACAAAAGATATAATTTAGTAAAACAGGCTTGTTAAATGAAATGATACTAAATGATAGAGTTTTAACGCTCAATAACGTAAAATGCATCAAGCAAAATGTTGTCTTCCATAAGTACGATCCATGTTTTTGTTTGTTAGGTTCGTTCGTATTTATATCAATACGTAGCACCTTGAGTCGTCGTCTGTTCCGTCCGTCTGTCCGCACATAATAGCGCAAAAACTACCCAACCGACTGTTTTGAAATTGAGTATATAGAATCGGTGCTGGATTGTGTCGAGTCCTTCCCAATTTTATGAAAATCGAATCCAAACTTTAAAAGATATTCATAAAAGTTTTCTTCATTCTATCCAATCCTATCCTATGTCATGAATTCCATGATATCCCGTGATAGGTCATGATTCTAGGTTGCCAGGGTGATGACCTCCGATTGAAGGCGGAAACCTATTATTTCCGTATGACTGAATTTAAAATATAGAATCGTAATACATTTTGTATTCATGCATTTCCGCATAAGAGTGCAACCGCTAGGGCACCCAGATCAGAATAAAACTAGCTAAGTACGAACGCACCCCATTCGCCCCGTTAAACATTGGAGTTATGAATAAAGAGGAGGAGACATAGAGTGTAGAGTCTAACAGTTGCGAGTGAAGTAACTGAAGAGGTTGTCACAAGATGGCAGCTGATTTTTTGCATACGATCAACAGCTTCGCATGACCACTGAAGCAAACTTCAACCATTAAATTCTGAACAGAAAATTTCCCCTTATTTTAGCGGCTTATTCGTGCAAAATTTTTCTCACAAAGAGGCTAAAAATGTTCTATTCCATTTTACTGGTGGAAGTTGGCTCGTGCATTAGAATCTCTTTCACTGACATTGACAGTAGGTTGTTTAGGTTGTCACACTATCAGGGCTGCCAAATGGTCCGCCCACTAAATACCAATATTTTTTTAGAAAAATTTTCTTTTCAGATTTTTCTTACAAACCTTCCTAAATCACCTTTGAAAGTTAATTCGAGCGCAAACCTACCCTAAAATTTTCTGTTAAAATTTATTGGTATTCAGTTGGCGGACCATTTGGGAGCCCTGCACTATGAACGAAACACAGGGCCTGACGACCGCCGAAGTAAACTTCCACCCGTAATAATAAATATCTGTTTTTGGCCATAATTCTGACTAAAATTCTGCATGAGTAAGGCTTTTAAATAAGGAGAAAATTTCCATTGAAATTTACTGGTGGTAGTTCTCCCCGGCGGTAATGTGCCACTGCGAAACCGGTTACAGTTGAAGCTTCACCCTTCTTAGGATATGCCAGTTCCTGTTTATTCATAGTTCCATGCGTTAAACGTGCATACCTTAGACTGCTAGGGTCCTTAGATTGTAGAGGGAAATTAATCGTAACCGAGGTTAGGAGCTGACCGTGAATTATCCTGTTCTCTACTATTCTTCTTTCCCCACTCACTATGTCACCGCCTCACCCTTTGTATCGCTGCTTTGCTTATCTGCAGCATACGCAAAACTCAATGTCACTTATGCAGTAAGTACTTAACCACTTGGGGAGGGGCGACCCGTATTCGTGCCGTGTAAAGTGCTCAAAATCGGAGATTATTCTCACCAGTAAATTTTTATTGAAAATTTTGCCCTCTTTAATCCGAGCATTTTCCCGATTTAACTAGGCAAAATTTCTGTTTTAAAAAACCGGTGATTAAAGATTAAAAATTCTGTAAAAGACGCTCGTCCCGAAGGGGTTAAAAAACAAACTTGTTTATTGCTGCTACCTTCCAACACAGTGGGTACTGTATATCGTTTAAAGAATGGTCAACAGATGGCGATACTGAGTTCATTTTTATGCCAAAGTCTTATTTATCATTTCAGCAGTTTCACACCGTTATTGCTAAAATTAACTTCGTAAATTTTATCGAAATAAAAGGCTTAAGATGTTCAAAAATTGGTTTTGTACAAAGGAAAGTTGAGGTCTCAAGCTCATTGGCAGATATTTAAAGATTCCGATTCCAATCAAGTGCTGCCAGGTAGTCGAAAGTCGATTTACCTAAAATATCTGAAAATTTCCCCAAATCAGTGGGCTCCCCCCCCCCTCCCCCAAATCAGTTTCTACTCAAAAAGTAATTTTTCAAATGACCACTATAAAAATAATTAATTAATTTAAGGTGAAATTTTCTCTAATCAAGTCTTTAAAAAAGAATCTTATGAATTAGCGTAAAATCTCCCATTTGCGAGCATACTGAGCATAGTTTAGGAATTTTTAGCAACCCAAGATAGGAAACGGAAAACGGAAAGTCGTCCAATCGTATCATGTTTATTATGTTTAAGATATATCTAAATCTAAAATCTCCTCTTCCTCCGTTACATTTTGCTTTTGTGAAAATACAAAAAACATACTATATTCCAAATGATACTTAATTTAGGGGTAAAGCAATAATGCTTTATGATATTAATTGTTCAGAATTTTGCTTACTATATTTATTTCTTGTTACAGTGAAAAGTTAACAAGAATACATTCTTCAAACGGTTGAAAATGATGAAAGATAAGAAAAAAAGCTACACAATTTAAACGTTAAAACAACATCATGTATATAACAAAAGTTGATGAAAGTAAAAAACAAACAAAATAAGAGATGGCAATAAAGCTCTGTCATAAATACTGTTCTAAAATATTTTCAATGAAACTGTGTAAGTCTGCAAATTTAAAATCATTGCAAACACACACACACACACACACACATATATATCTATATATATATTAACCATTTGGAAAAATGGTTATTGTCCTCTGTCAGGGTAGGAAATCAAAAACATATCGGAAGCTTTTTATTGGTTGAATCCGCATTTTATTCGTTTTCTGATTGATCTATACAGTAATCTGTATTTTCCCTTTACTTTCAACAGAGATGGATACTTCTGTTGCCACTATGACAAAAAAGTAATAAAAACTACAAAAAAAAAATTAATAGCTCAGAAACAAATTGAGATACAGCTTTCAAACAAATTGCATTTAAAAGTACATTTTTTTTCTCTATACGACGATATAAAAAGTAATATTTTGGGATATTTAGAAGTTTAAAAATGAAATTTCATTTAAAATGGGTCCAGGAATATTAATGTTTAATCCATGGCGTACGTAATGTATGACCAGCTCCGTAGAAGTTTCACAATTTACAGTACCGAAAAATGTAATCCATGGCGTACGTAATGTATGAAATTTCTTTTAAAATTGGTCCAGGAATATTAATGTTTAATCCATACCGTACTCTCTTAAAAAAAATTCAGCGATTTTAACTCCGACTGAGTGTATTTTCACTCCTTTTCAGTAATGAAAATGCACTTATCCTATAGGAGTGAATTTCATCCATCTTGCGGAGTGGTTTTATTTCATTCCTTTTTGATAAGCTGTTTTCGCTCTTTTTTTTGACTAAATTAATAGGCAAAAAAGTGACTGGACTCATTATTGACAAGTCATTTTTAAACCCCTTCTTTTGTCAAATTTAATAGGCAAAATAAATTATTTTCCTCTTATTTTCAGATTTTTTTTTGTTTGTTTTTTAACATATATAACTCCCCAGTTTGCAAAATGTATTACTTTTAAAACTCCATATTGTTTTATTTTAATCTAGATGCAGAAGAAATTTTGTTTTTCATTTCCAAAGGATAAACTAAATAATAATAATAATAAAAGATAAGTTCGCGCCGTAACAAGACAAGATTTTCTACCTTGTCAATATCCTGAAGTGCGCTTTTTTTACTTTATCTTTCTTATTATGATTTTTTTCTTTTTAATATTTTCACATTGTATATATAATTTTAACGTTATTAGTTTTAATCCGGATGTGTCGATTTCTTTAATTATTTCTGATATTATTATATCTTATTAATATATTTTGCTTATGACACAGATAAATAATTATGGAATATAGAACTCATGTGTTACATAACTGCAGACTTTTGTTTAGTTAAACTTTTGAATATGAACAGTGCGAAGTATAACACAAAAATAAAAATTCACAAAATCAAAATTAAAAAAAAAACTAGTTGTGTCATAAAATAAATTAATCATATTTTTTACTAATCTATTATTTTCTGATACTTTTTTAAATTATCTTTTACATTTCGTACTATTTACATAATACTGTGTCAATTAAAAAAATAATAAATAAAGTGTAGATGTGTACAACTATCTAACTGAACACAATTTATTAAATACTCGTACTTACTGAAACATAAAAAAATAGAACATATATTATAAGTTAATAATAATTTAATAATTTTTATAATCATGGGCTGTGTTCCGCAAATATTTCTGAGTGTCATGAGCAAAGTAGTATATTGATAATCAATAATATAAGCACAAAATGATATATGTTTAATAAGGTAAATACCAATTAGCGTAATTTTACACAATTTGAATACAAGAAAACTACATATCTAAGTGCATTTTATTGATTATAAAAATTATGGAACAGATGTATTTAAAAAAAAAAAAGAAAAAAAAGTAATTTAAGAAGTTCATGTTTCCAGTTTAAAAGTATTAACGTTAAATAACGCAAAAAATCATATATACAAGGTGAAAATACAACAAGGAATGACGAAGGAATTACAAGAAAGATGAAGTAAAACAACGTACTTTACCTTAGAATTTTCAGTATTAGTATAATCCTAGAATCGTCGGTAGCCATCTTGGTTTTAGCTGGGAAATAAAAACGAAATTCATCCAATTTTTTGTGATGATTCCCCCCCCCCCCTGCTTTAGTGGGCATAATCCATCTATCTTATTCTATGCCATTTTTAAATCAATCACATTATAATTGTAATAATGTTTTAATCTTGTAGGTAACGCTAAGCTTTGATGCTTGAAACAAACAAGCGACTCCCTTTTCAAAGCGATTCTCGATTCTTCCTCTGCCAAACTAGATATCGCGTTACAGGATTTCAACCAATAGAGAAGCTTCTTAAACCGCTCTTTTAGAGATATTTTTCTGTTCCGGTCTGAAATGAGCAGTCCTGGGGATGCTACTCCTAAAAGGATGATTTGGTAAACCAGTTTTTTGTGGAAAATGTCTCTTTTTGATAAAACAGATGCTCAGAAAGAACAAAAACACGCGTAAAACTTTTCGTTCTTTTGTGGAGTTAATAATTCGTTCTTTTGAATTAAGAGTGTACGTAATGTATGACCAGCTCCGTAGAAGTTTCAAAATTTACATTACCGAAAATTGGAAAACTGAAATTTCTTTTAAAATTTTTTCATAATGGGGATAATGTTAATGTTTAATTCATGGCTTACGTAATGCATGATCAACTCCGTGCGATTTTTTATCTCTTAAATTTTAGTCTTCGAAAAAATCATTTTCCAAATGGTCGTAGTAATTTGTTAAATTGCTTTTTTTTTTTTTTTTTTTTTTTTTTTGATTTTGTGTTTCATTATAACTTAGAAATAGCTCCCAGAATTAATTCATCAGCACTTGCTAATCCTGTGTAGAACCACGAAAATAATGATTGGTATTTCCGATTTCCGTATTTCATTGTTCCTTTTCTGGTACCAAAAGAGAGTTCAAGACAGATCCAGTTTTACCACATGAAAAAAAGTAAACTTTGCGTGGAATAACGAAAGAAAAATAATCCTCAAGTTTTTTCCTAAAATTGTTGATAACCCCCAAACAAATCACTTGTACCCCCAAAATTATCCTAAAAGTTCAAAATCCCCTAATATGGGGACAAAATCTTTAATTTGGTCTGACAACATAGCTAAGGGCCACTACTTTTCACCTGTTTTTCCATACATAAAATCGATTCTACCTCATGAGGGATTCGAGACTTAATTAAATTTTGCTATATTATTTTCAGGACGTAGTCTCGTGTTCCATTACATATTAAATTTAAAATTATATTCATTTAATATATTTGAAAACGAATGTCATAAACCAATAGAAATGTTAAACTCTTTGGAGGCGACTCAAAATATTTTCATCCTAAATCCCTCCCAGATGCAAACACTTTAACTTGGAAATTAAAAGCGCTCAATATTTGATACTTTTTCAAAAATTAGTAAATTCAAAATAAAATATTGCAGCCTCCTTGAAAATCCAACTTAACATGTACAATACATATCTTACGCGATACTTCAGTGATTGTTTAACACTAGAACGGCGGGAAATTTTGCTCAAGTTTTATAAAAATATTTCACATCAGAATTTTTATTTAGAACTGTTTAACTTATTTATTTAAGTTATTTTTGTGCTGCATTTATCAATCTTTTATTATAAAAAAATTCTGGTTTGAATCGAAATGTTTTCATTCGGCAAGGGTCAAGATGACCCCTCGCCGCCGTTCTAGTGTTAAACTAGAGTTTCATAAACGAAATCAGCACGTTACAAAAAGCGACTATACACAGCAATTAGATCATGAGAGGGAGCGGCGGAGAGGAAAGGAAAGGCTCGAAGGGTTATCGCTTTATTTTGTATAGATCAACTCTACAGAATCGCTAAGTAAGAAGTAAGCCAAAAACGAGAATATGCGACGTGAAGGCGCACGTAGGGATGACCATCTGGCCTCCATTTATCTTTTACTCTACTCATTAAGCATGACCTTTTACCCGACGTCAGAGCGAATATACCAAACACGTCCCATAAGAAAGTGTCCACACTATTTGACCGATGTCCATCATTATTATTGCAGGGAGATTCGAAGGCTTTAATAAATGTTTGTTTTATTTTATTACTCCATTTTTCTTAATAAAGTATGAAAAGTTAAAAATTTTTATGCTTTTACGAGCCAGTAAATGATAGGCAAAAATAAATAAAATAAACAAGTAAGAAAAATCATGCGTACAGCATAGATTATGAAACATTTTCCAACACTACGTGAAAGCTTTAACGAAACTTCGTTACTTAGGGAAATAAGGTAAATAAGATAGCTAAATAAACAATTAAAAATCTGATTTCAGTAGCTACCGCCTATAGCCAAATATGTATTCCAATTCTTTTGAATAGCCCTGTATTCGATCTGTATGTTGATATCTATACTATATAATGGGAAAATTTAGTTTAGCAAGAAAATGCATAACAGGTTGAAATTCATCTTTCAGCAATTTATACTAATTAGATGGAAACATACTTAAATACTTTTGTACAGCCCTGTAGTTTACCTAGTACATTTATTACATGCCACAATTTAGCTAAATTTTAATTCAAATTAAACACGCTTAAAACTACTGAAATTACATTTCCAGAAATTATCACCATAGACGGCCTCTTTGCGTGGCTCTGTATATCATTTTATCTATATTCTACAAATATTTCTTAGTACACTAAATTCAGTTCAGCGAAAATAGCATTTATACGCACATTATAGTATGCATAAATATAGTGAACAAGTAGGTAAGTGTGATCACAGATCACACAGAGGGTTTCGTTTAATATTCCTTTCAAAACACTTTATCCTTTTGAAAAATCTGTTAGTTCCGCATTTCTCAACTAGGGGCGCACTCTATTCTAAACAAACCTCTATCCGAACGAAACTCCGTTTTATAGACTATCCATAAATATATTAGTCGAGGGGATTGGGCCGATAGCACCCGAGATAAGTAGGCGCCCCTGGCAGTAAAAAGTGGAACTAAAATATGTAAAGCTATGGTGCATAATATAAAAGAATGGTCAAAGGGGTGTCGGCAAAAATTGGAAAAGTGCTCTCGGGAGAAATTGCTTAAAATACACAAGTTAGAGGCCGGGGGAGTAAATAATATAAGACTTTTTGAAAATTTTATGATTTGCCGTAGGATCTGAGGTATTCAGCTATTACGTATGCAAAAATTCATGTTTCCAACTTAATTAGGGGCTCTCTTAGAAAGAATTGCTTAAAATACATATGTGGTAGCTCAAAGGGTTAAACGTAAGACTTTTTCAAGATTTTATTATTTGTCACCTGGCCCCAGGTGTTCTGCTATAAGTATGCAAAATTTCAAATCTCCAATTTAATAAGGGGCTCAGCTAGAAAGAATTTCTTAAAATACGCATGTGGGAGCTCAAAGGGTTAAATGTACGATTTTTTTCAAAATTTTATTATTTGTCCTATGATATGTGGTGTTCAGCTATAATTATGCAAAATTTCACGCCTCCAACCTAAATAGGGCCTCACTTAGAAAGAATTGCTTAAAATACACATGTGGGAGCTCAAAGGATGAATTTGCGACTTTTTCAAAATTTTATGATTTGTTATTTGATGTGAGGTGTTCAGCTATAAGTATTCCAAATTTCACGCCTCCAACCTAATTAGGGACTCACTTAGAAATAATAATTTAAAATACACATGTGGGAGCCCAAAAGGTTAAATGTACGACTTTTTCAAAATTTTATGATTTGTCGTATGATGTGTGGTGTTCAGCTATAAGTATGCAAAATTTCAAATCTCCAACATGGATAGTTTCTGAGAACGGGCTATGTGACAGACGGACAGACATACAGACAAACAGACAGAGGTGCGAGACGAATAGGGTTTCGTCAGATGAACGAAACCCTAAAAAAGCACATATCATAATTAAAAATGCATTTCGAGCATTCATTACTAATATACAGTAATTCGGATACAATATAGTATCTGAAATCTTTTCAAATACACCGCAAACAATTTCCCCTATACCATTATGAACGGAATTCTTTTGTGTTGCCCAGTAAATGAACATTAACTATGCTTTGCACCGCATATTCAACAGAATGCATATTTTCGTGGACTTCATAAATGAATACCAATTTTGCTATGTTTGAAAGTGTGTAACACCATTAAAAATCATTTGAAACTATTTTTTCCCATTGGCCGTAATGTAACGGAAAACTTTTGACTGTCCCTGTAAATGAACTAAACATGCTACAAACTTCATTTGAAATAGGGAACGTGCTATGGTAGAGGTCACTAACATCCAAAAATTTCAGAACGATCCGAGCACATTTACGAGAGTTGGAGCGTGGACAGACGACCAGACGGACAGACGGCCAGACGGACAGACAAACCGAAGTCATAATCACTTTTCAACTTTGTTGGAAAGTGTTAAAAAGAGGGGGAGATTCGGGGGGAAAGGAAAGTAACCATAATAAATGTGGTGGAACTAAATATTTTAATGTAATTCAAATTCTCATATCAACTGTTTATTTTACTTTGATACGTTTTAATTATTTAATGTAACTATTTAACTATTTATGTTTTAACTATTTAACTATTACTTATCTTCTCCCCGAGACATTGTATTTATTTACTTATTTATTTTCGTAAAAATTATAGAGGTGTTGTATGTTTGTTTAACGATAGCTTAAGAAATTTAATTTATTTTCATAAATTACAACGATGTATTTTTTAAAATCTGTTTTATTTTTCTTTTTAAAGCTTTAAAATCATGATTTTCTTTATTTAACTTCTTTCGATTTCTTTCATTCTAAACTACGATTTTACGGAATTTAGACTTGAATGTGATTGTCTAAGTCAATTTTTTAAATCAATGTTGGGTGCGCAATTTCATAACAATATACTTTATAAAAATAATATGCAAATGACGTTTAGCACCCCCATCTAGCCTGCATAAAATTTTTCCAGTCGCTTGGAACGCGTCTTAACTAAGCTGAACTTCATTTTGTCATAACTTCATATTGCTACTGAAAATTAAGAAGCTAGTTTAGATTTTAAGGTGTAGATGTGGACGAAAGCTTAATTCATGCATTGCACTTATCAGCAGCGTTGAATTCAGGGAGTGCCCCGGAAGTAGTGTTGCTAGGTGTCCCGCGTAAATCAAAGACACCACTTTGGACACTAGTAATTTCTTACAGTTTATTTCTTCATCTTTAATCGAAGATAATGCTGCCATTAGATAAGGTGAAGAAAATTACTTTCAAATACTGGTGTTCAGATGATTTGGAGAACAGATTTACACGGGACACCTGGCAATACTACCCGGTGGGGGACATTTCCCTCTCTCCGGAGCCACAGACTCCCTCCCGGAGATAAGTCCGAATTCAACACTACCTTATGAGTAAACAATGATAGCTGGTGTGTTTTATTTCCAGTGCTTAATATATATATATATATATATATATATATATAAATCAATTATCCAAATCAGCTTTAATAAATTATCTCAAGTTATTAAAATTGGAACCCCCTTACTGTAGTCGAAAACTTTAAATGCTATCGGAGTAGTAAGTGATCTGCATTATTTGGTAAAAAAGCCTTTCAAAAACTGGAGATAAGCATTAACCCTCCGCCTACCAGACGGGTCCAATGGACCCGATGGGTACATTCGAAATATTTATTCTAACCAGAAATTTCTTTAAAATAAACTAAATATGTAAACCAGACAATAATGAGTTAAGTAAATAAGTTCAATAGTTTTAAATAAGAATTCTGATGTGTAATATTTTTATAAAACTTGAGTAAAATTTTCGGTAGTTCTAGGGGTAAGGGGGCTCAGGGCTTGAAAATTTTTAAAAAATCGATTTTTCTTTCAGCATCTATTTTGATTATTTAATTAATTCTGAACACATTGCAAGAAACTGCATAAAAATATTTGCATTTTTAACGGAGTTATGAGCATTTATGTAACAATCGTTACAAAGCCGCACCCATTTAATTGCAACTTTAAGTCGCGTTTTCTCAAAACATGATTTTTGACGACTATCCGTAAGATTAAAAAAAAAACTATTTGATGGAATGGCTTAAAATTTTTTTTGCATGCATATAACATCATTATCTATAGAATCAATTAATATATTTTAGATAGTTTAATATTTTGAGTATTTTTAATGAAAAAAAAGTTGTATTTTTTAGGATTTTTACATTTTCAAATTTGAGAGGGTTTCTTAATAAAGTTTCCTTTGATTGATAGTTATATCCTTAATTATCTATAGAGTAAAGTTTCCTGATCACTGTAAAGCAAAAATTAGGATCTTATGTCAATTTAACGTTAAGATATCTTACGGATGGTGATATGGCACCTAAACTTTTTTCCGAAAATTGTGTTACATAAATTTTGCTATATTTTTTGTTTTATTACTTTGAAGTACTTCATTTTATAATTTTATAAAACTACAAACATATCTTAAAATATAAGAAAGTCTAAAGGAGTTACATTGAATACTTATGTTTTTATATGGACTCGAAGCGAGAGCTCTGTTTACATGTTTTTCGTTATCGATCAAGCCCTGAGCCCCCTTAAATGTTTTAAATAAAAGATAATGTTTAGAAAATACGCCCTTGTAGGACCGTGACTCAAAGGCAACTCCTATTTGTCTGTATTATCGTCTTAAAATGTGGAAAATGAATCCTATCAGCGCCATTGTTTCCAAATGTCCCATTTTGTGTCAAGCTGCAAATGACTAAAAATCGGACCCGGGGCTGTCTGCTATTAAATGCAACAAATAATTACTTTATGAATATACAAATATTTACTTCCTAAAGAAAAGCTTCGTGCAGTGTACTTATTCCTACACTGCACGAGTATATATACAGTCGAACCCCGTTATAGCGAACCCGGTATATAACGAACTCCCGGATGTAACGAACGAAAATTTTGGTCCCGTCGTTTTCCTATTTTATTTAATGCTAATTTATCCTTTTATAGCGAACCACCGAAATCTTAAGAATTGGCTATAACGAACATTTTTGTCCAGTCGACCATGTTTTTTTTTTTTTTTTTTTTTTTACTTTTCCAAATTTGTGAGAACAGGACTTCGACTCCAATTTCATAAGAAAATGCATGCCAGCTAGTGAAACATGGGGCAAATCAGCGATAAGTCTTTTTTTTCTTTCTTTTTTTAATGGATTCTGCATTCTTTCGCTTTTACGAAAGCCACTCTGCAGGTGTGATCCCGCCCGCCCGTCAGTCATTTTCCCTTATTCCTGATCACAGCTGTTTTCTCAGTTTTTGATATGCAATTGTTTGAAACATGTGATGATGAAGTTATTACATGTGAAGATCCGGCTGATGAAGAGATTGTGGAAGAAGTTAAAATGAATCGTTCTGAAATCGAAGCTTATGCATCTGATGGTGATGAAGAGGACCACATAAATGACGAAATCCCCACAATCTCAGATGCTACAGCAGCGATGCGTGTAATTAATAAGTTTTTGTCTACACAAACACAAACAGTGGAAGAAAGAGTGTTGGGGTCATTTGATGTACTAGACAAAGAAATTCATAATATGTTTTTGAAATCGGCATCATGTCAGTAGAAAATTACCGATTATTTCTGTATCAAAACAGTGAGCAACAATTAAAGGTAAAATTAATTTATTCATGTTTGTCTTCATTGTTAGTTAATTTAATTAGTATTGTGTTAGTTTAATGTAATCGAATTTAGTCAATTTAATTCTTTAATTGCTATATTTAATAGATTTTACCTTTTTTTTAATACATCATTATTGAATATACACGTAGCAACTAATGAGTTATACATTTTGTGAACTCTAACAATTTTCTTGACGATTCGGATATTGCGAACCACCGGATATAGCGAACAAAACCTTCGGTCCCTTGAAGTTCGTTATAACGGGGTTCGACTGTATATAGTTTTTTTTAAGCAAATATTTTTAGCAACGACAAAGAAATTTTTGATGGGCGGTCCTTAGCCTCATGGGCATGTTAAAGATTAATTAACCTATACACTCCGTACATTTTTAAGACTAATTCTTGTCCTCTTTATATATAGTCCGGTCGCCGAGCCATGTGACCTTGAAATAGGGTCCAACTAATATTTTATGATTGATTCTAGTATTACTTGATATATTGAGTAAAAATATGTGGGGTGCCAGAATGGCAAACTTGGGCAACTTTAAATATTGAAGGTCAAATTTCAGGGAGTTCAAAAAACAGAACTCACCCAATTTATTGCGAATAAGAGAAAGTCGGCTTACCAAAATTAAATATTTTGTAAAAAATAACAAAAGAAATCAAGATCCAAGTGTCGCCAGAACTAACGCTATCGACAGACCGGTTTCGGAAGTCTATCTCCACCATCAGTACCGCTTTGCGTTAGCTCTAGAAACACTAGGATCTTTAATGTCATTTTCTAAGTTCTGATTTAATAAGTTCATGTAGCTGTCGTCAATTTTTTCATCAATACAACATTAAAAGCAAAAACCTATGCACGGGTTTGTCCGAACATTGTTTCAAACCAAACATACACCTGATTTCAAAAATCCAAAAATTGTATTTAGGGAAAAAATCAAAATAAAAGAGAAACATTGGAAAAAATACACATTCAAAAAACAAATACAACTGAAAAAAACAACTGATGACCCGTAATGCCGAAATATGCAGCCTGCCAACTTTGGTTACGAATTTTCACCAGTCCCGTCAGCACTATTTGATGAATTTGGAGACATGAATCCCGCCTCCCAGAAATCACAATTAATGAGTCAATTAAGAGTGCAGGTCTCATCGAGGGGGAAATATGTAAATGCATTAAATATAGATGCTAGTGCTCTTTTGTGGCATGTTCATTGGCCAAAGATTAGTACAATACAAACTTACATTGATAATGTAATTGCGGTGATCATGAAGCATGTTGCAGAACAGAACACATTCCTTGTATTTGATAGGTACTTCGAGTATTGTCCGAAGAGTGCAACGCGATCAAAAAGAGGAGTTAACAGTACTTCCATGCAATTAAGAGCAGACACACCTCTCCCAAGTCGCAACAGTATACTGACTCATTCACGCAATAAAGTACAACTAACAACCATGATTTGTAAGCAACTATTACAACATAATGAGTTTCTTCCACACAAGTTGGTCGTTATTGATACTGATACAATCCCAACTGAATTACAAACTTCTGACGTTGTAATTCCTCGCCCAGATTTGGAAACACACCATGAAGAAGCAGACGTTATAATTGTACAGCAGGCTATTTGTCTGTCAAGGTGTGCAACAAACAATATCAAGATTTTATCTGATGACACCGACGTTTTTGTTCTGCTTGTACACTTTTGCAGAAAGCTAAATCTTAAATGCAGTATGTGGATGGAGTCTGTTGACAAGGCCAAGCTCTCAGATATAGAAGCAACAGTTCATAACCTGGGAATCCAAGCAGACTCGTTGTTAGCAATACATTGACTCACTGGCTGTGATACCACTTCACAATTTTTTGGCATTGGAAAGTCTAAAGCTGTACAAGTTCTGAGATCAGGTATTAAAGTTACGCATTTAGGTTGTCTAGAATCTTCAATACAACAATGTATAGCACAGTGCACAAACTTCATTGCACATTGCTACGGCTACAAGAAGGAAGTTCACAACATGTCCGATGTTCGATACAAAGTGTGGTTATCTAAGAAAATTCCTCTAAACTTAAGAACCTCCCTCCGACAACAGAGGCATTTGAACTCCATATAAAACGATGCTATTTGCAAGCTTGCACTTGAAACGCAGCAGCATCTTCATTTCCTCCACCTTTAAATCCAACTGATTATGGATGGACGAAGATTGAAACAACACACTCTTTGGTACCCATTCAACTTCCAAGTAACACAGAGTTGGCACCACTAGAATTGCTAAAAAGTTTAAGTTGTAGCTGTTCAAGTGAGAAACCATGTTCAACAGCAAGGTGCAGTTGTGTACATGTAGGTATGTCTT
Source organism: Maratus speciosus (assembly GCA_963932465.1). Classification (NCBI taxonomy): domain Eukaryota; kingdom Metazoa; phylum Arthropoda; class Arachnida; order Araneae; family Salticidae; genus Maratus; species Maratus speciosus. Next base: position 9,849,251 of record OZ010793.1, on the reverse strand, counting down.
GTAAAGAATTCTGCGTGTGCGAAGGCGGCCAATTGTGTGGAAATTTGAAGACTCATGAAGCTGAATTTATTGAAAGTGACAGTGAAATTTGAAGTCCATTTTTGAATCTGAATAGGTATCCTGTAATCTGATATGCATTCTATATAGCATTGTAAAATATTTTTTAATTTTTAAATAAACTTAAAGAAAAGTACACACTTCCTATTTATTACTTTTTTTACCAGTTTCAAATTATATATTTTACGTTGAACCGCTATCTTATAATGTTGCAAAAGTATAATATACCGTTATATTACATAGTATTTACATAATAAACATTTATTAAACTAAAAATATTTGATTTTGGTCTGCCAACTCCCTTTCATTCGCAATAAAATGAGTGAGTTCTGTTTTTTGGACTTAGTGAACTTTAACCTTTAATATTTAAAGTTGCCCAAGGGTGCCACTATGGCACCCCAAATATTATGATTCAGTATATCAAATAGTACTAGGATCAATCATAAAACAATAGTTAGACCTTAATTCAAGGTCCAAGCCTATTTTCTCATTTGGCGATCGGACTATAACTATTAAGATACACAAACATTTTAACGTCTGAATGAAAATCTTTTAATTAATATCCATACATTAGACAGACTTTACTACACTTAAATTAAAAAATATATAAAAACATTTAATTAAAAACTAAAAATATCTACAAAAAGTACTTTTGTAGACACTACTATCTACTTTTGTAGAACCTACTTTTGTAGATATTTTTAGTTTTTAATTAAATGTTTTTATATATATTTTTTAATTTAAGTGTAGTAAAATCTGTCTAATGTATGTATATTAATTTAGTAACTATTACTTTTAAAATTTTTTACTGTATATTTTACGGTCAGAATTCTCAATATTTCAAGAAATTAATAATTTAAATGTAATTAAATGCAGAAATTTACTTCTAATCTTTGTTTTCCGTGTTATAGTAGCATGTTATTTAACTCTTTGCACACCGCTTTATTTTGAGTATGGGCTACCAGCAACTCCTCGTCATTTTGATTGTGGGCTACCAGCAACTTCGCGTCATTACACAAATTTTTTATTCGATCGACACCACTTATTTAAAAAAAAGTTTCCTTCCAGTACACAATTTCAAAAATGCTATAATTAAATTCGGCAAATTTTATTTTTCATTATTACTGGTGCCAAAAACAAATTCTGCAAGGGAAGATGATGTCGCCGCAGCGGCGACAACGGAGTGCAAAGGGTTAATTTATTTTTAGCTCCTTATGCTTAAAGCATTGTATTTATTTATTTTAGCTCCAAAGCCTTCGGTTTTCTGTTTGCAGTATAAAGTACCGCAATGCCAATTGGAATAGCACATAAGCCAGATGAAGGAGAATTCGATTGGACGATACGTCAGCATTTACTACCTTTCCATCTATCGAATCGAATCGACCGTAGACGGGATTCGGTTCTTGTTTAAATTACGTAAACATCAGTTAATTCGATCCTCCTAAGTCTGTAACATTTTACATATAAATTTTGTCTTATATTTTTTCCGGCACGGATTTATTTTTGATAACACATTTGAAAACGAACATCTTAAACCAATAGAGATGCTAAACAGTAAAAGGAAGCGGCTCAAAATATTTTCATCCTAAATCCCATACACAAAAATTTTAACATGTAAATTAAAAGGTCTGGGTATTTTATATATTTTTTGAAAAATTAGTCAATTTAAAAGAAAATATTGCAACAGTCTTGAGAATTTCAGAAGAAAAATCGGCGACTTGGCATAGTTCGTGAGAGAGTGGCGGAGAGGATAGGTAAGACTCCAAGGTTTATTGGACTATTTTAGAAATATCGACACCATAGAATCGCCAAGAATAAAGGAAGCCAAAACATGTTCAGGCAAGGGGCTGTTTCTCAATTTAAATTTTACTCTACTCATCAAGATGATCTTTCACCCGAATTCAGAGCAATATAACGAACACTGTTTGCCTGACCCCGCAGCTTCTCGACCATCATTATGACAGAGAGATTCCAAGGCGTGCTTTAATATTAGTTTTTAAATTAAAAAATATATATATTTTTTAAATAAAGCATGAAAAGTTAAGTTTTATTATGACTTTACTTGTCAGTAAGTGACTGGGTTAAAAAAAAAAAAAAAAAAAAAAGAGAGAAAAGTATAAGGTAGAGGAAAATTAACACATAAAAGCTCATATGTGCGACTCAATAATCCAGTACAAGCAACTGCCCCTAGATTGGAGAAAGCCATGACGCGCTTTGTTGTGACGTCACAAAACGTCACACAATAAGAAAGATGTCACACAATGCAGCAAAGCAAAGAAAAATATGCAAGCAACTTGCCTTTTTCGATTTCATTGGCTCGTGGAATTATTAATTATTATTTACAATTAATAATTAATAATTCCATGATCCTGCAAAATCGAAACATGGAAGTTGATAGATTTTTTTTCTTTATTTTCCCTGCTTCGTGTGACGTTTCGTGACGTCACAATAAAACGTAAATACGGGCTGACTCACGCCTCCATTTAGTTTCTCAAATGGGCCAATGTCTTGGCATCTTATAGAGTGAATTTAATGACGCTGCTCTAACAGTATAATAGTTTAGTCTCATGCATAAATATAAGAATAAATAATTAAGTCACTTAATTATGCCGTATATCAAAAGATAAAATAGCCACATTTAGGTATACATTTGTATAATGCTATATTAGAATTAAAAATTTATTTTCCCCAATTAATGTTTATTGAGTTGTTTTACATTTATATTTAAGAAAGACAATATACAGTATTCTACAAAAGTGATGGTACAGGAAGTAGTTTTTGAAAAATATGCAAATTTAACCATGATGAGTGCAAATAAAATTGATTTAACAAATCAGAATTATTTAATAACATTTTTTTCTAATTATGCAAAAAAATTTCAATATTAATTTCCTTTAGAAACTTTCAAAATAAAAGTACATAAAATATAAGTTCAAAAATGCTTCCACAAAGGGCATAGCCATATATATATATATATATCTGACCTTTGTCATACTGTAACTCTCGAATTTATGAACCGATTTGGATGATATTCGGTATATACATAGTACATACCAATGTCTCGACCGAGTTCGTTGGCCAGTTTCATCCGCCATTTTGTTTCAAAATGGCGGCCATTTAAAATTTTCTTAAAAATTTTAATTTGAAATGTGGTACCAAAGAATTGAAAATGGAAAAATATTTTTTTCTTATGTATTTGACCTTTATAAAAAGATTCCGGAGCAGTTTTTGTTTCGTCTATATCTTAAAAAATGGCTGAGTTATAGCATTTTGAATTTCTAGCGTGGCTGACATTTTGAAACGTCCTGAATTTTGTCACGCGATAAAAGGCGTATTTATGAACCGATTTGGATGTAACTTCTTTTGTACATAGTACATACCAATGTCTCGACCGAGTTCGTTGGCCAGCTTCATCCGCCATCTTGTTTAAAAATGGCAGCCATTTAAATTTTTAAGAAAAATTTAAATTTGAAATGTGGTACCAAAAAATTGAAAATTGAAAAAAATATTTTTTTATGTATTTGACCTTGATACAAAGATTCGGGAGCAGTTTTTGTTTCGTCTATATCTCAAAAAATGGCTGAGTTATAGCATTTTAGGTAGCTTTCATTACAAAAAGCTACCTATTGCAGCCGTTCGGAGGAAAGCGATTTCAAAAAAATTTGGTATATTTTCATCGATCATGACCCCCAGACCCCGAAACCACCCTCCGTTCAAAATTTATATATATATATATATATATAATATATATATATCAATATATATATATATATATATCTGACCTATGTCACACTGTAACTCTCGTAATTATAAACCTATTTCGATGTAATTCGGTGTGCACATAGTTCATACCAATGTCTCGACCGAGTTCGTTGGCCAGCTTCATCCGCCGTTTTGTTTCAAAATGGCGGCCATTTAAAATTAAAAAAAATAAATAAAATTTGAAATGTGGTACCAAAAAATTAGAAATGGAAAAATATTTTTTTCTTATGTATTTGACCTTTATACAAAGATTCCGGAGCAGTTTTTGTTTCGTCTATACCTTACAAAATGGCTGAGTTATAGCATTTTGAATTTCTAGCGTGGCTGATATTTTGAAACGTCCTAAAATAGCACATTTTTAGAGTACGAAAGCATATTTTCATTCCCCCCATTTAATTGCTTTCCTTTCGACTAATTTTCTTTTCAGTTAATTCTGGAAACGTTTTAAAATTTTTTAAAGTTGTTTCATTCCATTTTTATGCTTTCTTACTCCATAAGTACTCACAAGTACTTGATAATTGATTTTATTAATATTATTGTGTTTTTGTACAGGATACGAAAACACAGTGATATTGCTATTTTTGATATTTTGTGTTGTCTATTATAATATTTATAAATACTATAATATAATTATTTCTTTTCCCTTTGCATTGAATGTTCCAATATTCTTAATTATTATGAAATACATTCACCTCTGCTTAACTCTTAATGCATATTAAAATATGTTAAAATTTTTTTCTCTCAAAAAGAGTTAACGAGGATTACATTTTGTCTCATATATTTTTTTTTCTAGTTTGCCTTTCGGTTTGAAAATATTTTAACTTGAGAGAATTTTTAATTTCTGTCCTTTTAGAGAAACAAGGACAGATAGCAAGTTTTTTTCTCTGTTAAAAAGGATAAAATAAGTTTTTATTTCAGTTGCTTGCTCCTAACAGTTTTATTTTGAATGACGTACATGTTTCATCCATTTAAAAAAAAAATAAAATAGGAGCTATTGCGAAATATTTTTCTGTTTCTCTTTCTTTTGCTTAAAATAAGCAACGGTATTATTTTTACTTTGAGAAACACAATTTTGTCCGTGGATATTTTTATTTTTTTCTATAAAAGGTTTTAAAAAAAAAGACCTTTTGTTTATTTTTAAGTTGTGTATTAGTTTTTTTAATGTGATTATTATACAGGGTCATTCATAATTCCCTCCGGGGTTTCGAAACGTTATAGTAAAAAAACGAAGACGAATATGAAAAAAAGAAACATGAAATTATTCCGAAACTATTCAAGTTTAACTTACATACATTACAGGTGTTCTATGTGTGAACCCTTGGTCACACGGCATACATCAATGCGATAGTCCAGTTCCTGCCATACTCTACTCAACATGGTACTGTTTATGTTATTGATAGCACGTGTTATCCTTTCACGCAGGTCAGCTAAATCACGTGGCATAGGTTGTACCAAAAACCTGGTCTTTCACATACCCCCACAAGAAAAAGTCACACGTGTTAAATCCGGTGACCGTGGAGGCCACTTTAGAAGAGGTACGTCATCTTCAGAAGCTCGTCCAATCCATCGATGAGGTAAGTGTGTGTTCAGGTATTCACGAACATCACACAAAAAATGGGGAGGAGCACCGTCTTGTTGAAATACGAAATCATCCTCATGTTCCTCTAACTGCGGCATTAGCCACAGCTGCAACATATCCAGGTACACTACACCGGTAATGGTCTTCTCTGTAAAAAAGAATGGCCCATAAACACGTGAGGAGGACATAGCGCAAAACACGTTAACTTTTGGGGAATCCCGATAGTGTTCCACTACAGAATGGGGATTTCCAGTGCCCCAAATGCGTACGTTGTGGCGGTTGACAGTGCCACACATGTGAAATGTGCTTTCATCATTAAAAATCAATTTCGACATTAGTGTTTCACGTTCATGGACATCAATGCAAAACGTGAAACGAGAAATGCAATCTGCTGGAGTCAACGCTTGCACCAGTCCCAATCTGTACGGCTTCAAACAAAGACGTTTTCGCAGAATTCGCCACACTGTTGGTTGAGAGATCCCCAATTCTCGGCTTCCGCTAGCGGTTGATTTCGTCAGGCTCCTTAAAAACGTTTCCCGTACACGATCTACGGTGTCCGCAGATGGACCAGGCCGACCACTTCGTTTCCTGTCACATAGGCATCCCGTTTCTTTAAATTTCCGGTACCACACATGAATTGTTTTGTCAGTTGGTCCCTGTTTTCGATATTTATTACGAAAGGCCCGTTGAAATGACACCACTGATTCAGATTTTGCAAACTTCAACACACAAAAAGCTTTCTCTTCGCCTGTAAACGCCATTTTTCTTTACTACAACTGACTTCAATGCAGATGTTACTGCCATCTACCGGAAACTAATTAAATTAAAACTTGAATAGTTTCGGAATAATTTCATATGTTTCTTTTTTTCATATTCGTCTTCGTTTTTTTACTATAACGTTTCGAAACTCCGGAGGGAATTAAGAATGACCCTGTACTATTTTATTTCATTATTTTATTTCATTTACATTTTTATCTGTTATATGTGTGTTATATTTAGATATGTATGCAGAATTTCAGTAACAATTTTTGATTAGAGAATTTGTGTTAGGTAAACCGTTGACCATGTCCGCTAAACAAGTTCAAATCAACATTAACCAATTTGATGGAGATCCGGATTTGCTTAAATTCTTTTTTAACCAAATTAGGTCGGTCGCTGAAATTAACAAATACAGCCCTCAGACTACCATTGCTGTACTTGTAGGGAAGTTAATTGGTCCCGCTCAAAAATTTTATGCTCAGAATCCGGAAATTCAAAAAATCAATGATCTAGATACGCTTGAGAAAGAATTTGCCGCATTTTTCTCACCCCCGAGCAAGTGCGTGGCTGGCGTTGAACTTTCAAGCTTATCTCTTCTTGCCAGCGGAGTCAATTAAAAATTTGGCACACCGATTAAACGTGTTAGCCGCAACTGTCTATTCAGATATTAAAGACGAAAATGCCCGTAACACAAACTTATGGAATTCATGGAGGCTGTGCCAGCTAACATACGAATAAAATTACAAGAAGAAGGCGTCAATGAATATCGTGCTGCTGTTGAAAGAGCACAGACGTTGCACGAAATTCTGCATAACGAAAAGATTCTACATTCCTTACCCTCTGTCAGTAAATCTCAAAATAACGTTGAAGAACAATTGAAAGAACTCTCGGAAAAAATAAATGCGTTGACACTCGCACCGCCTGGACCCAAAACTGAAACTAAAAAAAATGATATGCAAGGTAGCCCAAGGTATAACGCAAATGCGATGCGCTATAAGAAAAATTTCAAAACGCGAAATTTCCCAAAACGTTTTTCCCCTCACAAATTTCGACAAAGAAAAGTTGTGACATGTCAACTCTGTTTCCGCAATGGCTACCAGGCCCATCAGTGTTTTAAATGGAAAAGAGTTAATACACAGAGAAGGGAAAATTTTAACAGACGCAACAATTACCAGGCTCAGGAAAACTAGAACAGAGACACAATTTTTATGCTGATGATTTTGTGTCTCAACCATGTGACTTAACATCAGCAACATTTCCTATTGACCCCACGGTACCAAAGATCTCTAAAGAAAGGTTAGTCAATTCAACCGGGTCACAAACTTCACATCACATTAAAATCGCAAGAAATATCACAACTCAAACAGAAAATGAAGGCGATAACAATGTTCACATCATTTGTAGTGTTAATACGCATTCTCAATCACTCCCTCTTGTAAAGGCCACTATTGCAAACCATAAAATCACCCTATTGGCTGACTCTGAAAGTAGCATTTCGTTACTTTCACAAAATTTATTTAATGAACTTAAACCTGTATTAAAATACAAGAGACTATCAACAGCCATAAATACTAAAACCGTCAATTCGGATGTTTCTTTTTCTTCATGTATAGAGCATCCATTAAGTTAGATAAAAAATCCTTCTCGCACCACTTTTATATAGTGGATATTCCTGAATCCTCCAGTTTTGAAGGCATTCTTGGTTTTGATTTCATTAGTAAATTTAACATTATCATTGATACTTTCAATAAATGCATTCACATTAACAACAACTTGACTATTCCACTAGAAACATCACACACTAAGTCCAAAGTCAGTGAAAGTAATCAATGTAACACCTTATGTGATGTAGTGACAAATCAAAAAGTTTTCTTAACCCGTAAAATAATTCTAGAACCCCAAGAGCAAACATGGTGCTCAGTTTACACAAACAATAATATCAAACATGACATAAACTATCTATTTGAATATTTGGCAGATAAAAAAAGAAGTAATAGGTCATGATGCCATTATTCAAATGGATAAGAAATCTAAACGCAAAAAGAAGCCTGTACAATTAAATCATTTCTTTTCTATTTCACTTAAAAATAATTCTGACACTACCATTCATCTCCCTAAACACACAAAAATTGGACAGTTATCTGAAGTTGAGGAAATTCTTGAGTACCCCTCTGATAATTTGGACAAGCATCATAACTCAGAACAACACTTCCTAAATTTTATCCAGGCATCTAGTGAAACATTAAAAAAGAGGAAAGAGGATTTGTCAGCTAGCGATTTCGATCTTACACATTTAAGTTCTAATGAAGCAAATACAATGACTAAACCGTTACTTAATTATTACCCTGCCTTTTCAAAATCATTAAATACACTTGGACATACTGATAAGATTGACCTGATTTGAAATTTATTAATGACTACCCTATAAAACACTTCCATTTCCCTTTCCTCAATCTTCGCAAAAAGGTACTTTAGAACAAATTAAAGATCTGCTTGATGCCAAAATTATTGAACGCCACGGTTCAGAATGGGCTTGCCCCATGCTTTTAGTCAAAAAGAAACCAGACGGAACTGGTAAACAAAAATTTCGTCTCGCGTTAGATCTTCGAATGGTCAATACTATAATTTAAGGATCATCTTACCCTCTACCTAAAATTCAAACCACCATTTCAAATCTTTCTCAGTATCGATATTTTTCTTCTCTTGACTTTCATCAGGCATATCATCAAATTGATTTACCAGCAAAATTCCAAAATCAATTGACATTTACTACTATGTTTGGTTCTTTTAGATACAAGAGATTAGTGTTCGGATTAAAAAACAGCGCTTCTATTTTCCAAGCTTTAATGGACTCTTTGCTTGATGAATTACAATTAGATGGTGTATATACATATCAGGATGATTTCATTGTAGGTGCAAACTCTTTTGATGAAATGTGTAATAAATTAAAAAAATTCTCTCTATCTTAACCAAATATAACTTGACCCTGTCTCCTAGCAAGTGTACTTTTCATAAATCTAGTATTGACTATTTGGGATTTCATGTAGAAAATCAGTCTGTTTCCCCAATTAAGTCAAATATAAAAATAACATCTTTTCCTACACCTACAACTAAACGTCAACTAAAAAGACTCATTGGTGTCATTACATTTTATAAGAGTCTAATTCCATCCTTTTTTGAGTTAGTACAGCCACTGATAAACCGAACTACTGCAAAAGTTAAATTTAAATGGACAGTTAAACATCAAGAAATCATGGACACAATACAAAAAATTTTCTTTAATTCTCCCATGGTTAGATTACCTGATTGGAACAAGACATTTTATTTAAATACAGATGCGTCAAATGTTGCTATTTCTGGTGTTTTATTACAAGAACATAATCAACAACTTTTACCAGTAGCATATTTTTCTAAATCTCTTAAGCCATCAGAAAAAAAAATACCCTGCACTTAAATTAGAACTCGTGGCAATTTATAAATCTGTTACCGCTTTCAAATACTATTTATATAACAGACAATTTGTAATTCTTTCTGACAGTAAACCCTTAGAAAAATATAACAAGGCTACTAATCCAGCTGATATTATCTCTCGTTGGCTCATGGAGCTTTCAGAGTACTCATACACTTTTAAACATATCCCTGGTAAAAAAAATGTTCTTGCTGACTATTTATCTCGCTGTACTTTTAAAAACAATAAGCAAACTCTGGATACTAACCCTGAACTTATCCATGACCCTCAACCATTACCTATTGTTGACTATGATACACCAGACAGTAATAATTCATGTTCAAGTGCCACTAAGAAATATGTAAACTATCTTGTATCTGGTAAACAAACAAATCCAGATCCTTTATTAGAAATTTCAAATGAAACTTTCTGCACTGAACAAAAAAATGACACCACCTTGTCCACTGTTTACAAGGATATTCTAAAGAAAGGACCTTCTCAAAAATATCCTAATTACTTCATACACCCTGATTCGAAAGTTTTAATGTTAAAAAAAGAAAACAATCTTAACAACACTTTTTCATATCACATTGTTGTTCCTAACTCTCTTAAAAGCAAAGTTTTAACAATCTCTCATTTATCTCACTTTGGTTTTAATAAAACCTATGAGTTCCTATCATCAAGATACTTTTGGAAAGGCATGTATGTTGACACCTTAAACTTTGTAGCTTCATGTGTCAAATGTCTTCAATGTAAACATCATCAAACCCCTCCTGCAGCCTTACAACCCACCTACACGCCCAGATATCCTGGCCATACCATCAGTACAGATCTCGTTGGACCTTTTTCTAATGGTAAACATATTTTAACTATTACAGATCACTTTTCAAGACATATTGAACTCTTTCCACTTAATGATACATCTGCAGCTAAAGTCGTTAAATGTTTATTCTCTTACATAACCACCTTTGGGAGACCTTCTGTTGTCTTATCAGACTTAGGACCCCAATATACATCTCAAATATACAACATTTTTAATGATACTCTAGGTATTAAGGTACTTCACAGCTCTGTTTCGAGGCCACAAAGCAATGCTCTTTCGGAAAGAATAAATAAATCAATCAAATACTCTGTTAATATACTTTTGCAAGAAGGTCACTCTTTTGAAAATGCAATATTTATACACAAGTCGCTCTATAATGGTTCAAAACATTCAACTACATTATTCACTCCTAATCTTCTGCACTTTGGACGTGAACTTTCATTAATTTTTGGCACTTTTGATCAGAATAGCAATCAACCTTTTCTAGATAAACATACTGAAATACATAAACTACTTGAAGATTTACACAAAATATATGACAAGGCTTACATTAACATTAAAACAGCCCAGGATAAAATATATAAACATTACGGTCAAAAAGCTAAATTAAGAACCATTTGCCTCGAAGATATTGTGTGCTTAAAATCTGTTGATAAATTCAAACCTAAATACACTGGACCATATATTGTAACTTTCAAACATTCACCTGTGTCATTCTCGATCAAGAGATTGTATGCTGCTGATAATACAGCATTTCGGGTGCACATTGATAGGTTACTTCTTGCACCACCTCGATATGGACATTTATTCGATGCTACAAGTCACTTAAACAATCACAACTTCCCTAATGTTTATCAACCACATACATATAATTTAAGAAACAGAAAATAATACTCTTTTGTTTATTTTTTTTCTTATGACATGTATTGTGAAGCTAAGTGTACAACCAGAGGCCTAGGTCAGGGTCGGCGAACCTTTTTACACCCACGTGCCCAATTTTTTTTCAGAAAAGATTTTGCATGATCATGACGTGCCAAGCACCAAAAATAATTTAGTGGATTTCTGGATTTTTATTCATTGGGATTTAAAAATATGGGACAATGTACATCTAATAATTAGATTAACATATACGTATTATAAAGTAATAAAATGGTCAATGCGATGTCGGTTATGCCAAATATTAATATGGTGCTCAACCTTCTTTTAAGGATGCAAGCTGAATTCCAGTTATCTAAAATGTGGTTTGGGTTTCTAATATTTAAGGTTTTCGTATCATTTCCGAAAATAATGACCCGAGGGAATAAATAGAGCGAAAAATTGTGAAAACTACATATTTTATACCAACTCGATTTAGTTTCATCAGTGGGAGTTTTACTTATAATGCCTGATATTTTCCTTTTTCATGTTCGCCCTCCCAACCTTCTCTTAATAGGATAACTTATTGAGCCCACATTGGAATAATTTAGAAATTCAATTAGTTGCTTTCCAATAAAAAAAAAGAAAAGCCCAGTTTGTATAAGTTTCGTGTTTTCTTTAACTTCATTCTATTTTGTTTTAGGATTTCAATCAACACCGTGCCGAAAATATTCTACTGCGTGCCAAGTTTGGCACGCGTGCCATAGGTTCGCCGACCCTGGCCTAGGTTGTATGTATGTTGTTTACAACAGAACTTTGACAACATTATGGCTGGCCCATGACTTTTCTTCGAAGATCTCTTGTGAACAATATTTTGAATCACTTTACACTCTTTTCATTTTACTGTACACTTTTATGTTATTTACATACACTTAACTATTATTTACAGTTTAACATTTATTTTACATTTCATTCTTTTACGATTACATTTCAGTTAAAAGTGATGACTAACACATTTAATAATTGCAATTATTTAAAAAAAAATTTTCACATGTAATTTGATAACATTTTCTGTACGGCAACCAGTTAGTTACGTTCTAACTATACGACTTGTGCATTATTTAACCTGATTATGACTTTTCATTTTTTATGTCTCTCTTCACTCTAGGATTGTCTACCCATTTTTGATTTGATATATATGTGACATATATCTATTTTTTTTAATTTTTAATTCTCCCTTTCGAATGTTTTGTTCCCGTTCAAAATTATTGCCCTTAGGGTGCAAAACTTCATTGTGTTGAGAGACAACCCCTTGGAATTGGTGTTCCAATTCACAAAAAATCAAGTTTTGCTTGTAAACCGACGTGTGCTCCTTTAGAGGACCGCTAGAGTCTTCGGAGGAGCAGGGACTCATATAAGCGGGCGCTGTATGAGTCTCAGAACTCCCTCCTCATATAAGGCTGAAGCCCTAAGCCGACGCCATAATACTTGTGGTCTACACAAGATTCAGGGTGACACCTTTTTCATGGGCGTGCTTCAGGCACCTCTTTTTTTTGTCATCCTATGCTGCATGCATAAACATTAAATTTTTTTTTAATCATGTCCAATTTCTTTTAAATCATACTACATTTGATTATTAGTTTATAAATACACATTTCACTTATTATTATTTACTCTTTACTTCTAGTGTTGCATTTGTGTTTATATATTACATTTTTTTATTATTAGTACTTGTGTTTTTCATAAAATGATCCGAATCAGGATCAATATTTTGATGATGTGCGGTCAATGGTTTAGTTATATGCTGCTTAAATATTTGCTGTCAGAGTCGAATCAGTTAAAAAAATATATACCATGGTATGCAATTTTGAAGAAAATTTTACTGAAGGTGGAGATCCATAAACTTAATTTAAAAAATATTAATTCATAAAATCTCTTAGGACTGTTGAACTATTGATGACAGAGATTTTTTTGTTTTCATGACAGCAACTTGTTTTAAAAAAAAAACTTTTATGTTTTAATAATATATTTATATGTGTAACTATTTTTCTTGCTGTTTTGCCCATGCACACGGGTCAACAAAAGTTTTTTTTGCGGTGTCCCAGGTGATATATATAACGATTATCTCGTTATATATGTTTACATTCCATCCCCCCCCCCAGACAGTTTCAATTAAAATTCTGTTTAATAACTTTTGTGCACAATAGTCAAACAGTGCAGCCCCTAAATTAAATTCAACATTTAAAAACTAAATCGATTGTATTAACAGCCCTTCACATTTAAATTAAATTATTCTAAGTACTCATCTCTTTAATAAAATAAAATCAGTGAATCACTCTCCATTTTCACTTTGTGAGTCTCACACACATACGATTTAACCTTGTAGAAAAACGTTACTGTTGTCTGTTAGAAACTAAAGCAGTTTAACTTCGGTCATTTCCTTATTTGGGCATGAATATAACTCATCATTTAAAATCACTTTACATGCAATCTATTCATTAGAATTATCTTCGTTTCACACCCTTTTTTTCAGATGTATGGCAATTCTACATTTTTGTGGTAAAGCGGTTTAGCTTTGATCTAACATCTGCTCTTGAAAAATACATTCTCATGCCCTTTCGCCTAACGATTTCGATCTGTTACTAGGCCTTTTCCAGAAACACTTTTTATTTTTTACATTTAACCGCAGCTGTATCAGATTAGTCTGATCTAGTTAGATCTGTCAGATCTATCATGACTCAGGAATGTATGCAGCCCACAATCTGCCCCCCCCCCCTACACAATTAATATGGTAGAAGCCTACCGTATGTTTTTGGCGAACATACCAGCCAATGTTTCTCTTAGTCTCTTGTGCATGGCGCAAAAATACTTTTAGATTGGCGATATTGTAGTCCGCCAAGCAATAGAGTTGTAACTGTATATTCGACATTCCTGCTCTGTCTGTAGCCTCGTGATGACGTCTTAAAAGAGGCTCCTTATTGCTTTCCCCCTGTACCTCTCCCTTAGACTTTCATCATGAAAATAAACTATGTCTTCGTTTACCCGAATTGGAGTTTTTTTTTATAGGACCTGGTGTTTAATTTTCGCAACCTTGTCAACGCAAAACGGCCATCTCTTCACTAGCAAAAACGTCTTCATAGGCTCCACCCCCCTGAACCCCCCGTGGTCTCAGTAATTTACATATGTAACTTTTTATTGATTGCACTAATGGTTATCGCAAATGTTAAATTTCTTTTTACACTAAGGAGCCTTAATTTTCAATACTGGTGGACCGTAAATGATTTACATTGACGCAATTATATTAAAAGTTTAGGTTTTATGAATGAAAATGTAATTTTCTTTTTAAAATAAAATAATTTTCATTCATATTTTCTGAAATGAGGCGGCATTAACACTCGTCATAAAATATTTTTCCAGACAATCTAGTTAATGCTTGGTTTTTAAGAATGAAAATATTTATTTCCCGATACAATGACGTCATTTTCAACAGCGATAATTTTGCGGTGTATAATTTTGACATTTACTACATATTTACTTTTCAAAAGTTTTTTTCTCATTGAAATTTTCGATTAAAAATTAACATTTCTGTTATCTGTTTGCAGACAATAAACCATGATATATTAGTAACATTTTTTTAATAAGAAGAATTAATATCATAACACAAGCTCTTTTTATTTCAACCTCAGAGCATATTCGTTTTATTTTTGATATATGAGATCAAATTCGCCTCCTTTTCGTATTTTAGTTTTATTTCCAATATGAAGTCGTATCTATGTCTATTTTTTATTTCATTTTCCTCTTGCACATGAAAATCTTTCAAATCAAAATTACTGTTTATGATAAATTATTATTCTGGGATCGGATTTTCTTGGCAACGGTAAAAAAAATGATTGTTAAATTTTATAGCAAAATGTCGATTTATTCCTTATGAAAAAAATGAACGTTTTAATTTAAAAGAAAAATATTTGAACAAAATAAGTAGAACATAGTCTTTCTTTATCTCTGGGGTAAATTCCATCTATATGTCAAAACACAAAGGCATTAATTCGTCCCTTTTGACTTTGATTTGACTTCAAACAATTGCACATGCTTTCACATTTGCGATATTTTTAGGAGTAGTTCTGTTGCTAGGCAACAGTTAAAAGAAAATAAAAACAATGAAATATGTGCTTTGAAAAAAAGTAAATTTATAAAAAGATATATTGTTGGAACACATAAATCCCTCCATAAGTTAAACACCGAATTTAAAAACTCTTTCAAATGTATACACAAAATTTCAAACAATATAAATAATGTATGGTTCTAATTAAGAAATTTCATCATCCATAATTTACCATTTAAATCCTTCAATCATATGAGCCATTTCCTTTCAACAAATAAAAATGGAAAAATCGTCTGAATTGCTATAGAAAAGCACTAAGTCGCAAAATAAAATGTTCTATATATTCCGAACGAATGAATCAAATTTAACCAAAAACTATACAGCTAAATCCGGGGATTTTACCAACATACATCCTTAATTTTAAGCTAATCGGATGCTTTTCACGGCAGTTATCGCGGAACAGACAGACAGACAGACAGACAAACGGAAACCAAAACTTTTCGTGTCTCCATAGTAAGCCTTCACTGACGTTTCGGCAATTACGATCGCACCTAAAAATTGCTCCATATCAGGGGTTCTGACAAAAACTAACTAGTAAATCTGCAGATCAGGAGCCTCAACGTCAGCTCTGCAAGTCATTGTTTTTCGACACACTTTGGTAATATTCAGTTTCATGCAAACCGCAATTTAAAGTTTTCAAATTATGTAATTATTTATAAGAATAAAAAATACGAAGTTTTCAGACATTAGAAGCATTAAATTAAAAACGTTATGGAAGGATATTTCAAAATTTTCATGAGCTGTTAATTCTGGTATATTTTTTAAATAATAAAGAAGATTTCTTCAGGGGGCGGGCTCGGCCCCCCTGAACCCCCCGTGGTCTTATTAATTTACATACGTAACTTTTTTATTGTTAGCGCAAATCTTATATTTCTTTTTACACTTCCAAGCCTTATTTTTCAATACTGGTAACACAGAAAATTATTTACATTGACCCAATTATATTAAACGTTTAGGTTTTATGAATGAAAATGTAATTTCCTTTAAAAATAAAATAATTTTCATTCATATTTTCTGAAATGAGGCGGCATTAAGAAGTAACACCCGTCAAAAAACATTTTTTAAGGCAATTTAGTTAATGCTTGGTTTTTAAGGATGAAAATATTTATTTCCCGATAGAATGACGTCATTTTCGACAGCGATAATTTTGCGGTGCATAATTTTGATATTTACTATATATTTGCTTTTCAAAAGTTTTTTTTTTTTTTCTCATTGGAATTTTCGATTAAGAATTAACATTTCTGCTAGCTGTGTGCAGACGATAAACCATGAGATATAAGTAATATTTTTTTTTAATAATAAGAATTAATATCATAACACAAGCCCCTTTTATTTCAACCTCAAAGCGTATTTGTTTTATTTTTGATATATGAGATCAAATTCACCTTCTTTTCGTATTTTCACTTTATTTCTAATATGAAGACGTATTCATGTCTATTTTTTATTTCATTTTCCTCTCGCACATAAAAATCTTTCAAATCAAAATTAACTGTTTAGGATAAATTTTTATTCCGGGATTGAATTTTCGTGGCAACGGCAAAAAAAAAAAAAAAAAAAAGATTGTTAAATTTCATAGCAAAATGTCGATTTATTCCTTATGAAAATAATGAACTTTTTAATTTAAAAGAAAAATATTTGAACAAAATAAATAGAACATGGTCTTTCTTTATTTCTGTGGTAAATTCCATCTATATGTAAAGGCACAAAGGCATTAATTCGTCCCTTTTGACTTTGATTTAACTTCAAACAATTACACATACTTTCACATTTACGATATTTTTAGGTGTAGTTCGCTGCTAGGTAACAGTTAAAAGATAATAAAAACAATTAAATATGTGCTTAAAAAGAAAATTTATATTAAAAAAAATATTTTATATTATTGAAACACATATATAAAATCCCTCCATAAAAGTTATACACCGAATTTAAAAACTCTGACAAATGTATACACAAAATTTCAAACTAATATGAATAATGTATGGTTCTAATTAGGAAAATTCATCATCCTTAATTTTGCATTTAAATCCTTCAATCATATGAGCCATTTCTTTTCAACAAATAAAAATGGAAAAATCGTCTGAATTGCTATAGGAAAGCATTAAGTCGCAAAATAAAATGTTCTATATATTCCGAACGAATGAACCAAATTTAACCAAAAACTATACAGCTAAATCCGGGGATTTTACCAACATGCATCCTTAATTTTAAGATAATCGGATGCTTTTTACGGCAGTTATCGCGGAACAGACAGACAGACTAACAGAAACCAAAACTTTTCGTGTCTCCACAGTAAGCCTTCACTGACGTTTCGGCAAAAGATAATCGGATGCTTTTTACGGCAGTTATCGCAGAACAGACAGACAGACTAACAGAAACCAAAACTTTTCGTGTCTCCACAGTAAGCCTTCACTGACGTTTCGGCAATTATTTTAGCTTTTTTTTTTCATGTTCATAATCTTCATTTTTTTAGAAGTGTCCTTCCTAGGCTGCGATATTTACTTTTTTTAATGAATTTCAATTTGTATGTAAATGTTTCAATTTACATTAATGTTGTTAATCCAAATTCTACCTGTTAGAGACTTGAAAATCTGAAAATGCTATACAGTAAAATCGTCTAAGATGGAATTACATTGGAAAGGAAAAAAATTCGTCATAGACAGATTCCTTTCTTAGCAGGTGTAAACGTATTATATTCTTTTTTTCATGCTCATAATCTTCATTTTTTTAGAAGTGGCCTAGGCTGCGATATTAATTTTTTTAATGAATCTTAATTTGCATGTAAATGTTTCAGTTTACATTAATATTGTTAATCAACATTCTACGTATTAGAGACTTGAAAATTTGAAAAATGCTATTCAGTAAAGTCTTCTAAATGGAATTACATTGGAAAGAAAATAAAATTCGTTATAGGCAACTTTCCATCTTAGCAGGTGTAAACGTATTATATTCTGTTCTCACAGATTATTATATTCATTTTGCATGTATCAACACATGTTTAAGACAGGATTCCGTCATAGGCAGGTTCTTCTTCACAGATTTTAAAATATTTCTAATTTATTGCCTAGAAATCTTATGTCACATTTATCACATTTAAAAGAAAAAAGTAGTAATTTTACTTGTCGAATAAGGGCGAATATGCAATTAAAAAATATATGCATTTTTTGAAAAAAAAAATTAGAGGCCAAATTTTGCTGATTTTCGGTCAGATCAGGCCACGCCGAGATAATAATTTTAAAACGGGCTGGGTTGAGACTGGCGTTTAAAATCTCCGCCCGTGCAAACCTAGGAAGGATGAAGCCAGTCCCGGATCGGTACAAAAAAAATAATTTAGGCCCGGCCCAATCCTTCAGAAAAAACTAAGGCTGGAGCTCGGATCGGAGAGAGCAATGACAAGGCCCAGCACGAGCTTTCAGAAAAACCGAGCTTCAGACTAGGGCCCGACCTATGCAGACCAATAAGCTAAATTGCATCATTCTTAGAATATTCTTGTGTAAGTTCCTCCCCATCATTTCTAAAAAGGTAAATTCTTTTTAAATGGGAAGTGTTAGTATATATGTATAGTTTTAAAGGTTTAAATTTTCTGTGCTGAAAACTAAAGGGGATACGGACTTTTTTTTAAGGGGAGGGGGGTCGGTTAAGTGATAATTTATTGTTAATCCATTTGGGACCATGGGCGCATATATGCTCCCTCAAAAAAGAGTATATATAATTTGTTTTAGGCACCAGCAAAAAGGAAAAGTGACATGTAGCTTCTTTAATTATCACATTTTCGTGATTTTTTAAGTAAAGGTAACATTGTAAAAAAAGAAATCGGTGCAAACCGAATAAAATTTCTGTACAAGCCGCCGGTCCGGAAGGGGTTAACAAGAGTGAGAATACTCCAAAATATCTGAAATCATCCTCCTTTCGGTGATTACATCTTTTCAGTAATTGTGATAAAAATGTCATTTAAATTCCCTCCCGAAATTTTCGTTTCCTCTCCCTCGTAACCCCCCCCCCCTTCCACCCAATCACTTTTACACCTTGCATTTAATAAAATGCAATAGAAATGTCAGGGACAAAAAAAAAAAAAAAAAAAAAAAAAAAAAAAAACTATAAATGCTTAGAATTTTTACTTTCTTCTATCTCTACAAGAAGAAAGTATTGGATTCCTGAAAATTTTTAACTTTCGGTTTTCGACGGATTGACACGCTTTACGGGTCAGAGATTCCGAAAAACATGTTTTTACAAAACGTCTGTCTGTCTGTATGTGACACAATTTTTGTGAGCGCTCTATCTCAAGAACTAATGCACGGAATTTAATAAAAATTTATATTTAGTTAGTCCCTGATATTTATATCAGGGACTAACTGATTACTTTTTGGTGTAAATCGCTCAACAGGTGGCTCTGCTATGCTACATTTTTCAGAATTTCCGATACAGGCCTATTTCAAGAACTAATGCACGAATTTTCATCCAACTTCAAATTCAGATCTACTTTGATATAAATTGGTGCTAAATTGATGTAATTTCTTGTACTATTTAAATGATTTAGTTGACGCGATTTATATAGAAGAAAGTTTTGTGTTGGCCACAACATACTAGTTTTATACTTTCTCAGAAAATATTTATTTTTGGAAATTAAGCTCTAAATAAGACCTTGGGTAGACCCGCAAAATACCTTTATTATAATACTGATAAACAATTATATAAATTTAGTAAGTTGCATACTATTTTATAAAAAGAATGCTTTCCCAATAACGTGATATTTTCTGACTCATTTACAGATTTATTCTTAAAAAGACGGATTGGCAGAACGTCAAAGCGTGCGGTTGGTAGACAATTACTATTGAAATCATTTGGAATATTAAATAGTTTTTCAGTTCTCAATAAACGTTTTTTATACGTCAATAAACGTGTCGTACAGATTTTTCTCTGCCTGTCCTTTAGTGTCTTTTTATCTCAATTTTAAAAGGAAATGAATGAATTATTTCCACTCAAATATTTATCATTTTTCTCAGGGGAAAAAAAAAAAAAGATCTTATTAGTTTTAAATCCCATGATCCCTCTTCTAAATTATTAATGAATTTCACATAATATGAAGTTCAAAGATATCGTAAAATTTCGTTAATTAGTTAGTTAGCTCACTTTTTCCCCAAACTGCTTCTAAATAGAAATTTATTACTAAAGCTATTATTAAAAAACTACTTAATAATAATAAAAAAAGGGGGATTTTTTTTTTCATCTTAAGAGATGAAAAGACAGATTATCCATTACTAAAAACTAATATTAAAAAACTACTTAAAAATAAAAATGTTTTTTTTTTTTTCATTCATCTTAACATTTAAGAAGGCACATACTATCTTAAAAATTTTGCGCTATAGTTTAATGATTTGAACAGTAATTTTTATTAATATTGAAAATTCTAAACAAAGGCAGTTGTTAATAACTAAATTTTTAAATAATCGAATGATTTATTTTTTATTACACTTTTCATTTCTTAATTTTTATCTTGAAAGGGAAAATATTAAGATATGAACTCTCAAGAGCTTTATTTGTTTTAAATTATTAAAGAATTTAATATAAAACATAATATTGATATATCATAATAACTTTGTTTCTTCCTCTCAGCCGTAGATGACAGCACCATATCGCAAACAGCTTATTTAACTTCTCTAAAAAAAATAAAAGAAGTATTTCCTGTGCCTTACCATTTAACAAGTGACAGCTTACTTAAAACATGCTTCGTCTGCAATTTAGTCACATATAAAAAAAAAAAAAAAAAAAAATTAGGTAAAAGTAAAAAAAAAAGTAATTAAAACACTGATTTGATGGAATGTTGACTATTCTAAATGCAGTCAATTATTACTCGTTAGTATCTAAATTTTTAAAACTAGAGAACAGGAATTCTGCATTTTCAGAATTTAGTGTCGCCCCCGGCATTTCCATTACTTCATTTTCTTCTGATGTACTGATGGCTTCTATTATTATGAAACAACCATTGCAAATGAAGCGTTAGGTGAAGATGAAAGAGCAGCCGTAAAAAGTTAGAACTCTGATTTTCTGGTCAGAATGGGAAAAAATGGCCATAATTTAAAAAAAAAAAAAAAAATTATGGCCATTTTTTTTTCTAGAATCAGAAAATCCAGAAAATCAGAGTTCTTACTTTTTACTGCTGCTCTTTCATCTTCACCTAACACTTCATTTATAATGGCTGTTTCATAATAATAGAAGCCACCAGTCCATCAGAAGAAAATAACTCGGTTAAGCGGGACTCTACTGCAGTACAAAACATATTTCAATTTAAGACTTAAAGCACACGTTTTATTTTATGTAAAATGACGTCATTCGCATCCGCTTAAGAATTCCACATTTACGATCTACTCTTAAACATCTACAGTAAAGCATGCATAGCACATCACTATCGCGAAATAATGCACAAATGCAGCAAAAAGAAGCCGTCATTCAAGAAAATTGACAAAAAAATAGGCTATCTAATGATTCGTTGATACTTAAAATTAAATATAGTTTATAATAGCTTCATTGTTTTAACAGAAATCATTCGTTTATATTTTTTTCAAAATAGCACGTATTTTAATTGCATTTTCTTTTGGTTGTTATGAGACAATGGCAATAAAAATATATAATTACTATTTTAGAACTGTATTTCCTTTACTTTCAAAGAAATGGAATACTTCCGTTACCAATATTTAGCAAATGGCTCTAAAAACTACAAAGAAATTAATATTTCAAAAATGAATGGAGATACAGTTTTCACACAAAATGCATTCAAAAGTACTTTTTTTTCTTTTCTTTTCAATACGACGATATAAAAATCGAAAATGTGCGATGCTTAGAAGTTAAAAAAATTGCTATACAATATTTAATGGTACTGCTTTGTTTTACGACTGGCTTCTGTAAGGTAACGTTATTTTTTGGAATACACAAAATAAGCTGGGAGAAAGAAATAGCATACCGTACCGGGGCTAATAATTGAAAAGAATTTTTGTGGTCACATTTTTCTGTTTTATTTATCTCTGAGTAAAAAATAATATTAAGATAAAAAATAAATCCAATTCTGACAAACTTCTTTTCTTCTGAATTATTAATATAAATTTAGCTTCTTTATCTGACTAATAGATGTCAGCACCACACTCGAAACTTGATTACAAATGGAAATTCATGAGCAATACGAAGTCTATTTCATATTGCCTATTGCAACTTTTATTTAGGGACATAGCTTTAGGGGGGGAGCCTCCCCCCCCAATATGTTCAAGTACTAGCGCGTCACAAAAGGTTTCAGGGCGCCGTCAGGCGCCCATAAAGAAAGAGTTTAGTATTAGTTACAAGTAATTATAAATGAATATTATTTTAAATGTAAAATTACAAAGCAAGCTACTTTTTACACACAAAACTTGTATAAGGAATTTAATTTTAGACGTTACTACCTGTATTCCCCAACTCGACCCCGAAGAAAATTTATACTTCTTGAAGAAAAATTTAAACAGGAATTGCAATCAATTGCAGTATAGAAGTACAATTAGTATTTCCTTCTTTTCGCAGTATTTGTTGGTCCCCCTTGGTTATAGAAAGGATCTTGAAAAAAAGAAGAAAGTGACTGGAGGGGTTAGAATGGTTCTATAATATCATTAAGTAGTACAGTGCCACTGAAGGTTTAAGGGTGCCCCCAAGCACCACACACAAAAAAAAAGGTTTATTACCTCTATTTCCTAACAAAAATAGGTTATACATGCAGAAGAATAATTCTGAAAACATGAATTGTAATCAATTGCGGAAGAGTAAGAATAATTCAGTCCTCAAAAGTACAATTATTTCCCTCTGATCTAAGTGACGGTTGGCCACCCTTCGTAGTAGAAAGAAAATGGAAACAGCTGAAAGTGACTGGGGGGGGGGGGGGGGTGTTAGAACAGTTTTGTTCAAGTTGTAGGGCGTCACATAAGGTTTAAGGGCGCCATCAAGCACCCACAAAAGAGAGGGTTTAAATTACAATGTCTATTCCCCAACAAAAGCAATTTATATATGAGGAACTTATAATTCTGAAAACAGGGATTGTTGGACAGTGTGCGTAATTCTGTCCTCAGAAATACAATTATTTCCTGATTATCTCTTGTAGTGGTTGGTCACCCTTGGAAAAAAGTAGAAAGAAAGTTAGTAAAAAGTAAAAAAAAAAAAAAAAGCAGTAGAAAGAAAGTAAAAAGAAGTGGAAGTGACTGGAGGAGTTAGAACGGTTCTCCAATATGTTCAAGTAGTAGGTCTCCACACAAAGTTAAAGGGTCAGAGACGCCCACAAAGAAAAGATTTAAATAGTAGTTACAAGTAATTATACAAGCGCTTTCTTTTAAGTGTTAAATTACAAAGTAAGTTACTTTTAACATACAACATTTGTATAAGACAGTTAATTTTAGAACTGTTATACTACCTCCTCTATTCCATAACAAAAACAATTTATGTATGCGGAAAAAATAATTCTGAAAACATGAATTGTAATCAATTGCGGAACAGTAAGTGTAATTCGATCCTTAGAAGTACAATTTTTTCCTTATCTTAGTAGTTGTTGGTTATTCTCGGTAGTAGAAAAAAAGTGGAAATGATTGGAGAGGGGGTTAGAACGGCTCAGAGAGGGTGGACGTGGATCGTTGTCTAGAGGTCTGCCTACAAGACCCGAAATTTCTAGGGCCAGATTAGCTATCTTGGGACGCGTCTTTTAAAATCTAAAAACACCGAACGGCTCAATTTCTACAAAACATCCCGATTTCTCTTAACATATAATTAAGGTCATTTTAAAAAGCACTGCATACAAATTTATGCGAAATTTTTACAGTATATTTTGGACTATATGTATGAAATCCATAGTATACAGAATAGCAACATTGATGAACACTTAGACTATTAGACTTTTAAATTCAAATAAAGACTGATTAGAAAATAATCTAGTTTAGAATAAAGATAACAAATGGTAAAAAACATCACAAACTTTGAAGCTGTATGATAAAAAAAAAACATATTTTTTAAAGCATTTATTCGCTATTCATTAAATTACATTTCCAAAGATTCCATTAACACTATTCTCTTTACAAAAAAAAGTAATTAATTAAATAAATAAAAATGCCTGCCTGACACGTCCTAGGAACAATTAATTTGAAGTCCAGCCAGGCCGGACTATGTACAATAAATGTACGCCTGAGCCTCCGAGTCGACAGGAAAAATTATACCCGGTCTAACACACAGTGCAACTGTCCAATGCGGATCTCTACGTTGGACATGTAAAATGTATGTATTGCATTGTCAAACTAGAATCAGATTGTGCAACATATTTACAACCTATTCTAGACCTAGCCAAGTCCATTGAAAATTGTTCATTATTTCGTCAACTTAGTCCGATCCTTTTACATTTGACGTAAAAAAAACTACCTCTCTCCGCTTACGCAGTCACCCTTCGTCTGCGACATAGGGTCTGAGGACCCCATAAATCCAAGAGGTCAGACGGGAGGGCCTTTCTGTAGGGCGGGAAGGGCTTTTAACCGCGTAATGTGGCCATAGTAGGAGAGCTGTTGAACATTTTTGAGTAGGTATTTGAGGCACCCTGAAAATTTGTGCAGCACTTCTTTTGTAATACCTGAATACAAAATGGAATGTCTGGCTGAAGGATCGTGGCCCAAAACCTGTGCCAGACACGTGTCAAGTGCCATTTTTTGACACTACCCAAAAAAAATATTTGAGGCACGCTGAGTTTGAAACAGAATAATATTTATACTTAGAAAAAAATATTTTGAAAATGACAGACACTTTAGTCAGCCCAAAACCTGTGCCAGACACGTGTCAAGTGCCATTTTTTGACTACCCAAAAAAGGTATTTGAGACACGCTGAGATTGAGGCACAATAATATTTATGCTTAGAAAAAAATATTTTGAAAATGACAGACACTTTAGTCAGCTCAAAAACTGTGCCAGACACGTGTCAAGTGCCATTTTTTGTCTGGCACAGGTTTTGGGCCACGATCCTTCAGCCAGACATTCGATTTTGTATTCAGGCATTACAAAAGAAGTGTTGCACAAATTTTCAGGGTGCCTCAAATACCTTCCCTAAAATGTTTAACAGCTCTTGGACTACCATGACCTTTGTTGTCATCCAAAGTACGACCACCGCCCAATGCACGTCACTCGGCCTGAGCCTCAATGCACCATGCGACGCATGGCTGTCACCACAATAAAACTTCCAGCTCTAAAAGGGTTCTTACCACTAGCTCAGTGTTCGTTCCAAGAGCGCCAGGTTGTCTGATCATCCAAAAGGAGGCCGGGCCCAAGACCGTAAATCTGAGGTTCCCCGGCTCACTTTAACTTTACTGAAGCCTTCGAAGAACGAACCCTATAATGAAAGACGACATATTTTATCAGCAGTGGATGGGTGAAAGAGTAGGCGCCACTCGCGAAACCAGAGGAGTTGTGGAAACCTTCATCATGAGACCAAAGATAGTCCCTCCTGAGGTTGCTTTAAAATTTGGTATAAAACGAACATGTCTTACGACAAGTCACCTCGCTAAAGCACCCTGGGGAGCCATTATGTGCATCGCCTCAAGCGAGATTGGCGTAAGCAGTGTGGTGCCGACATGACTCGGGCTACCGGCCAAAAAAGAGCACTGCCCAGCGCTGGTCACTCTCCCTGTGTCCCAAACACCATCGGACACCATGGTCGCTGCGACAAACCCCAAATACTAGGAAGATTATGCGACGTAGTTCGGAGATCACACCTCCGAGTCCCCGGGAGCTTGTACCAAAGTGTACTTGACACTCATAATAGTACCAGGCCCTGGGCCGTAACTCCAGGTTTCCACAGATGTGCTATCTCTTTAACAAAAGCTTCCGGATATTAAAATCTACGGAGATATTCACAGGCCCATATTTTTAAAATTTGTTATATCTAGACCATATGAATTTTTTTATCGGCCCGACCCGTTTGAAAGTTTTATTTCATTTAGCCGGGTGCGGGACTCTGGGTGTGTAGTTTTTTTAAAGGTGGTTATACGGAAATTCTCCTGAAACAATCCTCTAAACAAAAATTTCCTCCACCTTGAAGTCTGAAATCTTTGAATTTCCCTCTTGTGAAAAATGAGGCAACAGGGGCATACACAGAGATAAATATTCCAGTCACACGGAGGATTTCTTGAAGTGAGTGTACATATTTTTTCAAAACTGATGTCTCAGGCACGAGTGCTTCAAGAGTAAATAAACGGAAGAAATAAACTAGGTACCTTTTACAAAAATCAAAATAATAAAAAAAAATTACGAAGGAAGCAGATTATGTAACTTCATTTATGAAAGAATTGTTTTAAATTGTTGATGATGGAGAAGAATGTAAGAGCATGTATAGTTGTTTACTTTAGTTGCTGTTTCAAAATATTACTTTTGATTGCACATTCATAAAATTGTATCATCTGTTCGCAAACAAAATTTCAGGTTCTGCCTTTTTTCCTCGTAAAGGAAGGTTGTTCCAAGGAAATAACGCCATTTTGAGATCATTTGAGGTCATGCCGGCAAAAGCCGTAGCGAATACCTCAGAGCTTAAAATAAATAAATAACTAATAAATAACAAAATTTCACATATTTTTAATCAAGTCTCTAGGAATCAAACAACATAACAATTTTTCTGTAAAAATCAAAACTGATGTTTTAAATAGGCTTTCGAGACGTGTTATTGAGAGAAGTGATCACCAGGTAACAATCGCTACAATTCAGTGCGTGTTTCACATATTAAAGAAAAAAAAGCTTTCGGGATCGTTTGTATTTGAATATGAAAATCTGAAAGTTTTATGCACGTAGACTTGAAATCAATATTCTAACTGTGTTGCATTTTTGTATTTTCAAGAGGGCAACAAAAAAAATGTAAAAATATCCTTTTTAGAAGAAAACTTTTTTATTTAATACTTTTTAACTTATATTGAAAAGTGTTTGTCATGGGCCCGTCTGTATGTCTGTAGGCCCTCTGAGTTTAGTTGGGGCCCAATCTGTAGACAAAGTTTGTAAAAATTAGAAATGGTTTTCATAATTTACACAGTTTTATATTGAACTATAGCAAAATATTGAAGTTTTATGTATACATCTTGAGTAATAACCTATTCCTAAACGAGGAAAATCTTTATCCCTTTGTTTTATCTCGAAATTCGGTAAACAATTTTCCAAAATATCATCTGCTATATAGAATTACGCTGTTCTCTATTTCATTACATCTCAATAATAACGCTTGCAAATTTCATGCACTTATGATTAAAATTAACTTCATGAATATGCCATAAATTAACAAGATTAAATTAGAGTTATATCCATACGATATATTTACATAAACAATATTTAAGCATACTACATAGCACAGGTATCAAAGTCCCATGTCATGTTTGCGCTAAATGCCTTCAAAAGTTTTTATTGCATAAATGTATTCAAATGGATTAATTTCTGTCAAATGTGGCAGACGGTAAACTTTCTAGAATGTACAGTACATTGTATAGCAAGTATATCCTCGTAATAGATTATTTACCATACTGCTTTGAGTTAGTGATGAATGTCTAATTACTATAAACCAAATCACATGTGAACCTAGTTTCTGAGCTCTTTTTTTTTTTCTTCAGAATTTGGTTTTTGAATGTTTAACTAATAAAACAGATTCAAAATATCATCAATTATGAGCAATTTTGCCGCTTGGAATCTTACATCCCCAAACATTATGCTCCCATCATTGTGGTAATATTCATTAATGGTTGCTTTTCTCTGCTGTAAATCATGCATGTTCATTTTATAATATTCTCAACTAAATGTAGTTGTGAGTAAAATTATAACTGAAAGTGGGATACATTTTTTAGAAAATATATATCTACATTAGGTAAACAAATCAACACTGAAAATTGTTTTTTAAAAGGTGAAACGATTAATCAGGATAATGGTTGTGTAAAGCATCACAAAAAAATAATTAAACATAAAAGACATACTGATAGCACGGGTGGTAACGATGTGGCGGGGGAGGGTGAAAATTAAAATTATAAAAGGGCGCCAAAATTACGTTCTCTCCCCCCCCCCCAATAAAAATTTCAAGGTACGCCCCTGCTTTTATTTTACTTAGAGGGCCAAAATTCTCTCGTTGCATACATTCAGTTTTTCTTTCTACTTAAAAGGAACTATTTCTTTTTTCATACTAGATATGCAAAGAAACAGATAGCGTAAAAAAAAGGGTCTAACTCAGATGAGCATTAACATTCCTCCATGAATGGCACTGTTGTTTCAGAGTACATGTTACATGTACCATTAGCATTCATTTAAGCTCTTTAAACTCTATGAAAATTAAGAAAAAGTCTATAAACTGCGAAATTTACCGTTCTGCCTTGATACAATAAACTCAAATAGGGTATCAAATGTGATTATTCCCATTTGAAAGTTCAAATTAGGTTCCATTTTTAGTATGTAAACGACTTCTATTTTAAAATGTGTTAATATTTTCGGAAAAAAAGAATAGAATTCTCAATGTAACATACCTCTCGCATCTTTCAGCGACAATTTGGCTGTTCAAAAATATGTGGTGTAGCCTTTTTGTACGTGCGTTCGTAATTAAATAAATACGTAGCTATCCGTCTGGTCCGTCCGTATATCTGCCTATAACAACGCAAAAATTTCCCAAGCGAAATGTAATACATAGAATCGTTTCAGAATTGTGTCGTGTCATTTCAAATTTTATGAAAATCGAATGAAAACTTCAAAAGATAAGTTTTCTTCCTTCTATTCAATCCCATAGTACGTAATTAATTCAATGATATCCCATGATTGGTGATGATTCTAGGTTGCCAGGGTGATGACGTCCTATTGAAGAGGGAGTCCGATTATTTCCATAATACTGAATTTAATGTATAAAATCGTAATACATTTTGTATTTATTCCTTTTTACCCGGCTGCCAAGAAGAGTTATGTGTTTCACGTGTATCTGGGTATGGATTTCTTTATACCCTCGAAACATCCCAACGACTGGATGGATTTTTATGAATGAGGTCTCTGTCGATTCGT
The DNA here is from genome assembly GCA_963932465.1 of Maratus speciosus. Classification (NCBI taxonomy): domain Eukaryota; kingdom Metazoa; phylum Arthropoda; class Arachnida; order Araneae; family Salticidae; genus Maratus; species Maratus speciosus. Next base: position 9,819,766 of record OZ010793.1, on the reverse strand, counting down.
CTTAACCGTCCGATGGTTATAGGCAAGGTTTGGTTTTTATAAATTCAAAAGGGCGGCCGTAAAATACAAAATGGCGGTAGAGACGAAAAAAAATTACGCACTCTATTGAGTGGTCAATCATTGGATAGGTCTTTCAAAATGAAGACGCTGTTTCATTGACTCTTTTACAGTCAGAAGATCCGTTTAAATATTACATTAGCTGGAAGTTGTGTAGGTAGGATCTCTAGCTTTGCTACAATTCTAACCTTTATAGACATCCATAGGCCTCATCAAAACAGTGTTTATAGATAGGAACTAATCATTAAACGCAACGTAAAAGTCATCAATACAAGTAAATGAAAAAAAAATAGGTAAGTAATATAAAAACTAGTTTCACATTGATGAGAAATAATTAATTAGTTCGCTTTTTACGCAGTCGGGTTTTTTGATTTTTCAAATTTAATTTAAATTATTGCATAAGAGTGAAACAGCTATTGCAGCAGGGCCTGACTATTTATAAAACGAGTTATAGTACGAACGCACCTCATTTGCCACCTTTTACGTACAATTTCCAACTTGCGGCTATACATTAGCATTGTCACCGGACCTTAATATTTTTTTACCCTTTGGCTATTGAAAAGTAGTTTGTTTATTCACTTTTATGCGTTAGAACTGCTACTGTCGAATGTTTTTGTTATTATTCTGTTTATCACAATTTGAGAGCAATAATCTCCATAGTACATTCCTGCTAATCTACGAGATGTATAATAATTGTTTTGAAATAGTTGTCGGGAAAATTAAAATAAGCAATAGTTGCTAGTGGTAACCCTGGTGTACATAAAAGAAATTATTAAGATAGAATAAAATTTAATTTCCTCGTTTAATTGAGCGATGGCATGGCAGCACTCGATCAAAACTTCCTAGAAATCAAAATTCATAAGCAACATGAATCTTTTTTAATTTAACTTACCTTTCAAAAAAGACACATCCGTTTAAATCTTAAATACACTGTAATTTAACATATAAAAACTTTTAAATAATTTAAATGCTAATTAGAATGAGCATTGATTACTCTAAATTAATACTAAATTAGACAAAAATTTACAAACATTCAAGAAATAAAAAAATATTCAATGTATTATCGAACACGGGTTTATAACCTATCAGTGGTCATTACTCAACTAACATTCTGGAGATTTATTTTTGTTTCACATTTTGTAGGGATTGCTATAAATTCATGAACAAAAATTTAGCTGTTATTTTCACAATTGTTCATTATTATTGTTAATCTGAATAAATTAAAAAGTTCGAACTTTTATTTTACACAGTTTTCTAACGTTACACTTTCGTCAGTATGAAGAACCGCTTAACTTCTGAATAAATGCAAAGGCATAATTGCTTTGAAGAAAGGAGGCTCATCATTTTGCGATTATCATTACGGCTTTTAATTATATCTAGGCTAATTATCTAATAAACGGTCAAGTGTGAATATTACTCGCGATCAGAGGGCTTTGTACAATAAATATATAAGTTATTAACTGTATTATTAAAAAAATCGTTGTTAATAGAATAATAAGACTTTGTACAAAACTATACAACGCAGGGTTAGGTATAGCTGTATATATACTAGAAAAGTATGAATGGGTATACCATAAAAGTTCAAAGCGATATGGAGCTTAAATAGTATCAAATATTGCTATTCTGTATATAACTCTTTTTCTTTTTAATTTATCCTAATCTGTTTATCATCCTAATTCGGTACTGACAATAAAAGAACCTAATTCGGTACTGACAATAAAAGTAGTGCATATTTAAAATTCATTTGGAATTTCATAAAATTTAATTTAAACTAAATTCAGCATAGTAATAGTCTTTTCTTTTTATAGTGTAGCTAAAACAAAACACTTGTTCAAAGTTTGAACTTGGCATTGTGCTAAGCGGGCTTCGAAAGGCGGTCGCAAGTTTGCAACGTCTCCTTGGTCCGTTGCGCCTTTTTTCCAGATAGTTTTTTAAATAACTTTTAAAGACACGGAAGGCGTATTGAGAGATCCACTCAATGCACACTAGTGGCGAATCCCATAGTATATAAGTGATTAATTCTAATTAAATTAATCTGTTTTTAATAATTTGACGTTTAATGCTTTTATTCTGCTACTGGGCATTGCATTACACAAATATATCCTTAACAGTTGTTATCTAGGCTCTAAAAGCCGATGGTACATAAAGTACGCCGCCCCTACCATCATGTATGTATAAACGTCCGTGTCTTTAAGAGTTAATATCTCGGATAATTACCGACGATTTTCTTCGAAAATCATTATCAACAATGCTTTTATACTTCTGCTACGGTAGGTATCTCCAGCGCTCCTCAACACGTTTGCTGAATGCCCGCAAATTGAAATTTGTGTATAATGGAAAAATGTACTATTCTCAAAAACTATGCGACCTGCCATAGTTTTCCTGCATGGTTTAAAATAATGTCTACTACCTCTAATTTTTTCATAATTTTAGTTTCAGTAGATTCGGAAATAAAGGTGGGAGAAACAATTTTTTGCACTACATTTTCGTGATATCTCTGAAAATATAATATTTAAAACTAGGACTTCCCTCAGAGGGATTAGTCTGAGCGATATTGCTGAGAACATAGATTTAATAATAAAATGTAAAAGCAAAGAAAATGAGATGTTATCTTGAATTGTCTATATACTGCAATAATTTGAAATGATGAAAATAAAATAATTATGAATCGTAGAATCACAAAATCTTATATATAAAAAAATCGTATACACTGTTTAAAAAAATAGGAAATCAAACCATTCAAGACAGCCATGAATATAAAATTAAAAGTACGCAATATATTAAAAGTAAAATAGAAAATGAAACACTAAATTATTTATAGCGGAATTTTAACTGTTTAAAATGATGTCAAGAGCATAATCAGACGCTCCGCACCAATTTGAGTAAGTTTAAATGACAAATATGTGATGTTTAAAAAGAATGGACTATACTTTATATGGTGTGCGCTTTCCCGGAATAGTTAATATTGTACAATATCTGTTTTCCACGGATGCAATGAGGTTGTCGATAACATTTAAGGAATTCCCTCCGTAAAATCTGATATAGTATCAAAGTACCGAGTACATCAACAGTAGCATGTAATTCTTTGTTAGAGTGTTTTAGATATGCTCGGTCGGATTTAAAAGATGAGTGTGTGCTGGCCAGTACATACGCTGTATTTTTTTATTTTCAAACATATTCTGCACAAGTTGAGATGTATTTAGAATGTATTAAATAAAAGAAATCGGCAATGATTACAACATAAAATATGACACAAGATCTGAATATATCGTCTGCATAACTTTCGAGCTATCAAAATGTCATTTGAAGTAATTTACAAATCCATACATATTTATTCAGCAAATCATGCAAGCTAACATACGCCAATATGAACCCGATTACGAAATTTCACCAGAATAAGTTAATATATAAAATATCTACTAATGATAATTGAGAATATGACCTTATGATAAAATGCCTACAAAAATGAATCGGATAAAAAATTCATATCACATTTAAAACGGCACTTTCCCTCTGTTAGTGGCCTTGGCGAGAGAGAAAAAAGCCTAAAGAAGGAACACTTTAACAAGTACTTTTGGGTAACCTACTCACTGTTTCATAGAGATCTTTATTCAATATTTACACAATTTATTTAATGCTAGGTGGGTATCTATCAGTTTTGTTGCATTTAAATTTGCATGTTTTGCGGAGGAAATGCAGCATTATGAAATATTTAAAGTTGCTGTACCTAATAATTCCAAATAAATAGTAATTGAGATCGCTTTCGGTTCATTTCATCTTTTTAAATTTAAAATTTTTTAGAAACCATTCATAGAGACAATTTTATATTTTAAAACTGACCCGAAGCAAAATTTCAAGTTTTTGAGCTCAGCAGTAACACAGAAATAGAAAATTTTCGAATTTTTTTTTGTTTTTGCACTGTTTTATATAGCGACATTCTTAGAAATTGTTCTATTGCGAGAATTTACGTCATGATAAATCATAATAATGTCAATTTTCATGTTTATATTCTTAACAATTCCATGTACTTCGTTACTTAGATCATCTTTAGATCTTTTTCCGCTTTGTTTAGTCTTTCGATTTTTTTAGAATTCGTTCTACAACGAGCGTCTACATCTTATTAATTACTACCATGCCAAAATTCTAGTTTCTAACCCCAACAGTATCCCAAAAATTTCAGTATTCCAAAGAAATCATAGTTTAGAACCTTTCTAGAAATTTTTATGTTTATCCGTCAAACCGAACCTTTCAGAGAGTGTCCATTACGAGTATTTACATCTTAAAAGTAACTACCGCACCAAATTTAAAGTTTCTAACACATTCAATATCGCAGAAATCGCAATTTTAGAACTTTTTTGCTCCTGCAGAGATGTAGGTTCTTGCATTGACATAAAATAGTCTTTTTTTTGGAGCTGAGATGGTCACCAACATTTTTTTAAGTTGGCTATGTAGTTTCAGAGATAACACCTCACAAACATACAAGCATTAATAGTATTACACATTTTATAATATTATAACGCTTTAAAATATTAGCATTAGATATACAGATACAAAAGCCATTTATCTGTTACAAACTAAAGTGCCCGGCGTTGCCCTTTATTTGAAGGACGTTTGTTCTGAAAAATCAATTTCAAAATTTAACATACAACACAAATCAAACATTAAAAAAGCAGTAAAATGTTGTATGAATGAATCATATGAAAACGCTATATAAAAATGTATAAATGTATATAACAGACGCAAAAGAATACAGCTATAAATGAACATATTTCAATTTATAATTGGAGCAATAATGTTAAAATACGCCAATATTTTCCTAATCAGGTTTTTATCATGCTTCAATACATTTTTCACACTCATATGACATTATACTATACCACCACGTCCTTTATATTTCCAATATGACGTAATATTTTCCTCTTTCACGTGGAAACCTTAAAATAGAAAAGTTATGAAGTTATATCCACTTTCATTTAAATTCGTCAAACTATTTATTTCATTTTCATTTTTCACGTGAATATCTTGCAATAGAAAAGTTATGACGTAATATTCCTCTTTTTTTTAAATTCTGCAAACTATTTATTTCATTTTCATTTTTCACGTGGAAATCCTGCAGTAGAAAATTAATTGTTGTAGTATTAATTTTATTGTGTTTTTTAATTGTTGGCAACTGCTATAACGAAATATGTTTAAATTCGATAAGAAATTGCTGTTAAATTGGTGGTATTGTATTCATTAAAAATTAACTATAAATTATTTCGTTTCCGGATTACTTTAGGTGCCTTGGCCATGTTTTAATACACATGTACGTATCTTTTCACAATTTTGGCTTCCAAATTGTGGATTTTTATAGAATTACAAACAGACAGATAGACAAGTTTTCATTTTTATATATCTCTCTATTCTAGAAAAAGTAACTAACGCTGTCACCGCCGCCGCCGCCGGTTTTGAATTTTTTGTGACTAGAGGTTTTTTTTTTCGTTAATATTAAGAAAATTATTGCATACGAAAATATGAAAATCGGTGGTATTATAGTGAAATGTTTGATCAACACGCTGATGCATACAGTTTTCAAATCGAAGAATTATTTAAAAAGATATTTAATGCTAAAGTTGGACAAAATCGTTCCCTTAAAAAAGTTTTATAGGAGCAAAAACCATATATGGGAATTTAATCATTTTTAGATCATTTTATTCAACAGAAAATCCCGGTGTGCAGATTCCATTAATTTTTTTAATTTGACTCATTTTTTGAGGTTTTATTTCTATTTAAAATTCAAATATTCAGCATTTCGACAGATATTTTTTACATATTTTAGAAAATGGTATTAATTTAAACTGTTGCCAACTGTATAAACGCGCAAACAATAATGTTTGCTTCAAATAAAAAAAAATATTTACACGTTACTATTATAAACAGATAAAAACCCCTACAAATTAGAATTAAATAATTAGGTATAAAAAGCAGGCACTTATTGGAAATTACGTCAAAAAAACTATATTTACATGTGAATTTTAAAAGAGAAAGGATATTGTAAAATAAATTCATTAACATGCGTTAGAAGTCTGAAATTGAAGAAATTACGTCACATTACAATTATTATGCAAAATGAATAAAAAATATTATTGCAAAACAGTTTAAATTTAAAAATTGCGTGAGACAAAATATTAGAGGTTAAATATTAGATTTTTTCAAAATTTTATTATCTGTCGTTTGATGTGAGGTGTTCAGCTATATGTATGCAAAATTTCATGTCTCCAACTTAATTAGGGGCTGAGTTAGAAAAATTGCTTAAAATACACAAGTTAGAGCCCAGAGGGTTAAATAATAGACTTTTTCAAAATTTTATTGTTTGTCGTTTGATGTGAGGAATTCAGCTATAAGTATGCAAAATGTCATGTCTCCAGTCATGTCTCCAACTTAATTAGGGGCTGAGTTAGAAAAATTGTTTAAGATACACAAGTTAGAGCCCAGAGGGTTAAATATTAGACGTTTTTCAAAATTTATTATTTTTCGTTTGATGTGAGGTGTTCAGCTATAAGTATGCAAAATTTTATGTCTCCAACTTAATTAGGGGCTGAGTTAGAAAAAATTGCTTAAAATACACAAGTTAGAGCCCAGAGGATTAAATATTAGACTTTTTCAAAATTTTATTATTTGTCGTTTGATGTGAGGTGTTCAGCTATAAGTATGCAAAATTTCATGTCTCCAACTTAATTAGGGGCTGAGTTAGAAAAATTGTTTAAAATACATAAGTTAGAGCCCAGAGGGTTAAATATTAGACTTTTTCAAAATTTTATTATTTGTCGTTTGATGTGAGGTGTTCAGCTATATGTATGCAAAATGTCATGTCTCCAACTTAATTAGGGGCTGAGTTAGAAAAATTGTTTAAAATACACAAGTTAGAACCAAGAGGGTTAAATATTAGACTTTTTCAAAATTTTATTACTTGTCGTTTGATGTGAGGTGTTCAGCTATATGTATGCAAAATTTCATGTCTCCAACTTAATTAGGGGCTGAGTTAGAAAAACTGTTTAATATACACAAGTTAGAGCCCGGAGGGTTAAATATTAGACCTTTTTCAAAATTTTATTGTTTGTCGTTTGATGTGAGGTGTTCAGCTATAAGTATGCAAAATTTCATGTCTCCAACTTAATTAGGGGCTGAGTTAGAAAAATTGTTTAAAATACACAAGTTAGAGCCCAGAGGGTTAAATATTAGACCTTTTTCAAAATTTCATTATTTGTCGTTTGATGTGAGGTGTTCAGCTATATGTATGCAAAATGTCATGTCTCCAACTTAATTAGGGGCTGAGTTAGAAAAACTGTTTAAAATACACAAGTTAGAGCCCAGCGGGTTAAATATTAGACCTTTTTCAAAATTTTATTATTTGTCGTTTGATGTGAGGTGTTCAGCTATAAGTATGCAAAATTTCATGTCTCCAAATTAATTAGGGGCTGAGTTAGAAAAATTGCTTAAAATAAAAAAGTTAGAGCCCAGAGGGTTAAATATTAGACCTTTTTCAAAATTTTATTATTTGCCGTTTGATGTGTGGTGTTCAGCTATAAGTATGCAAATTTTCAAGTCTCCGACATATATAGTTTCTGAGAACGGGCTCTGTGACAGACGGACAGACAGACAGACAGACAAAGGAGTGAGACAGGTAGGGTTTCGTTAGATGAACGAAACTCTAAAAACATTCTGCGGATGACTGTAACAACATCCTAAAATTACATTACCATCAGCGATCTACCAATTCCGAATTTAGTTTATATTCGTTTCATATATTCTTATTCTTTTGTGCGGCCCTGTAAAATAACTATCAATAATATGTACAGTAAAACCTCTGAATAGCGGACAGCTCGAGAATGCAGAATTTGTCCTCTATTTGGAGGTGTCCGCTACTGAGAGTAAAACATGTACAGTTATTTAAGTGTTGGTAATCGAAAAAATGTCCGCTAAATAGAGGTATCCGCTAATCGGCTGTGTCCGTTATGGAAGTTTTACCATTAAAACCTCTGAATAGCGAACACCTCGGGAGCGCAGAATTTGTCCTCTATTTGGAGGTGGTCGCTACTGAGAGTAAAAAGTGTACAGTTATTTAAGGGTTGGTAATCGAAAAAATGCCCTCTAAATAGAGGTGCCCACTAATCGGGTGTGTCCGTTATGGAGGTTTTACTGCATAACAATATCATCCTTTACAAGAAAATTGCATGCTGTATGATAGACAGACAGACATCCAGAGAAAGATAACCTCCCGGAGCAATAAACACTCATGTCTTTTGTTTCAATCATCCACAATTGTATGTCATACAACAGGCTAAAAACGGTCACCGTGGTACGGAGTACTGTATTATTATTTGTTTGCCCACCAAAACTGGTTGCCACGGGTTGTTGCAAGGTTTGTGGTCACGTAGTTGAAATTGATCTATTCAACATTCCTGCGTTGGTATTTTTTTTTTTTATTGGCTCCATGTGTTCAAACCAGTTGTCTACGAAAACATCCACCGGTGAAAGTGACGCACACCAAATTTCTGTGACGTATGCAGATAAATAGTGCTTTTTTATCAGTTTTTTTTAATATAATTTTTAAACGGTTTGGAACTTATTTTTCATAGTAGGTGCATTCAGTAGGTGGCCCTCATAGGTACCTTCTGGTGCAATCAGAAACGAAATCCGACAAATATTTTTTGAGTTATGCTTGACGAAAGGTTTTTATCAGGCTTTTTCTTTAGTAGGACATGGCGTTAATATCCATCGTAGTTGTAATGTGTCCGGATAGTAATATTTCGCTGAGTATTAGCCTTCGCTTCGCTCAGACAATTAAAAGAAATACGTTTTTGAGTTCAGCATTACAAAAGCTTTCACAGGATACCCCACACGATAAACAAAGATTTTTTTTTCAAGTAACTTAACTAGCCCCTTTACATTTTTCCTAAATATATTTGAGAATGTTTAATAATCTGTAAATATGTGGTTTAATAGGCTTTATTACTTACCCCCATTGGAACTTCCCGCGTTCCATAGTTTACGAGTAAAATGGCTGTGACAGACAGACAGTCACAGGAGTGATCTTATAATGGTCCCGTTTTTACTTTTCAAGTACGGAACTCTAAAAATGCACAAATTTCCTATTTTTTAACTAATTCACTTGCTAGCACTTTCTACAAAACGTAAAAAAAATCGGAAAAATTTCCATAATCGAGGTCGGTGTTCACTCTTAATTAATGTAATGTAAAGGAGATTTAGGAAAAAACAAGAAGTGGAATTAAACAATGAGACACGATTTTCACGATGAATATTGAACGCTTATAAAAGATTGTTAAAATATTTTTGCCTCTTTACTTACCTCTTTGTCTTTGCTTCAACAATGAAATTAAGTTAAAATATCTGCTAAACGTATATATATATTTGTTATTATTATTTTATGTAAGAATGTGTTATTTTAAAATTAATGATTGATTGGCTTGGGCTACTTAAAACTTTTTATAAATTTAAAATTCTCTGTTATGTTAAAAATATGATGAAAAATCTCTTACTATCCCTTTCATCTTTTCAGAAATGGTATTCTGTTTTTTTTTTAAAAAGGTGTTGAATAATTAAATAGGGAAAAAAAGAATAATAATAATAGAAAACAGGAATTCTACTTTTTCAGAATTTAGTGTCGCCCCTGATGAAATAAAGTATATGTATATATATATATATATATATAAATTAAACAAAAACCTAATTTCTAGAACAAATTAAAAAAACAAAATTTATTTCCTAAATTGTTTAAGCCCGAGAAGGGGCAGATATTAAGATATTTCATTCAATTCGTTCTACATTTAATGTTAAATTTTTGTAACAAATAAGTTAAACCAATTGAACATTAAAAAATAAAAAATGAAATTCATACAATATAATGCTTTAAATACCTATATACTTAGATTCCGTTCAAATGAAATCGAAATAAATCTTAGACTTTTTCCATTTTTAACTTGTAAATATTTGTACTGCAGATTTTGCATTATGTTTATGACAATTGTACATAATATGATAAGGTACATGCAAAATACAAACTTTAAGAAAAGTCTAAGTACTTCTGCTGCCAAAATTAAACAAATGACGCTAAAAACTACAAAAGTAAAATAAATATCTCAAAAATAAATGAAGATGCAGTTTTCAAACAAATTGCATTTAAAAATACTCCCCCCCCCCCCGACGGTATAAAAAATCAAAATGTGCGATGCTTAGAAGTTAAAAAAAATTCAGTAGCGTATTTAAGAGTAGAATGAAACATCTGCTTTGTTTTACAACGGAACGTTATTTTTGGAGACGACATTTTATTTGCTGGGAGAAAGAAATGGCATACCGGGGGCTAATATAAAATTGTTACGAAAACTTGTGTCCGTAAACTTGCAGATATACAGGGTGGTTCTAAATATTTTTTACAAAATAAGAGGGGTGATAGTACCCATCCAGACGAGCCATAATCACCCTAGAACATGGGGTCGCAATCCACTTATTGCGTCACCGATACAGGGTTCTCCCCTAATCGAACATGGGTTGAAGAACATGGGTCATCCTTTTCAGCAAACTGAAGTATATTATAATGAAACTTTTAATGGACGTGGTCACTTTTGTTGTAAATTGTACACACAAAAAAGTGGTAGAAGTTTCCATTGTACGCGCCAGCAGTATGCACTGGACGCTCCCCATTTCGGACTGTGTCGATCCGTTCTACGGTATCATCGATTGTGTGAGTTTTTCCAGAACTTTTTGTGATATTGTCTCATTCCACACTAATTACATTTTTATTGCAATATTTTAATTTTTCTCAATAGGATGACCGACTTCAGTTGGGGCACTCCCCTGTATTTGTGGCCCAATAAGTGGTTTGCGACCCCATGTTCTACGGTAATTATGACTCGTCTGGATGAGTACTATCACCCCTCTTATTTTTTAAAAACAATTTAGAATCACCCTGTATTGAGTTTTCCATTTCTGAGGTTGTTTAGCGCACGACAAATTCTCTAAAATATATCTCGAATTATAACCAAACAACATTAAAACATTTTGTATTTCACAAAAGTCTCGTTTTCATCGAAGAAAAAGGCATGTTGAAATATGGAAATCAAAATGGTGAACTGAATGATGGAAACCTTTTTCATAAGAAAAAAAAAAGGAAAACCAAAAATGTGCAATAAAAATATACAGACTAAATAAAATTAAAACTCACAACAGAACTCTTTTAAAATAAAATCTTATATAAATAAAACCTTTGTTATATACATTTAACCCACATATATATCCATACACACTCAGTTTGTGTTCGTCTCTTGCGGTGTGCAGACGTATTTTTTATTCTTCTGTTACTGAGTTACTGCTCTGGTTGGTAAGGATGTATAGCGGTTCGTTAGAATAGCTTGGATTTTTATCGACGGGCGTGAGAGTATTTTCTGATTATGGCGTTATCGGAGGAAGAGTTGAATGATATAAAGGACTGTAAAACTGACCTAGATAATGTCGTCTCTGGAATGCTGGTGACGAATTATTCTGGACATTTCAATGAATTTCCGACGCATCATGAGCCAGCAAATATAATTCTACGGGAAATCTTCGCCGGCATCGACGGAGATATTCAACAAATGCAAGGGACTCCTGGCTACTCCACCAACGAAGAAATGAAAGTAAGGTGAGAACAATGTGTATTACTGCCATTTCCATTTTGGGGGAGCCATTTAATGTTAAACTAATTATTGATTCTGGAGCTTATAAATTTCTTAAATCAGACTATATGGAGAGTTTTAAAGTATTAGAGAGTATCAGCCCTAACAATAACCCTTCCCGTGTTGGTAAAAGACGTCACTCTGAGTCCGAAATGGACAGTAATATTGCATTAACTAACAAATACTTTGTTCTAGATAACGAGGTTAATTTAGACAATAATGTTGAGATGATAAATGATAATTCAAATTCTAAAATTAACGATACTGAGAGCACCGTACCGGTGACCAAAAAGAAAGAAATACATCCCTTATTTGTTGAATTTAGTGAAGTTGATTGGCGCAAAATAGCGCAAGAAGTTAAAGAGCTCGACAAAGATAACCCACTTCTAGTCTGCCTTAAGGGTGAGCTTATAAAAATCCAACCTAAAACGGAAGAGCAATTTAGGGAGGTTCAACGTTACTTAGACTCTAAACATTATAAATTCACCACTATTCACCCCAAAGACCAAAGGTCCAAGAAAATTTGTATCCGGGGTATCCCGCCTGGCACGGAACCCCAGTTAATTATCGATGATCTAGCCTTGCATGGTTTTACTGCCACAAGGGCAGCCATGCTCAAAAATAGGAAAACTGGTAGGGGGATGCCTCTCTATATGGTAAATGTTCTCCCTGTTAAAGATTTCGACCGAATCTACAAAATTCAAGAATTATGTTATATTCGCGTATCGATTGAACATTTTCGCAATACCAATAACCCTAAACAATGCTACCGCTGCCAACGCTTTGGCCACGCCAGCGAAATTTGTAATTTTAAGCCGAAATGCATGAAATGTGCCGAGGAGCATTTAACCCCTCAGTGCCCGCATAAGGGCAGAATCACTTGCACCTGTGCTAACTGTGGGGGTACTCACCCTTCATCGTTCAGAGGTTGTCCAAAAAACCCCATTAACCAAAACAGAACTTCCCCTTCTACTGATCAAACTAATGTTAAACAAAATTCCTCGAGAACTAAACAACCGACTAACCAAACTTCTAAAAATGCCCAAGACTTTGTAGAAATATTACAAAAATTTAACTACGTTGAAAATATGAACAAACAAACTAAAAAACAAACTGAAAATACCGAGGTTAACCCTTCTACCAGCAAGAATACGCAGGAAGCCGCCGTCGCGGTTGCCTCCACTTCATCCACGGATAATACTTCAACTGATAAAAATTCGACTCAAACTCCTACTGAGAACTACGTTTCGACTTTTAAAAATGTTTTCGATGCTTTTAAGGATATGAAGGAACTTCTTCAAATCACTAAACTTCTAAAATGCATAACTAAAATAGCCAATCAACTTAAATCTTGTGACAATGTTATTGAAAAAATGATAATCATTGTTAACGAAATAGACTCTTTTGCTACTGAACTTAACCTCCCTAACCATGAATAATACACCTATCTTTGGCTCCCTTCTCATTCTTTCTTGGAACTGCGATTCCATGAAAAACAAAATTAACGAACTTAGATCTTTCATCTCTTTTAATCCACAATTTGATATTCTTTTAATTCAAGAAATTGGTTCTCCTAAGTGCAGCTTAAACATTTCGGGCTATAAGCTCTAACATACACCGCGTGCCAATTCCCCAAAGGGCGGCACTGCGATTTACATTAAATCTCACCTTCCACACTACGCAATCCAAACCACACCCGTCAATGGCATTGAATACACTAGTCTTGTCCTTGACCTTCCACACACTAAATTAAATATTACTTCTCTTTATGCTAAACACAGTCCACAATATCCTATTAATGACCTTACTCAGCTTTTTTCACAACACCAATTTGCTTTTGTAGCTGGTGACTATAACGCACATAACACGCAATGGAACTGTTTTTCCACAACTGCTAGGGGTAAATCACTCCATAATTTTATCTCACAAAACAACCTTAGTCTGCACGCTCCCTCCACTCCTACCCACATACCCTGGAATCGTAGATGCCATCCTTCCACTATTGATTTTGCTATTTCTAAAAACCTTACTTTTCCTATTTCTACCTCTGTCATTAACGACCTCAGCTCTGACCACTATCCTGTCGCTTTCAAAATTGACCTCATCAATCCTATTACTCCCCCCCCCCCTCTGTTGCTGTTGATTGGAACAAGTTTAAAAATTATCTCAATGATGCCGACCTCACATTTCCAATTATTAACAACATTTCTGATATCGACAATGCTGTTACTAAACTTGAAAAAACCATCATTAATGTCCAAAATTATGCAACCTACACCAAATTTAAAAATAATAATACCTTTTTTCTTCCAAATTATATCCGCAATATTTGTAACCAACGCAATAACCTCCGGCGGCTTTACCAATCCTCCAGAGACCCTACCCTCAAAACTGCTGTTAATAGATTAAATAATAAAATTAAGACCCTTATCCAAAAAGAAAAACAAAAAAGTTGGCAAAATTTTCTTGAAAACTTATCTAGCGAGGATAATTCTCTCTGGCGTATTAAAAAGAAACTTAATAATAACTATACTCCCATTCCCCCCCCCCCCTCATTTCTAATAACTCTACTGCTTATACTGATAAAGATAAGGCTAACTGCTTGGCTAACTCATACGAGAAACAGTTCTCACCTAATCCCTTCCTCGCTAGTCAAAATCACCTTAATAATGTCAATGATACTGTTCGTAACTTCCTTGCCACCCCCCTGAGCCTCTCCCCCCTATTGAGCCCATTGTTATCCATAACGTCATCCAAAAACTCAATAATCGTAAATCCCCTGGGTACGACAATATTTCTAATTTTGCTCTTAAACAACTTCCCTTAAACTGTATCCTCTATATTACTAAACTCACCAACTCTATTCTTAAATTTTGCTACTTTCCCAAACCTTGGAAAAAATCTATCATCTGCCCCATTCCTAAACCTGCATGCAACCTTCACGATCCCACTAACTTCCGTCCTATTAGTCTGCTTTCTAGCCTTTCTAAAGTTATTGAACGCGTCATTAGATTGCAAATTAACAAATTCATTAACGAACACAATATTTTGCCACCGGAACAATTTGGATTCCGAGCTGGCCACTCCACACAACACCAGCTTTTGCGCGTTGTTGAATTCCTCAGTGAAAACTTCAATGCAAAAAAGCCAACTGCTGCCATTTTTTTGGACATCGCCAAGGCCTTTGATAAAGTCTGGCATGAAGGCCTCATTTACAAATTAATTCGGCTTGGATTTCCATCCGGACTTATACACCTTATTTTCTCATATCTTGGCGACCGTTCATTCTCCGTCCGCATAAACAACATTTTATCGGATCTACACTTTATTTTATGTGGTATTATACAGGGATCAATCTTGGGCCCTACCCTTTTCAATCTGTACTTTTTTGACGTGCCTCGTACACTTCTAACTTTACTGGCCCTTTATGCGGACGACACCACCATTTATGCTGCGGCACACCATCCATATTTACTTTATAAAAACATACAAAATCACTTAAATTTATTCATAGACTGGTGCAATCAGTGGCGTGTCAAACTTAATGAAAGTAAGACCAAAGCTGTCTACTTTTCACGTACTTTTACTGTTCCCAATAGACTAACCATTAACAATACTACCATCCCTTGGTCTGATGATGCTAAGTACCTGGGGGTTATCATTGACAAACGCCTTACTTTCAAAAAACATATGCTTAACATCCGCGGTAAAGCCTCGGGGGTAGCTAAAAGTCTCTCACCTCTTTTAAGGAGCCCTAGTATGTCCTACCATAACAAACTTTTAACCTACAATGCCTGCATTTTAACCATCATCACTTACGGCTGCCCGGTGTGGGGCTTCCTCTGTAGAACGAGTATGGACCGGCTTTCTGAGCTTCACAACGGTCAACTTCGCCGTATCAGAAACGGTTCTAGATTTCTTCGGAACACCACGATCAGAAACGATCTCAAAACTACCTCTCTGGTCAGACGTATTAAATTTCTTTCTAAAAAATTTCACAGCCAAATTTATAAAGTTCCTAATGAAATTATTTACGAGTTACCGGATTATGATGCTCTCAGCCCATCTAAACGTAAGAGACCCCGTTATACTACTATTATCGAACAGTAGTCGCGCTCTTCGGCTGATACTTATTTTCTTTTCTTTTCTTTTCTTATAAAATTTAAAAAATTAAAAAAAAAATATTCTTTCTATATTATTACTATTGCTTTACCTTGGTAAAGCCTTATACTTACTGTAATTTTTAAACTTTTAATGTATGGCGCTGAAAACAGCCTTTTTGGTTTTAAGGGATTTGGTATATTTCTCCTGCTTTGCTTGGAGCGGTCTTGCTATGTGTTATGAACAGTGTTAACATCTTCTTTTTATCTTTCTATCCTCTTTTTTATCTTTACTTATACTGTAGTCCTCGGATTACCCTCTCAGAAATTTTCAGCCTCTCCATATTTAAAATTTTTATCTTCTCTTTTTTTTATTGTAGTACTATGTGCTACGCTTAAACTCTTTCCTCTTGGCTCCTCTAGGATTTGCTATACACTTACTCATCTACAGGGAGTGGAGTAGCACTGCTACTAGGTATCCCATTGAACTGCACTGCTGTTCACTGTTCACTGTTCCTGTTATACGAGATGACATGTGCGATTGTATAATTCTATAAAGCAGCACTTGCGGCTGCTGATGTGTAATAAAATAGAAACTCCCTTTCTCAGATGAACCCTTTGTGGACGAGCGACACGTATACCTACACCATAATCTGCTCAGAATCGCCGATTTTTCCATCCAGTTATTTTTTTATTGTAAATGTTGCCTTAATCGTAACATTTCTGCCATTGAATTAGACGAAAATTTCTGTTTGGAAAAACCGGTGGTAAATGATTAAAAATCCTGTAAGGAATGCTCGTCGCGAAGGAGTTAATGATTAACCCTTACCGGCGCGGAGTAATTATGTTTATAAACTGATGAAATAATGGACTGACACCGCAATTTATAAACGAATTTATTAGAGAATAGGAACTTGCTTATTTTCATGTAAATTATAATAGGAAAATTTTAGTAAATATTCTTGGTGTCGTTTGTCCGTTTTGGAATTAAAATTAGGTGTTCTTTTTTAAGGACAACGCGCCGGAAAGTGTTAATGAAATTTACTGTTGCGAGAGGAAGACATGTACAATCCGTGTTTCGATGAACTTCATTTGGTCAATGACTTCTTAAACATGTAGTTTATTAAACTTGTTGTTAACAGTGACTTTTTTCAATCCATGCCTATTTAGATGGGAATCGCTCCCTGGCAGTTTAACTAATCTGTTTTCGAAATTTTTACTGTGAGATGTTTTAGTATGTTTTGAAAAGAATTATATTTTAAAAATGATACTGCAAGACCGCAAACAGCCATAATCTCTTGAAAAATGTCCACGTACTTTCACTTGCCCTCTTACTCTTACTCTTACTGATTATAGTTGTGATTCAAAGATTTGTCTAATTGCTTTTTATTTTTATTTTTTTTTTTAATTTTGTGATATTTTTTATTCCAATGTCGGTTGATTCTCTATTTCTTTATACTATGATCCAATCTTCCTGTATATAAATATGATTCAATAATCTGCCACAAGAACAATCAAAATATTTTTTTGCGGCTGCTAGAGCTCTAAAACACTTTCTTATTTCTAAACAATAAAAATGATATATTCATTTAGACAAAAATTGTAATTCTCGGATTGAAAGGATTTAAATACGCATAAAATATTTCTTCCCATACGAATAAAGTAGAAGTAAAAATATTTGTTGTAGAAAATGTTCTAAAAAGTTTTTAAAAACACTTTTTTGTCAGAAAAAATCAGAAGAAAAATTCTAAATATTTAATTTAGAATCTCTTTCTCTTAAATTTTGTAAATTGAACCAAACATATAGTTTGGCTGCTGGCTGGCTGATTCATTCAATTTATTAATCAAAGTGGGATTGTGCGCTCAGGTAATAGAGAGGAAAGCTGTTATTTGGTCTGAAGTGTCTCGGATGTAAGGACCGAACGTACGGCAGTCAGGAAGTATGAAGTCTTTCAGTTAAACGAGAAATTGTACTTCCGAAATAGTGGTGACTTTCTGTATTGCCCCTTTTCTGAAGAATGCTATGCCGGGCTCCCAGAAGTTGAACTCAAACCAAATTTTTTCTCTCGAATTGTACCTGTCTCTGCCTCTCGGCGATTTATTAGATTTGATCTCAGGGAACCGCATAAGTATTTGTAAAGTTCCCATCTTACCACGAAATTAATTATTCCGATTTCTGAAGCTAGATAATTTTTTATATTCCTTATTACTTTTTTTTTTTTTTTTTTTTGAATAGTCTTAAAACGATAAAACATATCAGAAATGTATTTATTTATTTATTTACTTAAAAAAAGTATTTTTATTTTTGAGAATCCTTGCCATTGTGTTGATCTGATTACGAAAATGCTTTTTATTTATTTACTTACTTTTTTGTATTATATCTATTTTGCATATAAAATGAAATTTAACATTTATCAAACTTATGCATATCTATCTATTTATTAGGTGCGTTCGTAATTATATAAATACGTAGCACCTATAGTCGTCGTTCAGTCCGTCCGTCTGTCCGTCTGTCCGTCCGTCTGTCCGCATGTAACAGAGCAAAAACTACCCAACCGAATAGTCTGAAATTTCAAATATGTGATTGTTGCAAAATTTTGTCGAACCATTTCATATTTTATGAAAATCGGATGTATAGTTTAACTACAGGGACAGTCAAAAGTTTTTCTTTACATTACGGCCAATGGGAAAAATTATTGCAAGTGGATTTTAATGATATTAGAGCCTTCCGAATGATCTGAAATTTTAAAGATATAATTGTTGCAAAATTTTGTCGAGCCATTTCAAATTTTAGGAAAATCGGACGTATAGTTTAATTACAGGGACAGTCAAAAGTTTTTCTTTACATTACGGTAAGTGGGAAAATTTATTGCAAGTGGATTTTAATGGTATTAGAGCCTTCCGAATGATCTGAAATTTTAAAGATATAATTGTTGCAAAATTTTGTTGAGCCATTTCAAATTTTAGGAATATCGGATGTATAGTTTAATTACAGGGACAGCCAAAAGTTTTTCTTTACATTACGGCCAATGGGAAAAATTATTTCAAGTGCATTTTAATGATATTACAGCCTTCCGAATGGTCTGAAATTTTAAAGATATAATTGTTGCAAAATTTTGTTGAGCTATTTCAAATTTTAGGAAAATCGGATGTATAGTTTAATTACAGGGACAGTCAAAAGTGTTCCGAAAAAATTATTGGAAGTGCATTTTAATGATGTATCAGACTATGCACGTTATGAAGTGCAAAAAATTATACATTCAGTACAATATGGGGTGCAAAAAATAATTTTAAAACTAGTTATAGTACGAACGCACCTCATTTGCCACGTTTGACGAGCAATTTCCAACTTGTTTATTTTTTATCTGCTTTTGAACTAAAAAGTATAATACATAATAAAAGATCTAAAAAGACAAAACTGCACGTAGAAATTTAGATAAATATCACAATAACGATATTTATCAGGGATGAAAGACAATAAAAAAGTGGAATAACCAAAATTTAGCTTCGCTAAGCTTCAAAATTAGAAAAGCTATGTTATTCATACGTTTTTTCTAGATTGAACGCCCATGAACATGACACGTGTAATAACTTTAATCAGATCAAATTAATACTTCACTTTGGGCAAATAAAAATAAAAAAAAATTCAAACTCCGTACAACCTTTTTTTTTATGTTTAATGACAAGAAATACTATCTATTTCTAAATACTAACTTTTCGTTGTAATTTCTTCCGCCTGATTCGTCCTATCACAGCGACATTATCTCTAATATTTTTAGTAAACAGGTTAGATACAATTTTAATTAATTTTTCAACTACATTTCAGCAGTGATACTTTTAATTCTTTGATAAATATTTTTGAAAGTTCAATAAAAATTATTTTTGTAATGCACGGATTGAATATGCAAATTAATCTTAAACACACATGAGGCTGAAGGTGTGTTTATATTAGGCTTTCAACAATCCCCGACAAAAGCTCCCAACGCATCCCCGTGGCCTTTCTTTTCCAAATAATCTGTGGTCATCAACAAAAGAAAGAGGAGGTGATAAACATGCCAGAGTTCTTCGCCACGCACCTGTGGCCTTTGGACAACCTTCTGAAAACCAACCACGTGACATGTAACGATTAGCAAAAACGTAGTCTGTTCGATCTTTTAGGACCGCCCATCAAAAATACTACATGATTTTTTCTTCTTGAAATACATTTTTTAGCTCACAGGCTATCAAAGCCTGGGAGCTAATGTGCCCGCCCGTTCTGTATGTATGTATGTACGTATGTATGTATGTACGTAACGCGATAACTCTTGATGGAAACATCCGATTTGCTTCAAATTTTTTTTCTAGGCTCATTGTGATAAGGCGCTTCCCTGATTAGTTTTGGGAGTTCATTGGTTAAGGATAAAGGGGGAAAAACGGGGTTAGTCCAACCCCTTAATTCAGATAAATAGGTTTTTCATGCAGAATCATTCGATTTGCTCCGAATTTGATATACCGTTTTATTATGTTAAGGAACTTCCCTGATTAGTTTTGGGGGTTCATTGGTTAAGGATAAAGGGGGAAAAGGGGGCTTAGTCCATCCCCTTAATTCAGATAAATGGGTTTTTCATGCAGAATCATTCGATTTGCTCCGAATTTGGTATACCGGTATATTATGTTAAGGAACTTCCCTGATTAGTTTTGGGGGTTCATTGGTTAAGGATAAAGGGGGAAAAGGGGGGTTAGTCCACCCCTTTTAATTCAGATAAATGGGTTTTTCATGCAAAATGATTCGATTTGCCCCGTATTTGGTATACCGGTTTATTATGTTAAGTAACTTCCCTGATCAGTTTTGGGGGTTCATTGGTTAAGGATAAAGGGGGAAGGGGGGGGGGGGTTAGTCCACCCCCTTAATTCAGATAAATGGGTTTTTCATGCAGAATGATTCGATTTGCTCCGAATTTGGTATACCGGTTTATTATGTTAAGGAACTTCCCTGATTAGTTTTGGGGGTTCATTGGTTAAGAATAAAGGGGGAAAGGGGGGCTAGTCCACCCCCTTAATTCAGATAAATGGGTTTTTCATGCAGAATGATTCGATTTGCTCCGAATTTGGTATACCGGTTTATTATGTTAAGGAACTTCCCTGATTAGTTTTGGGGGCTCATTGGTTAAGGATAAAGGGGGAAAAGGGAGGTTAGCCCGCCCCTCTTAAATTAGATAAATGGGTTTTTCATGCAGAATGATTCAATTTGCTCCGAATTTGGTATACCGGTTTATTATGTTAAGGAACTTCCCTGATTAGTTTTGGGGGCTCATTGGTTAAGGATAAAGGGGGAAAAGGGAGGTTAGCCCGCCCCTCTTAAATTAGATAAATGGGTTTTTCATGCAGAATGATTCGATTTGCTCCGAAGTTGGTATACCGGTTTATTATGTTAAGGAACTTCCCTGATTAGTTTTGGGGGTTCATTGGTTAAGAATAAAGGGGGAAAGGGGGGCTAGATCACCCCCTTAATTCAGATAAATGGGTTTTTCATGCAGAATGATTCGATTTGCTCCGAATTTGGTATACCGGTTTATTATGTTAAGGAACTTCCCTGATTAGTTTTGGGGGCTCATTGGTTAAGGATAAAGGGGGAAAAGGGAGGTTAGCCCGCCCCTCTTAAATTAGATAAATGGGTTTTTCATGCAGAATGATTCGATTTGCTCCGAAGTTGGTATACCGGTTTATTATGTTAAGGAACTTCCCTGATTAATTTTGGGGGTTCATTGGTTAAGGATAAAGGGGGAAGGGGGGCTAGCCCACCCCCTTAATTTATATAAACGGGTTTTTTCATGCAGAATTATTCGCTTTGCTCCAAATTTGGTATACCGGTTTATTATGTTAAGGAGCTTTCCTGATTCGTTTTGGGGATTCATTGGTTAAGGATAAAGGGGGGGCTAGCCCACCCCCTTAATTTAGATAAATGGTTTTTTTGCAGGATTATTCGATTTTCTCCAAATTTGGTATACCGGTTTATTATAATAAGGAGCTTCCCTGATTAGATTTGGAGGTTCACTGGTTAAGTATAAAGGGGGAAACGGGGACTAATTCCCCTTCACTTATTTTTTTGAGGGGCATTATTCTTTAAAATAAGAGTATGATATACAATTAGTGTGAATAGCCTGTGAGCTCAATGCCATCAGTTTAGCTGGGCACTTTTCTTTTTTATTTATATTCATGTTTGGGGTATCACATATTTAAAAGAGTAGCTCTTTGGCTTATTTAATTATAGACTTCTGCGATTCGATAAGGTGAATATTTTTATTCAAATAAAGTGGTATGCAGGAGCTGACTTTGTAAAAGAATTTGATAATAGATTTTTGTAAACATAATGTATTCAACTGAAATAATTCCTTCTTGGACTTGCTCTCGCACGGGTTTTGGAGTGTGCAGGCAGAACTTTTTATCAACAAAACAGGTAGAAAACATATTTTCTCTTCTCTTTACTGGTAAACACAAGTAACATTTCAAACATACTTCGCACCTGGTTTCTCGATCACAATTCCATATTTTGGAATTAAATAATTTTATAATCATTTAATTCTTTTAAAAATAACTTTGTATTTTCATAACAATATATAACAAACTAAAACAAGATTGCAGACTATTTTGATGTAAAAAACAAATTACCAATATACAGAGAAAATTTTGATTGGATCAAAAATGATAACGCTATCAAAAGACAACACCTCCCCCTCCCCCTACAGATATCTTACGATATAATGCGCCAGAGCCCCCCCCCCCCCCCAAAAAAAAAGTGAGTGTTGTATAATCTTTTTAATGTGGCTACCAGCCACGTTTAAACCTCTTTTTTTTACGGCTCATAAAAGCTCTTGCAATATGACCCTCCGCCCTCTATAACTGGATGTAACGTTTCCCCACAAATAAACGCAAACTTCCATAAAGATAGTTCCATTGTACCATTGTTATTAAATTAAAAAATATATATAATAGGGAATTTTTGTATAAATTCGAAATAATAATAAAAAGCCAAGCTAGCAACCCTGCTGTTTTAAGGCGTAAGCCAAACCCTTGGCCAATGATGTTTTTTGAATGAAAACGAGATTTCGAGTTTTCCGATGCCACCTATTTGCAATTCCTTCAAAGAAACAAAAAAATTTAACTGTGCGAAACTTACTAAGTAGATAAAATCATGAAAGAGACCATTATAGGATAACTCCACGAAAATAATTATATGAAACCTATTCTAAATGAGAAAAAAACTGCACCCCATCTTAGTATTACGAGGGTTAAAATACATTATTTTAATTAAAAATAAATGGAAAAACATATCAGCAAAAATTCCGTTAGATTGTAATGCAAAACTAGGGACGGTTAGAGACTAGACTCAAACCCTGGGAATCACAAAATTGGCGCATGCGTATCTGCAGTCTTGGCTTTCGTCTGCTTCTAGATCTACTGGCTAATCTTCTAAAAATAACATGCTGAAGGGTTTTTAAATTAATTTTACGTTTCATTTTTCTTTTTTAACTATGACTTAAAAACATTCTTCATTGTATTCTTAAAATAATAATAATATCGATAATCATAATATGTCCTTTCTCTGACTACCCATAAAATTTTCATTTTATGATGTGACAGCATAAGAACAGCAATATTGAACATTGAAGTTTAACATTGAAGTTATATTTAAGTATATGTGTGCATCTAGACTTAGGACTAGCGTCTATTAATACTAGCATGTTTTATTTACTTGTTATTTATTTATTTTATTTTATTATTTTAAAAGAAATTTATTTCTGATTTACTGGTTTATGATGTCATTGAGTAAATTGAAAAATTTACGGCTAGTCATAGAAATATCACATTTAATTATTATTATTTAACAATTCAAAGAAGTGCTTGTACTTATTATTCATTATTTTTGCACTTTGTTAAGAAAAATGTTAATTTGAAGAACAAGTAGTTGAATTCGGGCACTTTTCTTTTGGAGGGATTTATGTGGCTCCGGGGGGGGGGGGGGCATTATAGAGTTCCGTCGGGAGATCGTACTTTTTGACCATTGAAAGCACAAAATCTCAAACCTTCCGGGGGGACATCTCACTGATCCAGCGGGGGGATGTCCCCCCCCGGGCCACCACCTGATTCAACACTGAGAAGAATCCCCTAGGACAATATTTTTCATAATAATATTTTGAATTTATACTTAATAAAAGAGAAAGGGTGAAAAAAATATTAACAATTATTTTTTAATAATTTTAGCTATCAATTATTTTGCTTTAGATCTTGTACAACACTTATTGAATTACATTAATGAATTAATTTATAGGATTTTTAAAATGTTGTAAATGCAAAATTTGGATTTAAATTTTTAAATATATATTTACAAAAAAAAAAAAAAAAAAAAAACTCTATTTCTATTTTTGTAAGCCCAAATGTAAGGGTATATATATATATTTATTTATGTAATGCACTCTTAAATAGTTATTTGTCAAAAATAACTTAAATAAATGGTTATTTGTTGTTTATTTTTTGGATTAAAAATAATTTTCCTCTACTAAATTACTAAAAATTTATGAATGGCTATGAGAATTCTTTTTTATAAATTTGTCTTTTTTTATTTATAAAACTTTATTATTAACTAAGGTATTCGATAGCTAAAATTATTAGAAAGTAATTGTTAATATGGCGCTCCTTTCTAGAAGCAGATACGCATGCGCCAATTTTGTGATTCACAGGGTTTGAGTCTAGTCTCTACCTCTAGGGACAGCACACTCACAAAATACACCATGTGTCCCGGGGGCGAAAACCGGTTTCCTTGCGGGAGAAAAGTAGAGTTATACTGTATGACCATTCGCTCAGCGCAACGAGATGATTTCTGTCGTTGCCTGTGAATACTTTAAATATCCGTTTAAAAGCAGTTCTTATGTATTGAAAATGCACTACAAATTAACAAATAATGAATAAAGTGTTATCAGAATGTAGATTTATGGATTTTGAAAACATTTCAGAATTTTTTTCAGTAGTTTCTGCAACTCCCCCTCCTTTTATTATTACTTCAAAATTAAAATTTTATTGCTTAAGGTTTTCATTTGTTCAGTTTGCATTGTAATGCGGTTAAGGACTTTTAAAATGAGTTTAAAAAATGAAAATTAAAAACTATTCCTTAGTACTACCATAAGTTGATATTAGTACAAAATATAGAAATTACCAAAATAAGAGTTACCAAAAATTTAGATCATTTTTAATTTTAAAATGTTGACTTATGAATTAAAAATTCAAAATAAGGGTGATTCTCAAAATATGGAAATAGATACGGATTACCTGATATTTACGGGACTAATATAATGCAAATCACCTGAAAGTAATGAGAACATAATGTCAGTGGCAAATTATGAGTGTCAAAACATTAATTTATGTAAAAAAAATATTTTAAATAAAAATAAATAATTACTGTCATTATTATCATTCATGCATCTTGAATTATAATTCTGTTTTCCTTACCGCTCTCATATGTTGGAAATAAGGTTAAAATGTTAAAAATTGTGAACCTTTTTTTTTTTTTTTTGAAACAGACATTTATCTTTATGGTGAAATGAGAAATGCTGTTTGAATTCTTAGTACATAAATAAATATAATACCAGCTATTTTCATGCATTTACTAATGAAAATGATTTTGGAAACAGGTCAGAAATTAGCGATTATGGATTTAATAAATAATGTACCTTTATAAACCTTATACCTAAATGTACCTTAATAAATAATGACCTTTTCTGTAAACATTTTCGTAAGGGAGGGGTGGGGGGTGGACATATAATTTATTTTTTCTTTTCACCATTTTACTTTTAACTGATTATTTATTTGTATATGTGTATTATCCAATGTTTTCAATTTATCGAAGTAGGTACAATAGGTCGAAGTAGTACAATATTTTGAAATTAAAGGAAGCTGTAAAATACATTTCCATCAGAGCACTTGTATACAGGATCCACTTAAAGAATGGGATATGCATGAAAAGCTGCTCCCTAAAAAACATTATTATTAAAAATTAGCATAAATGATTGATATTCACATATCTGTGATGGTATTATGAAATATTGCAAACTCAATTTCGATGCATTGTGAAAGTTCTTATTAATTTACAACAATTTAATGAAATTTTCTTCACCTAAAACTGAATTAGATTGAATAAAGTTAAGGTACTGCAGATCTGAATAAAAATATTTCGTGCAATTTATAATAAATGATAAGCTATTATACGTGTAAATATGAAAATAAAAAATAATGCACTTACATAGTGAATGAATTTATTTTTTATTAAAGTGGCCAATGAATGCAATAAAAAAAAGAAGTTGAAGTCAGGCTATTGTGATAGCAGAGGTTCATTACAGACCCCCCCCCCCACCCTCATTGTGTCCTTGTACAACTTAAAACAGCCTGAGGGAATAAATACAGATTGCTTTTAAATTTTGGAGTCTCAATTATTTGAAAATTGAAAAGGCTGCTCATATTACCGTATGATAAAGTAGGGCGTGTGGAGCAGTACTATATCACGTTAAGAATGCAAATGAGTATTGTACCAAAGCAAGCCGATTTTACTATCACATTGGTTATGGAAAACTCTTGAATAGAATTACCGAAACAGGATTTGCGCATATTCCTAAAATAAATTTTCATTATCTATTAAATTGTTATGAATAAGCACATATTTTCATCATATTCGTTACATAATTTTCTTTTACTTATCAACAACAACAACAACAAAAAAAAAAAAAAAAAGAAAAAAAAAAGAAAGAAAAGAAAAAGTATTTTTAAAATAAAATATATACATCTAAAAATTTAGTTATTAATTTCCACAAGGTTCTAAAATGACTTATTTTTTACCCTATGTTATAGGTAATAAACATAAACAAATCTATCACTTTTTAAAAGAAAAGAAAGAAAGAAAAATCAATCTTTTAAAGAGAGCATGGTTTTTTTAATCATCATTTAAGAAATTTATTCATTGGGATTTTCTTTATTTAACTCATAAACTCATGTTGAGAGAGTGGAAATGCTTCATGCTCGAAACACAAGCCTGCCGGCAAGATGACAGTTTTCGAAACTTTCATAACATAAAAATTAAAGCTTCAGAATATGAACATAAGATCTCGCAACACATTAATACTTGAGTGGCGAAAACATTAGCATTACATACGCGAGACAAAGTATGCATTTAAACTATTTGCGTGAAATACGCACAGTAACCAAACGACCAAGTCCAAAAGCATGCGCAAGCCAATGGTCGAAAAACGGAGGAAAACCGGTAGGAGGAGCGATCGAAACAGAAACTTGTGCTTTTGTGAGGGTACTGTCCCTAGACGTTAGTGGGAAATACGTAGTAAAAGAGAGTGAAAGTGTCTTTTACTCCGTGGTGGGAAAATGCTGGTGTAAGACTAAATAGAGCAGTGCTGTCCAACCTTTCAGAAAATGCCGGAGCACCTCGTAGACATTATTAAGAATGTAAACTGATACAGAAATTATTTTTCGTCGAACAAATAAAACACAGTATTTGACTGAATTCTTACCACATAATTAACGATTTGTGGTAAAATTTTAACCGTAATTTTCTGCCTTTCCTTGCTTTCTTTTCAAGAAATGAAAATTTCAAATATTTTCCTGTTCCTTGACTAATGCATTTTTATTTTAGCTTTATAATACATTCATTTTTTTTTCATTTTTTTAAAATAAACAATGTAAAATGAGATTTATTTAGTTTTACTTTTTATTATTTATTTAATTATTTATTTATTTGTTTTGAAAACTGATGCGTTGAATTTGATTTTCTGACATTTTCTTTCAAAAAAAAAGCGAAATAATAATAATTATAATAAATTGTACCAAGAATTCAAAATATATCCCTAGTCAACGCCCTTTTTTGTGTTATTAGTTTCAGATGAAACCCTTAAAACACAATTTACGCCATTTAAAACCATTTATGCCACACGACCCGCAATATCAAGAAAGAGTGGGCCCTAAAAATGCATTTTTTTTTCTTTAACTAAGGAGACCCAAGCGATCTGAAATGTGGAAAATAGACTGGGGCCTGTTATTCAAATACACAGGGGCGGATCAAGAGAGTAGGGGTTTTTTTTCGGGGGGGGGGGGGGGGGTTAGGGGGGATACCGATTAACATATAATCAAGATAATCATAATTTCTGTTGGTTAAATTATTCCTTGCAGTTAAATTATTAAATGAATATGAATATATTTCATATTCTTTAAATAATTAATTATTGCGATTTGAAAACACAATAAACTCTCAATTATTCTATCTCCGATTAACCGAAACACTCTGTTAACCAACTCTCTTATTATATAATTACCGCTCACCTCAAAATATGGCTTATTGTTTATTAGTGTGTCGAAAAATTAAAAACGTTATAACGGAAATCATTTATTAAACGCCTTATGTTTATTTTTACTCTTTTACTATGATAATTATTTGTCTTATTTTTTGTATTTGTAATTATGGAGAAGTTTTAACAACGTTAATAATAAGATTTTAATAAAGAGAAGCCAATAAAATGTTGGTAAATTCTTGTATTTCATATTTTTGTTTGTTGTCTTTTAATAACGTGTGTTGTTTGTTGTTGATTTCGTTTGTTGCTGTAATAGCTATTTCTTGCAAAAACATTATTTTTATAGCATGTTTTTATAGTATATAGGGTTTAAGAGGAAAGTGAAGTTATGCATATAAAAAATCTATAGTTACAATTATTCTATTTCCATATGTTCTTTTCTTGAATTACTCCAGATTATTTTCGTATTTTCTTTTCGGAGACATTCTGAATAGCACTTTTTCTCAATTTATAAATGAGAAAGCTTTTAAATTTTAACGACTATTGTCTGTGTGTCTCAAAGTACAAATGAATGAACAACATCCAGAATGTGACAACATCCAGGTATGAGAGTAAAAAAAAAAAGGCAAGAAGTAGACACAACTAATTAAAAAATGTCTTGCGATGTCTAAGTTTAGTATTTACTTTTTTTGCTACATTTTCTTACTTTAGTTCACCTTCTTTGAGTTTCTTCCTATCCTGATCAAGCTGTTCGTGATTTAAAAAAATCTGCCATTCCCCCCATATTTCTAAATTAACAATGAAAATTTCAGATTTCTTGGAATTTTATAGCTTATGAACTCATAAGAAATATATTTCTGTATTTGGAGCTCGGGAGCTGTGTGTGTGTGGGGGGGGGGGGGGGGGGGGGGGGGGGGTAGGGTAAGGGGGAAATGCCAAGAGCGTGAAAACATACTTTTCTTAGAAGCCGAATTTTTAAAAAGCAAATGGAAGCGGTTTATTCAAAGGACCTGGACAGAAATCTCAAAGGTGCTTCACATCCTTGAAAAGGTCAAAATGTGTCCCCTAAGACCTCTTCAAAATCTACCCTTTGTAAGTCCATCAAAGTTGATATTTGCCACTGAGGATCAGGGCTGTTTCCGCAGCTTGTCTATAAGAGGCACAAGACAGCGGAAAATGTTAAACCAAGCAATGAACTGTTAATGACAATTTTCAGTTCAAAACACCTAAAAGGCTTTTCATTAAGTAAATAGACAGCGGAAGAACCAATTTATCAAGTTGGCTTTTAAGAGCCCACATTTTAGCTGACTAGGACAAATACATAATCCTTTTTTGTTCATTCATCAAATACCCCTTGTAATTCACTAGTGTGGATGGCAATAAAACAGTACATTTTTTTACACATCAGTGGCTTTCTTTCGAAAACATTAAGATGATTTGCTTTGAAAAGGCCTTTTTTTTCATTTTTTTTTTTTGTTGTTGTTGTTTCTTTCTTTCTTTGGAAATTGTTATGAGTCCCATTCTTTTCTGATTTTATCATTACACAGAAATTAGAATTGCAACTTCTTCGAAAAGATAAAAAGGTTTCCACACTTTAAAGGGATCCGCATGTTAGTGTCAATTTTCTGTTACAGAGATTCAACAAAAGGTACATATGCCTTTTGACAGGACATAAAGCTTTTTGTTAATTAAATGCTGACACATTAATGAGACTTACATTTGACACCTGAAAACATTTTGGTTAACATTAGTCTGTCTCTCTGTCTATTGCGCAAAAAGTTCTGTAAAAAGCGTCGGATTCATATTTTTTTTGTCCCGTAGACCCGAACCTGTACATACACAATTCCTTCTTTTGTGCATTTAGTTATTTGTGTTTCAAAAAAAGAACAAAAAGTATTTTTTTTTTAATTTTTTATTAAAGAGAATTAGAAATCTATGCTAATTAAAGAAATTTTCGTTAGTAATACATTTAAATATTCAAGGAACTTTTGCAACAAAATTTTATAAATTATTAAACATATGAAGTCATCTGCTGTTGAATAGTATTATTAAATGCAATTTGATACAACAATAAAATATGTGTATGCAAGAGAATCAAAATTAATCGCTTTAAATAAAAAAATAATAATAATAATTAGTAGCATTAATCATGGCTTAATTTGTGCCAGAGTTCAACCCCTGTACTTCCCTGTTTTTAGTAAATATTTAAATATTCGTTGGAATTCACCGGAGCTCATAAATACAGGGCTCCGGAGCCCAGCGCAATAGCGCTTCCGAAAAACCGAAACCTAAATTAACCTTTCCTTTTTCTCCCATCTCCAAATTTTTACTTTCTTTTCTATCAAAACACTTACATGTGACGCAATGTCTCGCACACGTAGGAGATGAGGACGAAATGGGCTCAATTTTTAATACAGTATTTGGACTTAGGCGGGCTTAAGTTCAATCTGTCTTATATTCAAAATTTTATTTATTCATGTATAGAGAAAGAAATTTCCCCTTAACAATACCGTATTCCATTTCAAATCCTTTTAATGCTATTTTGATCAGAATGAAGGGGAAACAGAAGTCATGTTTTTCTATTTTAGTGATATTTGCATATTTTGGTATGTCTAGCATTGATGGCGGTGACGTGTTTATATGGCGCCACTCAAGAGAGCGAACAATGAAATTGATTTCAATTTGATTTTCTTTTGTGACAGTAGGATATTTTTAAATTCGATCGGTTATTTTTGTTTTATTTAGATATCTAATGCAAAAAGAATATTTTCTTTTGTTTTTATTCAACGAACATCAGTTTGGGGTTTTGTTCGTTTGACGTTTTTAGTATTCTATTGTGTACGAGTATGATAATAACGTTAGTAATTTTTCTATTTATTTTTCATCATGAACGCTGCTCATGCCAAGGCTCTGCTTTGCACACTTGTGAAGCCTCTTTCATTTGTAAGTAAGTAAATTGTCATGGATTGTTTGTTATTCTGTTATTCTGATAGAAAGCAATCAGTGTTTCGCCTTTTTCTATAAAAGCATCGAATCTTTCCATTTTACGGTAACACTATATTTCAGAATCATAATCCTTACCTTATTTAATTGCAGAATTGTGCGATTTATCAACATTAAAATTAGACAAAGATTTCTATTCGGAAAGAGTTATAAACAAGGGATAAAGTGGAACAGTTAAGTATATGCAGGTAGATGTATTTAAAAATTTTATTTTACGAAAGGAAAAAAAAGATGCTTTAAATTTTGGAAATAATGCTTGAAATGTAAGTATGTGGATTAGCGTGATTGAGGGGGGGGGGGGGACGCTACGGTTTTAGTACTGCAGTATATTAGGGCTGCGGTACATTTTTGTTAGAAATTAAGCCCTGGCAAAATAAATAAAAGTTCAAATGCTATTAAAAACTATTACCGTTAAAAAATGCAAATTTTTGGCGAAGTTTTAAACACATGAACATTAAAAGCATGATTATTTTAAAATTAAAATAGCATCGAATGGATAAGAATGTAAACAAATAAATACCAGATGTTATTCAGTATTTATTCGAATAAAAATACATTTATAAAACTCGCTCTCATTCAATGAAATCTAAAAATATGAAAATATGCTACATATCATAAAAACATAAATGAAAATTGCAGAAAAAGATTTTTCTACTCTCACTCAAGAACTACAATAAAAATTCCCGCGAATTAGTCTTTAATAGAAGAAGAGCTTTTGCGTAAATAAAAATAACGAATATAAAAATAACGAATTTAGTTCCGATTAATTTACATTTAACAAAACAAAATTAAGAAGCTTAAGGGAAAATAGACACCAAGTGAATGTGAATTACGGATGAACGCTAGCCAACTTTATGTTTCACTTCCAAGACTGACCCATGACAGTTTGATAAAGTAAAGGTGCCGGGTGTAGGATAACGAAGCCCACACATTTTGCCACTCAACATTACAGCATATACAACCAGTGTTGAATTCAGGGGGTTGACTTGGTCGACATCCCCCCCCCCCCGGAACTCTATAATGTCCCCCTGGAGTCACAGAAATCCCTCCCGGAGAAAAGTGTCTTAATTCAACATTGTATACAACATAATGGGGAGCGCCAGTAAATGCGGGCAGGTTCTTCCGTTGCAAGTGTCCGCAATTTACTAGATATTTAGATCGACGTAGAAAACGACTCGTAGCAAGACAGTTAAGGCAGGCCGATGCTAAGAGGGCTTATCTGGTTGGGAAGAACAAAAGTGGAATCTTACGTTACAGGAAAAAATACTTATCCTTCTTGTTCATTCAAATTTGGAAATGTCGAAAATATTTTTTTTTCTCAAAACGGAGATAGGAATGTTCGTTATCCTTTTAATTCCTTATATATTTTTATATCATTTTCCAGTCATCAGTTACAAACGAGCAAAGAATTCTTTTTGGAAACATTAACACAAATTTTAAAATTTTCAATAATTATCTTTCAAATATTTTAAGCTTACAGAGGGATAAGAACCTTCCTATCTATGAGCTGAAAGAAAAAATATTATTGAAATTTCCAAATTTGAATGAACAAGAAGGATAAGTAATTTTTCCCCATAGGATAACGTGGGGATTCCACTTTCTTTTCTTCACCACCAGATAAGTCCCCTTAACCTCCAAAATTTTCCACCTCCTACCATACCAAGTGGGGTATGGTGTTATATACAACTATAACATTTAGTGTTATATGCAATACGAATCGCCAGCAATGGGATTCAACGTCTATTTAAAGCAGTAATGACGACAAAAACGTATGCAAATAGAAACAGTATTAACACATTGTATGCGGAACACGTACTAGTAAGTTTTTGTGGGTTGGAGACAGAAATTATTACTGGTACCGGAAATTTTGTACGGACGAAAAAAGAAGGTGTAATCCAAGAGTGCTTGCTTTTTATTGGTTGTGAGCAGGTTTTAATTTACAGTGGCATGTGTGAACGTAAGTTTAGCCCCTTAATTCTCGCTCCTGTCACATTCACGAATTGTGTCTTTTGCTCAGATTGTTTGGTTCCCACCAGTTTTTATAAGATAGTGTAATTGGCTTTATTTTAGTATCGTTTTACCTGTCATTAACACGCTAACGCCGGCGCCGATATTCATGTTTTTCTCTGTGAGGCGGCGCTCGGATTCATGTTTTGCTTCATCTGGCGGCGCCGCACTTTCGCTTATTTAGACACTGTATGTAATGACACGCCCCTCTCATATTTATTAAATGGAACTCGAATATAATAAGTAGAATTCATTATGAATGTCTGAAAGTTGGTAAGGAGTAAGCAAATTACTTAGAGATATAATTTTATTTACTACACTTAACACGTGCATGCCGGCGAGCATCACCGGTGGGTCACACTTGAATATACGAAAATTCAGTAGAAAGAACAATTCAGTATTGTAAACTTAACCCTAGATCTACCGGGAATTTTATTCAAGTTTTAATAAAACGTTCTACACCAGAATTTTTATTTAAAACTATTTAACTTATTTATTTACCTTATTTTTGTCTGGTTTATATACTTAGTTTATTTTAAAGAAATTTCTGGTTTGAATGAATATTTTGTATGTACCTGTCGGGTCCAATGGACCCGTCTGGTAGACGGAGGGTTAACCTAATTATTTATTTCGATGCAGTTTTTTAAAGCATTTAAAACAGAGTGCTGGCTGGCCCTTACAACTGTTACAATGCGTCGTTACTTTTTAGTTTTCTTCAAAGCATACTGTCTACCTTTTCTTTTGGATAAGCATTTATAACATTCTTTACATCTTTTTTCTTGCGACCCCTTTGTAAGAATGAAGAAAATGCGAACATTTTTGTGATGGCCTTTTTGTGATTGACCTTCCAATTGGCATTTCTTCACTGTGGATCAAAAGATGATCAATAATTTGATCTTTGAATTTTAAAATATTAATATGTTTATCACTCCATTTTTGATGTATGTACCACGCATTTATGAGCGAAGTCCCGCGTATTAATTCTATGATAATTTTTTTGTACCATTTAACGGTTTTCCGTAAACAACTATAATAGGATGACATTTGATCGGCTAAATCAACACCTTTTTTTGCATCATTATAAAAGAAAATAGTATCGGGCTTTAATGTATTATTTTTTCCTTGAATAATGGTACATGTATGATTCCTGGAAGTAGTTAGCATACATACTGGTCTTTTGTCAGTCCATTACAAAAATTTAACTCCATTAGGATTTTCCAAACTCATAATGCCACACCGTTGTTGTTTTTGTTTTGCTTGTGGCGGTAGACATTTTTTGTTCATTTTTATAGTACCACAAATAAATGTTTTTTTCTGCAAAAGTTCTTCAGCCAAAGGGACATTCGTATAGTAGCTTTTTTGTAAATAGTATGCGGTCTTCAAGTAATAATCTATTTATCAATCTT
Source organism: Maratus speciosus (assembly GCA_963932465.1). NCBI lineage: Eukaryota > Metazoa > Arthropoda > Arachnida > Araneae > Salticidae > Maratus > Maratus speciosus. The sequence goes on along the minus strand of OZ010793.1, from coordinate 9,785,162 downwards.
ATTACGACATCATGTGAATGTGTTTTCAAATTTGCGTTGCTTGTTTTCCGGCATAAATATCAATATTATAAATGTAACCTTCCGGAAGACATAGTTTATGTACTTTTATGCCTTACTTATGCCGCTTACCTGGAATATATTAACGAAAACCGAGTCGTCCTCTCCATGGAACCATACTTTCGTCGATTACAATGTTTTTGCCAGGTTTAATAGCATTTTTAAAAGTTTCAACAACCGCTTCAAAAAGGTATGGAAACAAGGCGGACTGGAAGCAGGAAAATACAATGGTAAACCTACGAGTCAACCGGTAAAATCGGGTTTTTAGTTGTTTTCCACCAAGAAAATGACTTGACAGACCGATTGCGTTTTAATGTGGGAAACGAGTTTTAGCTAATTCTGGAATTTCAGCCTCCATCTCGATGAGGTGGTTGTCTCATCGTTCGTATGCCTCCTTGAATTTTGGAGACCAGAAAATTTTTTCGGCATCAGTATTATCTTATAGAAAATCTCTTCTTAAAAGAAGGCGAAATTTTGCGTGTTTAACCTAGATTTCTTTCTCTTTAAAAATATACTGGTAAGCACCTGGAGAAACAACGGTGTCCGTACGAACCATGCTTTTGTTCTGCCGGTTCGCGGTCTATTACCAAAGTTAGTATAAAAAACGGGCTAATAAACATAATTATTATTTTTTTAAATTCAGAGAATAAATTATTGATCACCTTTTGATCAATATTCAACACACTGAAAAATGGCAATTCGATGGCAAATACGTGACAAAAGGGTTCTCGTTTTTTTCATTCGTATAAAGAGTCCGCAAGAAAAAAGACAAAGATGCAAAGAATAATACAAATGTTTATCTAAAAGAAAAGGCAGACAGTATACATCGAAGAAAACTTAAAAAATAACCACGTATTGCAACCTTTGTAAGGAATAGCCATCACTCTGTTTAGAAGAATGCTTTGAAAATTGCATCGAAATAAATAAACAAATAGTATATTAACACATTGCCGACGGCCAATTTTTATCAAATCTGAATTTTAAAACAGTAGAAGCTCTGTTCTGAAAAAACATTTGTAAATTCGTGTTCTAGATTGGTTTCCCAAGTTTATGCATCGATAAAAATCTTTCAATGTACGAATTTAATATAAAATGTCTTACAATCTAAAGAAATATAGACAACATGATATAAATGTATTTTCTGTTTGGTAGAAACCACGCCTTCAATGGAAAAGTTGAGTGTGACTCACCGGTGATGCACGGCGCCTGATGCGACAGTCAACCGTGGCTCACCGGCGATGCACGCCGCATCACCGGCAAAAGTGTAGAAGCTCCTCTCTGTTCTGAAAGGCTTTTGTAAATTGGTGTTCTAGATTGTTTCCCGAGTTTATGCATCGGCAAATATCTTTCAATGTACGAATTTAATATAAAATGTCTTACAATCTAAAGAAATATAGTCAACATGATATAAATGTATTTTCTGTAAGGTAGAAACCACGCCTTCAATGGAAAAGATGAGTGTGACCCACCGGTGATGCACGCCGCCTGATGCGAAAGTCAGCCGTGACCCACCGGCGATGCACGCCGCCTGATGGTACAGTCGAGCGTGACCCACCGGTGATGCACGCCGGCGTGAATGCGTTAAATAAGGTGAATATTTCTTTTTCAAAAAAGGGGTGCTATCAAGCAATTTGAATTTTTAAACCGTAATTTAATTCGAGCAATATTTAGTGCTCATTTTCGAAAAGTTGACCGCGTGCAATGTCTTATTAAAGAGGGATTATGTATTTTTTCCGCATTGAATGTATTTTTATTTCTTTTAAAGCTAGTTTATCGGAAACTTCTGCAAAGAAAGAGAATTGAAATGTTAAATTTCTTTCGAATTTTGAGCAGAACTAAAAACATTCGATTCTAATTCGCAAGCACATACATAGTATTAAAAAGAAATGAAAGCAAAAGATTTATAACAAAAGTTTTCAACAAGAATTTTAACAAAGATTATTTTGATTATACAAAATATCAAATTAAATTCGTACTTTTATATAAAAATTTTCACAGCTATAAGAAAAATAAAGATATAGTAGGAGGAATATAAAAATATAGAGTTTATTTGCCTTTTTCAAAAGAATTCAGCAATCTGAAATGAAAAATAGTGAATATTTACCGTTTTGCACATTATTTTAAGAAAAAAAAATCTACATTGCAAATATCAAGACTAAGAATGCAAAAAAAAGTCGGTTATTACATGAAATTTAGCAAAACATATCTTATTGCTTACATGAAAGGAATTTTATTTGGTTTTTAAAATAACTCGGGGATCGTACCCGGGCTTCCCGGGTTAAAGAATATAGGTGAAAACGTTTTTTTCAATTGAAAATTAATATTTGTTTATATGCAATAAATTTTTCAGATTGCCCACTTGCATTAAAAAAGCATTTTTCATATGAAAAATATGAATTTTACAATCAAATAAATTTTTGAAATGTATCAAAAGCGATATTTTCTTATTAGCCGCATGCTAAGAGTTATTTGACCAAGATTTTGCTACTTACGGCATCCTTTTATATTATGATATTTTCAGAACTTATACATATCTGTTAAATTTGTTTTTTATTTATATGTACTGTATATTAATCGTAAGAAAATGATGAAGTGTTTATTTTGTTTTAAGGGCAAACGGATTAACCTTTCGTAATCGAGCTGCGCCCCATGTAAATAAATTAAAAATATTTCATGATTTAAAATTGTTTTTAAAATCATAGACAATCAGCAAACTGAGATGAACTTTGCAAACAAATTCCATTCTTAAAATACCTCATTATTTCTCTCTTGTCTGCAAAAATGAAAGGTATCTAATTTTCACCATTTTGAAGAAATTTCATATTCATTTCAAATCAAATCATTCATTTAATTTCAAATTAAAATATAAAAGTGGGGATATTTAAAAAAAACAAAAAACAGATAGTGCGATCACATATGCAAATGAACAGCTTTTATTGAAAAGAAAATATATATTAGTAAAATTGGTTCAGAGGAAAGATCAGGGCAGATAACTAAAAAAAAAACACTTGGGTTTTAAATATACTAGGGGATCGTACCCGGGCTTCCCGGGTTAAAGAATATAAGTGAAAATATTTTTTTTTAAATTGAAAACTAACAATTTTTTTTTATATGCAATAATTTTTTTAGATTGACCACTTACATTAAAAAAGCATTTTTCATATGGAAAATACGAATTACACAATCAAATAAATTTTTTAAATTTATCAAAAGCGATATTTTCTTATTAGCCGCATGCTGAAAGTTATTTGCCAAGATTTTACTACTTATGGCATCCTTTTATATTCTGATAATTTCACAGCTTATACATGTCTGGTAAATTTGTGTTTTATTTATGTTATTTTGTTTATTTATTCATAGGGAAGTTTTTTTAAAGGAAATTAGCCGTAAGAAAATGATGAACTCTTTATTTTGTTTTAAGGGCAAACGGATTAATCTTTCGTAATCGAGCTCCGTGCGATATAGATAAATTAAAAAATATTTCATGCTTTAAAATTGTTTTTAAAACCATGGACAATCAGTAAACTGAGATAAACTTTGCAAACAAATTCCATTTGAAAAAAAAAAATCCTATTTGGTGATCTAAAAATTTAAATTGTAAATATGTTAGATTTGTGTTTTTTTAATATTATTCTCTTATTTGTTTATAAAAGAAGTATTAATTTCGTTAATTTGTCTTTCACAAATATGTTAGTTTGGTGGTTTTTTAATATTATTCTTTTATTTGCTTATAAAGGAAGTATTAATTTCATTATGCAAAAATAATCAGAAGCAAATGCTGAAAAATGTTTGTTGCTTTATGTGCAAAATGTTTATTATTTTATGTATTGAAACCGGCACGTGATAAGATAAACTTAAAAAAAATCATGCTTAAAAATTATTTTAGAAAATATAATACATCAGTCAATGAATACCGTTTTTAAACAAATTGCATTTGAAAGCCCATTTATTTCCCTATGCGACAAAAATTGAAAATGTATGATGGTCAGAAGATTGAAAAAATAAAGTAGCGAAAATTTCAAGACCGAAATTTGATCGTGAAGTATTGCCATTCGCAAAATGACGTCAGCATTACGCACAGATAAGTTTGTTCTTTATAATATAGATACATAATCAGTAAAATATAATAAAGATCAGTTATTAGGATGTGGTTATCAATTGAGGCTCTTATGCTTGGATTTCCGGAATTAAAACAGCAATTTTCACCTTCTCAAAATTTGCATACGCACTTCTCATATCCATATTCATCATTTTTAAAAAAAGAATTATTATTATTATTTTTTTATCATTTAAAAATCATTTTAACTCAAAACTTGAAATCAAGATCGCCAGTGACATCTTCATCTTTTATGTGAACAGACGCACTCTTTATTTGAGATTCTAATCTCAATTTTGGAGAGTACAAATTTCCGTAATTTATTGTTTTTAGACGCATTTGTGTTAAAAGGCTTAGTTTTATCTAAGAAAATGATAGTTTTCTTTTAAATATGACTTCATTTTCACTTAAATAAGCATTTCGCCTAGTGCCTGAAACTTAGTATCAGTACACATGCAGAAGGAAAATCACAATGGAAAATTTATGAGGAAAAATGCGTGTTTTCAAAAGCAGTATGTCATTTTCCGTTATTATGCCTCCAATATAATATTCTGCTCCTAATGAGATTTTGCGCCACTAAACCCTATACAACAATTTTTATCAACAATTTTGAATTTTTATCAGAAAATAGCATGAATAAATTTTAAAATACCTCATTATTTCTCTCTTGTCTGCAGCAATGAAAGCTATCTAATTTTCATCATTTTGAAAAAATTTCATAAAATGCTTTTAAAATTAAAATATAAAAGTGGGGATATTTAAAAAAAAAACAGATAGTGCGACCATATCTACAAAGGAAGAGCTTTAAAAGTATATATATTAGTAAAATTGGTTCAGCAGAAAGATCAGGGCAGATGACTAAAAAACACACTTGTGTTTTAAATATATAGATTATATAAAATTAGGAAAAATTATATTAAGCAAATTATGTTATTTTGATAAAATTATAGTAGAATGTCCTAAAGAATAACATTAAAATTTTATTATTCGAGAGAATTTTCGGCAAAAACTTCAGGAACACGATATTATTTTAAACCACGAATTATTTGTTTGCTTGTCTAACTTGGCGAAGCAAATCCATCCAGGCGAGAATCATCAATTTCTGTAATATAAATCGCTATTATTTCCATGTCACCTCTCTTTTATACAGACACTCTACATTTTTGTAAAACATTGCGTTTATCAGTGTGTGCTTTCAATTACATTATTTTCAAAAGTGAAGCATTTTCACCCGTGAAGAATTTCAAATCAGTTGGGCTGTGAAAATGACGCACTACTAGAAAATATAATTCAGATTTAAGAATTAAAATGCACGCTTTTTTATAAAATGACGTTATTTGCATCCGCTAAAGCAATTCACTTTTACAATCCCAGTCTTAAACTTCGTCTATAGAAAAGTATGTATATGACATCATTATCACGGGATAAAAGACAATATTCTTGACATAGCCCATGTTTTATTTTCAACTTTTTTTTCCGGTTTTATGAGAAAATTGCAACAAAAAGATACAGTATCGCCTATTTTCGATTATTTTCCGTTTACTTTCAATAGAAATGGGGTACTTCTGTTACCACGGTTAGAAAAATGGTATTAAAAACTACAAAAAAATTAATATCTCAAAAATAAATTAAGATACAACTTTCAACCATATTGCATTCAAAATAGCATTTTTTTTTTTTTTTTTTTTTTTTTTTTTTTACTTATACGATGGTGTAAAAATTTTAAATGTGCGATGTTTAGAAGTTTAAAAATTTGCAGTAGGGAAAATTGTAAAACCAAAATTTTATTTCAAATTTCAAAGTGTTGCCATTCGCAAAATGACGTATGCGTTACGCACAGAAATGTTTGTCCTTTATAATATAGATAATCGCACTTTACTTTGAATTATACTCATTGTTGCCAATTTATCGCACGTTTTTGTAAGTGACTAGCGCTATTTTTGTGTCGTGAATTTTGATTTATTTGAAAACAGATAATCACCGACTCAAAAGAGGTAAGGTTATTATTCGGAAATAGCGATAAAAATTTGAAATAAAATAACGGTATAAATTGACAACACTGAAATTAATTATTTGCTTAATTTGTATAAAAACAAGAGAATGGGATTCTTTGCGCTCAGATCGAATGGGCGAAATGGAAGGAATTTCAGATTATATTTAGAATTTCTCTTTAGCAAATATTCTACATCGAGCCAAATTTTATTCTAGAATTTTAAGTATTCTACGAATGAAATATTTACAAAATTTTAAATACTATATTAACAGCTTAAAAGTTGACGATTTATTTTATATTATCGGAATTCTTTATTTGATACTCAAGCTGAAAATATCGTGACGTACAACGATAGCACAAGAAACATGAGAAAATTAGTAAATAAACTTTAAATGCTGCGATTCAGTGTAAATAGTATTAGATATTTATTTATTGTTAAATTATTTTCAAGGAGCCATAAAGTGTAAAACGTATATGTAATCCAAACTCGTTAAGATGAATGATAGCTATTAATTTATTGTTTATTTATTTATATTTTAACCATTTAGAAAAATGGTTATTGTCATCGTCAGGGTAGAAAATCAAAGGGATATCAGAAGCTTTTTATTGGTTGAATCCGCATTTTATTCGTTTTCTAATTGGTCTATGCAGTAATCTGTATTTCCCTTTACTTTCAACAGAGGTAGATACTTCCGTTGCCACTATGACAAAAAAGTAATAAAGACTACAAAAAAAGAAAAATTAAAAAATAAAAAATAAAATAAATAACTCAGAAACAAATTGAGATATAGCTTTCAAGCAAATTGCATTTAAAAGTACAATTTTTTCTCTATACGACGGTGTGAGATGTTTAGAAGTTTAAGAATGAAATGTCATTTAAAATGGGAAATCTGACGACCGAATCCGAATCGAACGACCGATCTGAATTTACTATTTTGTAATCTATGTCTAAATTTATATTGCAAAAATTTTCCACATATATTCGTAAATATATATGAAATTTACTAATTATATATTCAAATATCAAAAAATCGAACACAGCTTCCTCAGTAGAACCTCGGTTATCCGAAGTAATTGGGACCGACCCTCTTTCGGAAAATCGAAAATACTTCAATTTTAAGATAAGGGCAAATATCTGCGTTATTTCTTATTATAGTAACAATTGCTTAATAAAAATAAATCAATTGCAAATTAGAAACAAGAACAAACTACCTGAATTTTAATTTTGAAATTAAGTACCTTTTACATATTTCACAAGGGTTTGACACAAAGTTTTGCTGGTTGAAGTTTCGATTGCATTTGCTTTTTAAGCTCGATCATTAAGTTTTCTTAATACTATTGGTTCACCAGTATCACAGTCATTCTGCTGCTTTTTACATAAAACTTTTAATATTTTTGCAGTATCTCTCTTCATAACACTAACCTAACCGCTGCAATACCAATGCTGTGTTACTGAGCTTATTTTGTAATACTCTCACCCGATTCTACATAATTTATGACTTTAATTTTTTCTTCTATACTTAGAGCAATGTGGGTTTTTTTTTTGCCTTTTCTTTGTACACATGATAAAAATGAAAATTTTTACTTTAGTAAAAATCTCGTACGGGAGGTCAAGTTAAACTCAAAGAAATTCTAAGAAAGGGGATCCAAAATATTTATCTGTACTCGTGGTTCGGAAAGGACCGCTTGCACACAAGGAATGTGATAGTAAAAAAGAAGAAAAAGAAAAAAAAAGCTCTAAAAATGGTTTCAGTTAAAAGAGTTTCGCATAAAAGAGGTTCTATTGTACTTTTTAAAGCAATTTTTTTTTCAGAAAATGTCAAAAATGTTTTTTTAAGAAGATTTACGTGACTCGATGTTCATGGAAAGGGGGGCGTAAGTGACCAATTACTTATTATTGAACATCTATCACACACATAAGAAAATTTAAAAACGGTATTCGATTTTTCGGCGCTTAACCCTTTGAGCTCTGATGGTAGAATTTTCTACCATTTAATTTTAATTCCGAAATGTCACACTGGCACCGGAATATTTGACCAAATTTATTTGAAAAATGTTTGATGCATTTTTAGGTGCGTTCGTAATTATATAAATACGTAGCACCTATAGTCGTCGTTCAGTCCGTCTGTCCGTCTGGCCGTCTGTCCGTCCGTCCGCATATAACAGAGCAAGAACTACCCAACAGAATGGTCTGAAATTTCAAATGTATGATTGGTGTAAAATTTTGTCGAGCCATTTCAAATTTTATAAAAATCGGATGTATAGTTTAATTACAGGGACAGTCAAAAGTTTTTCTTTACATTACGGCCAATGGGAAAAATTATTGCAAGTGCATTTTAATGTTGTTACAGCCTTCCGAATCATCTGAAATTTTAAATATATAATTGTTGCAAAATTTTGTCGAGCTATTTCCATTTTTATGAAAATCGGATGTATAGTTTAATTACAGGGACAGTCAAAGGTTTTCCGTTACATTACGGCCAATGGGAAAAAATTATTGCAAGTTCATTTTAATGATGTTACAGAATACGAATGGTCTGAAATTTTAAATATATAATTGCTGTAAAATTTTGTCTAGCCATTTCAAATTTCATGAAAATCGGATGTATAGTTTAATGACAGGGACAGTCAAAAGTTTTCCGTTGCATTACGGGGAATGGGAAAAAAAAATGCAAGTGCATTTTAATGATGTTACAGACTATGCACTTATGAAGTGCAAAAAAATATACATTCAGTACAATATGGGGTGCAAAAAAATAATTATAAAACTAGTTATAGTACGAACGCACCTCATTTGCCACGTTTGACGAGCAATTTCCAACTTGTTTCATTTATATCGTAAACCGAATTTTCAATTCGAAAGATACTGGTGCCAATGTGACATTTGGAATTTTGAAGACGTTTACCCAGCAGAGCTCAAATGGTTAACCCTCCGTCTACCAGACGGGTCCATTGGACCCGACAGGTACATACAAAATATTCATTCAAACCAGAAATTTCTTTAAAATAAACTAAGTATATAAACCAGACAAAAATAAGGTAAATAAATAAGTTAAATAGTTTTAAATAAAAATTCTGGTGTAGAACGTTTTATTAAAACTTGAATAAAATTCCCGGTAGATCTAGGGTTAAAGGATTAATGCCTTTAAATTTCATGCATTTCCATTCTAAATGACTTTCTGAGGGCCGGAAATATTTGCATTGTTCAGCGAGATTTTTTTTCTTTTCTTTCTGGGAGGAGAGGGGCACAACCTTAATTTGAATTTACATTTAAAAATATATTACAGTATACAAGGTTCTTTTACATAAGGTTGTTCCATTTGAAGGACAGCCAATCAGAGCAGAGCAGGGCTGTTACGTCATGTGGCGGACAAGATCGGAGATCGACTAGCCGTGAGAAAGTAAATGGATGCGTAAAATAACGGAATATGAAGTAAATAAATTTTTAAAAAGCAGATCTACGAAAGTAAATTGAACAAAATCACTTTCCTTAGAATAATTTGTTCAAACACTGATTGGAGTTAATTAAATATAAAATATATAATTGTTAAATAATATCGCGATACGTTTGTTTACATTCAAATGCTTGAGTAAATTCCCGAAAAAAAATTACATTTTTAATGCGTAAAGTACAAATGAAATTTTTAAACTATTGCAAAATAAAATGAATTATATGAATATGATGGCACAGCAGTAATAAAATGACTAGAATTATCAAACAGAATAAATTAAACAAAAGTTACGCATCAAAACTTTTAACAATAATGCATTGTCCGATTACTAGATATAAGTTTTCAAAATTTTCGAATGTCACTATGCTTATTCAGGAATCAAAATAATACAAAAATATTACTCTATAATTAAACTAATTCTATTATGAAAAAAAATGTGCTATACATATTTTTTAGATTATGATATACAAATAGCAATATCGTTATTTCATGTATACAAAATTTCAGCAAAAACTGAAAAATTTAAAACAACTTCAGTTCTAAAATTTCCATGTTATTATAAAATACATCGAATATAACATTTCTCTATACAAATAAGAAACAATAGAAAGAAAATTTATGGAGATATACAGATTTAACAATGAATTAACATTTTCAAAAAATAGAAAGGAAGAAAAAATAAGAACCATTATCATACTTTCAATAAATCAATATGTGACTAATACTTTTTACACACTATTATTATATTATTTATCAGGTAGCAAAATCATTGATCCTCATCTATCTATTCTATTATATATATACTAGCAAACCCCGCGGCTTTGCTCGCGTAATATTTGAAATATGCCAAGTGATATTTATATGTCTAATTTTTTGTCAAAAGTTACTAACTAAATTTTTATTTTATTAAAAGGTAATATTTTATTTTATTAAAAGGTTTTTTTTTTTATTAAAAGGTACTTATTACTTTTAGGAATAATTCAAAAATTACTATTTAAAACACAAGTTTGACTAAACATCATTTTTACACTGTATTAGGCAGAAATGAGACTTAAATTAATAAAATGAAATAAAACTAAATAAATGATGATTTAGAAAATATTTTGAAACTTTTATGCCCAATTAATACGCTCATTTCAGTATTCATTTGAAGTTTTGAATTTTTTTGAAACCATCTTCTTACATCTTAAAATTAACCATCATGTCAAATTCCAAGTCCTACCACCTCTCACAACATTACGGGCTATGTTGAAACAGGAACTGTCACCATTAATTTGCCAACATTAATTTTGAAATCGGTTTGTTATTTCCTAATGTTCCTGAGAAACGTAATTTAAAAAGCTTTTAAAGCCCTTTTTTAGAAAGTTTGTTGTTCCTGTGAACCCCAGGTGGTAGAATCATCGGCATAAAATATAGCCTGTGTAGGATCAGAGACTGTTACCATTGATTCGAAACTATTACTTTTATAATCAGTTTATATTCCCTGAAATTGCATAGAATCGTAATTTAGAACTTTTTTAGAATGCTTTTCGCACCTCCCCTTCGCTTCACCCATTTTTAATTCGAATTTATTTTCGACGTTCCTTCGAGGGCATTTATATTTTATAAGTAGCTACCATGTCATATTTAAAGTTTCTAGCCTTTTCAGTATCACGGAAATCGCAATTTAGAAAGTTTTTAGCTCCTGCAACCCTCTGGTGGTAGTGGAACAGACATAAAATATAGCTTATGTTTGAGCAGGTTCTATCACCAAAATTTGTTATCATTATTTTTTTAATCGGTTTGGTAATTTATAAGTTTGCTTAAAAATTGTAATTTATAACGCTTTTCTCTCACTTCATTTTTTTTAAATTTGGAATTTTTTTTCGTCTGTTCTTAGAAAGCAGTTGCATCTTGTAAGTAAATACCATGCCATACTTCAAAATGTTAGACCCCTCAGTTGTGCAAAAAATGCAAATTAGAACATGTTTTGCTTTTGCAACCCTCAGATGGTAGTGACAGCAACATAAAATATAAGCTATGTTATAGCAGGGACTGTCACCATTGATTTGCAACCATTACTTTTGAAGCAGCTTTGGTATTTCCTTAGATTGAGTAGAAATCGTAATTTAGAACGTTTTTAGGACGCTTTTCGCGCATTTTCACCCCCCTTTTTAAATTTCCTATTTTTTCGAAACTGTTCTTAAAGATAATTTATATCTAATAAATATGTACCTTGCCTAATTTTAAGTTGCTAGCCCCTACCGATCACAAAAATCGAAATTTAGAACGCTTTTTTGCTCCTACAACGTCTTGGTGACAGTGATACCGACATAAAATACCGTCTATGTTAGAGCAGAGGCTGTCAGCATCAATTTCCTACCATTACGTTTGAAATCAGATTAATTCTTCCTGAGATATTGCCGACAAATCGGCAATTAGAACGTTTTTAGAACGCTTTTCGCGTATTTTGCTCCTGCATCTCCTCTGGGATAGTGGAAACAGATATAAAATATAGCCTATCTTGGAGCAATATCTGTCACCATCATTTTTGCACCATTATATTTGAAATCGGTTCAGTACTTCCTGAGATTGCATAGAAATCGCAATTTAGAACGTTTTTTACAACGCTTTTTGCGCATTTTAACCACCTTTTTAAATTTCGATTTTTTTAGGAAATGTGCTTAGAGATCATTGATATCTTATAACTAACTACCAATCCAAATTTCACGATTCTAGGCCCTTTCGTAACGCAAAAGCCGCAATTTAGAACGTTTCTTGCTCCTGCACCCCCTTTGGGGTAGTGGCACCGAAGTAAAACATCGCCTATGTTGGAGCAAGGGTTTTCACCATCATTTTGACGCCATTATTTTTTAGATCGGTTTGATATTTCCTGAGATTGTGTAGAATCCACAATTAGAACGTTTTTTGCATTTCGCGCATTTTCACCCCTTTTAAATTTCGAATTGTTTAAAAACTGTTCTTAGAAATCCTTTATATCTAATAAGTAGCTAATATTTCAAATTTCATATTTCTAGGCCCTTCGGTAACGCAAAAAATTTTTAGAACGTTTTTTGCTCCTGCACCCCCTTTCGGGTAGTGGCACCGACATAAAACATAGCCTATGTTGGAGCAAGGGTTGTCACCGTCATTTTGACACCCTTATTTTGACACCATTATTTTTTAAATCGGTTTGGTATTTCCTGAGATTGTGTAGAAACCACCATTTAGAACGTTTTTTAGAACGATTTCGCGCATTTTCACCCCTTTCAAATTTCGAATTGTTTAAGAACTGTTCTTAGAAATCCTTTATATCTAATAAGTAGCTAATATTTCAAATTTCATATTTCTAGGACCTTCAGTAATGCAAAAATCGCATTTTTAGAACGTTTTTTGCTCCTGCACCCCCTTTCGGGTAGTGGCACCGACATAAAACATAGCCTATCTTGGAGCAAGCGTTGTCACCATCATTTTGACACCAATATTTTTTAAATCGGTTTGGTATTTCCTGAGATTGTGTAGAAACTACCATTTAGAACGTTTTTTAGAACGCTTTTTGTGCATTTTCACCCCTTTTAAATTTCGAATTGTTTAAGAACTGTTCTTAGACACCATTTATATCTTATAAGTAACTAATATTCAAAATTTCATATTTCTAGGCCCTTCAGTAACGCTAAAATCGCATTTTTAGAACGTTTTTAGCTCGTACACCCCCTTTGGGTTAGTGGCACAGACATAAAACATAGCCTATCTTGGAGCAAGCGTTGTCACCATCATTTTGACACCAATATTTTTAAAATCGGTTTGGTATTTACTGAGATTGTGTAGAAACTACCATTTAGAACGTTTTTTAGAACGCTTTTTGTGTATTTTCACCCCTTTTAAATTTCAAATTTTTTAAAAACTGTTCTTGGACATCATTTATATCTTATAAGTAACTAATATTCCAAATTTCATATTTCTAGGCCCTTCAGTAACACTAAAATCGCATTTTTAGAACGTTTTTTGCTCCTACACCCCCCTCTGGGGTAGTGGCACCGACATACGATATAGCCTATGTTCTAAGTTGGGCGAACACCATCATTTTGATACCGTAACTTTTGGAATCGGTTCGGTAGTTCCAGAGCTTACCTCCTACAAATAAACAATTTTTTCCTCTTTATAATAGGAGTATAGATAATCCAAACGGAAATTTCGTTCCGAACGCCTAGATTTCGAGTTCTACCGCATGGATTTTTACAGAACTTATACCGTTAGATAGGTATCGTTCCAGGGAAGGTTTTAAGCTATAACACATCATTCTACCTAGATTAGTTATAGAAGTATGACGGAAAGCTCTGTTATTTTGGACTTTGTTGCTTCATATTTCCTTAAATATCCGGGCTCCTATTGATTGTAGAGCTTAGATCTCGCGCCAAAAGTAGCTCCGAAGCACCCAAGCAAACTTTCCCCCTCGATTATTTTGCCGTCTTTCGATTTCCTCTAACTCTATTAGGGGCCCGCGTAGGGCCCCTTTAAAATATTTTTCGTAGTAATTTCAGCAATTATCTTAAATTATTGGTTAAGACCGCCACCCTCCCGATTCATGTATCTACGGAAAGGTTGCATGAAGGAGTTTCGTTCAGATACGCTTTCGTTAAGAATAGTGTGCGCTCCCTGGTGGTGGAATGAGGAACTAACATAACGCGATATTGTTAAAATTAGGAAATCTAGCAATGCGATCTGTTTTAAACTTTGAGATAGTTCATAACACATAATCTATTATCTATTCTATTCTATATATATATATATAAAATCTATTATATATTCTATTATCTATTATATATATATAATCCAAACGGAAATTTCGTTCCGAACGCCTAGATTTCGAGTTGTACTGCATGGATTTTTACGGAACTTATACCGTTAGATAGGTATCGTTTCAGGGAAGGTTTTAAGCTATAACACATCATTCTACCTAGATTAGTTATAGAAGTATGGCGGAAAGTTCTGTTATTTTGGACGATAAGGTTACCATTTTATTTCTTGGCGAAGTTTTTTGTTGTTGAAAAAATTGAAACGGCTATTACACCTAGAAAAATAAAAGACAAAAAACTGTTACTAATTTTATTTAAAATCGTTAAAAAAGAAAAAAAAGAAATCCATTTTAATGAGTGATAATATTAAAAAACGAATATATTTAATTTAAACATGAAAGAGAATGTTCGTAATACTTAAAGAATTACTCAGTTGAAATATTGCAATTGAAATAATATTTGGCGATTTATCTTTTGCATCAGGTTAAGAAAAATGCATCTGAAAATTGATAAAATGATATCAAGGAAGTTCCCCATAAGCGCATGCTCAGCATTATTTGAAAAAAATTATAGAATATTCTTCTCATAAATATATATATATCCATAAAAAAATCGGCAGAACCTCTATTTAGCATTCCTAAAAAAATAATGAAAATTTCATTTTTTGCGATTTAGCGCTGGATGGCGATACGATAAAATTTTGAATAATACTATGATAAATATTCTTTAAGAAAAACTTTTTCAACTCTCGATACGAAGTTAGTTTAAGTAAGTTTAACTTAAATAAATACATATTTATAACTGCAGTTTTGTCATATACATTTATATATATAACAATGAAATTTAACGATCGCATTTATGCCGTTTACAATGAAATTTAAATGGATTAAAAGTGTTTCAAACTCAAATTAAGGTGCGATTCTGAGCATTGGCAATTTGACTTCGATATTGTTAGTGTCAGAGACAACAAGAGAGTTTTATTGCCATGGAAACAACAATTTAATATCGAAATGTTTAATGATAGCATTCTTAATTAAAATACCCTTAAAACTTATCCAGCCGGTGACACCGTATAAAATTAAATAGCTCAATACAAGTAACACGCAATTTGCATATATTATATAAGCTTACAGCAAAAATACTAAACTAATCCACAGTTTAAGTTTAAATTCATTGAGCATTAGGCATTTAATTACTTATTTAACAAGGAATTTAGAAATGCATTTCAATCTCTTGCATTTGGCAAGGAAACCTATTGGTTCACCAAAGAGCGTCGAGCGTTCGTCTGTTCGCGCCAAATACTCGTTTTTTTTTTTTTTTTTTTTTTTTTTTTTTACAGATTTTCTACTGCGATTCGACCGCTATATTTTTACCGATCTTTTTTACATACATTAGTCATTTTATTAGCATTTCCTTTTTCAAAATATTTTGAGTATGCGTTTTAAGGAGACCTTCCTTGTGAGTAACAGTTTTTATTATTATTATTATTATTATTATGTATCTCTTACAGAAAAAACTAGCAGATGTAATTATAAAAATAATGATATTACATAAATAGCAGTTAATATTATAAAAGTGGAGTCATGTAAATTTTAATGCAAACGTTTGCCCCTCCCCCCCCCCTCCCCCCCACACACATATTATAAATAATTTAATTTCAGATATTTAAAATATTTTTCGCGTACTTTACTACGGATACATGCTATTTTGTTTTTCCATAAACTTATGAGTTTTATAGCCTCGAACTCAGATCAACAAATATTGTCCACTCTCTCTCTCTCTCTTTTTTTTTTTTTTTTAACATATATCGCCAATTTTTCTTTTAGAAAAGTCTACTGTTTCAAATGTTAAGTACTAAAGATTATTCTTAAGAAAATTTATACAATTTTGCGTTATTAATACCACAAAATAAAATATTTTGCAATAAAAATTGCTTACTGAAATACATTTTCGATTGTCTTTTTAATTCGTCATCCCATTTTCAGTTTCTTTTTAAGGTTTTTGATATTGGATTAATCTTCCGTAATCAGGTTACCTGCTAATTAGTGTATTTACTGAACTATTTAGATGTTTCTTTTATATCTGAAAGAGTCAGATCAGTGATCAGACAGTGACTGTCAGACAGTGATCGCGATTGTAGAAGATTACATGAAATTTGTACTTAGCTATTAGTAAATTTATGTTTTTTCATGATGAAGCAAACGGAGAACAGAAGATTTAGTATTATATATATTTTTATTTGCAGTTATTTTACTGTCACTAAAAAATAAATATTTGGGAAAAAAATTTGAAATTCCAATGGTGGCTTGTGGAACAATATTTGTCGATTTATCATTTTAGCCTAGATAAAAAAAAAGTACTTGAAATGCAGATAAAATTGAAAATAGAAATCATTATAAAGCAAGTTCTTCTGATGCACAATCCTATTCGCTAAACTGGAGAAAAAATTAACGATTTTAGGTTTATTTAGGCAGCAGACTGAAGAATAATGTAATTTTGAAATTAAAATGTGTATTTATTTCTCCGTGTTATTGCACTCTTTAGAGAAATGAAAAAAGGTCTTCGATGCATCAAAAAGATTATTTCGTTATATTATAAAGTGTTAGGTTATTAAGTTTTGTATAACTGACTTTATTTGTCATTTACAAAGAGTATTTTTGGCGAAAGATCTATAATTCAGCCAACAGCAATTTGACTTTATTTAATGGGATGTAGTCTGGCGCATAATTACGTATGTTTTACGAGTGTTAACTCTGGTAAATTTGTAACCATATAGTTTGCAAACATTTCTAATGTTTGCCGTAAAACTTAGCTGTGCACCCGATTATGGACGATTGGGAAGATTTTGATTGGATGAAAACAAGAGGTTTATTTTTCTATCATAATGAGTTATCGAGTTTTTTTTTCAGGTTAACAGTTACATAATTGCAAGTGGTATATATATATATAAAGGAAATGGTAATGCAAATGACATTATTTTAATTTTATTCAAACACTTCATTTTTAAAAAACCACTTTTATGTGATTTACATTTCTTTTAATGAAAGTTAAAGACTTTTTGTGTGCAAACAATTTATTACATTTTTTTTTACCGTATTTACTCTGCTGTAATCCGAAGATAGAAAACTGCTGTAGACCTGCTAGAAGACGAGTATTACAAAATATAATGCAACGTAGAGAGAAATTGTATTTAAGCTACCAGAACCACACATAGCACCAAGCTGAGAAACCCGGAGTTCAAGAACTATCAAACGAAAGTGAATAATCCGAACATAAGTAATGTTCAGTGGCCACTCCCTGCAATCATTGTAATTATCTCTCATTTTAGTAGTGTGGTGACTAGAGAACATTTTAACATTTCTGATTATCATAACGGCCGTATTTTCTTCCCAACCTCTGCTTTAAATATATACTGTAAAAATAGAGTTACTTCTCAATAGCCCGAATTTTGCCTAACCCATAAGATAATATAATAGCTAAATGGCATTCGCATAGTATTCAGCAAATGCGGAAAGATTTTCCCGGTGAAGGTCCATATTAATTTAAAATACAAGGTCGAATTCATAATTTTGTTTGATCAAGGATCATTTGGAGAATGGACCAGCGAAGCGGGTGTAGTCTGCTAGTCTATCTATCTATTATATATATATAAAATCCAAACGGAAATTTCGTTCCGAACGCCGAGATTTCGAGTTCTACCGCATGGATTTTTACGGAACTTATACCGTTAGATAGGTATCGTTCCAGGGAAGGTTTTAAGCTATAACACATCATTCTACCTAGATTAGTTATAGAATTATTACGGAAAATTCTATTATTTTGGACTTTGTTACTTCATATTTCCTCAAATATCTGGGCTCCTATTGGTCGTAGAGCTTAGATCTCGCGCCAAAAGTAACTCCGAAGCACCCAAGCAAACTTTTCCCCGCGATTATTTTGCCGTCTTCCGATTTCCTCTAACTCTATTAGGGACATGCGTAGGGCCCCTTTAAAATATTTTTCGTAGTAATTTCAGCAGTTATCTTAAATTATTGGTTAAGACCGCCACCCTCCCGATTCATGTATCTACGGAAAGGTTGCATGAAGGAGTTTCGTTCAAATACGCTTTCGTTAAGAATAGAGTGCGCTCCCTGGTGGTGGAATGTGGAACTAACATAACGCGATATTGTTAAAATTAGGAAATCTAACAATGCGATCTGTTTTAAACTTTGAGATAGTTCATAACACATAATCTATTATCTATTCTATTATATATATATAAAATCTATTATCAATTCTATTATCTATTATATATATAAAATCCAAACGGAAATTTCGTTCCGAACGCCTAGATTTCGAGTTCTACTGCATGGATTTTTACGGAACCTATACCGTTAGATAGGTATTGTTTCAGGGAAGGTTTTAATCTATAACACATTATTCTACCTATATTAGTTTTAGAATTATGACGGAAAATTCTGTTATTTTGGGCGATAGGGTTACCATTTTATTTCTTGGCGAAATTCATCGTTGATAAAAAAAAAATTGAAACGGCTATTAAACCTCGAAAAATAAAAGAAAAACTGTTACTAATTTTATTTAAATGAAAAAAAAAAGAAAAAAAGAAGAAGAAAATCCGTTTTAATGAGTGATAATATTAAAAAACGGAAACATTTAATCAAAACCTGAAAGAAATATTTGTAATGCTTAAAAATTAATTTAATAAGAAATATTACACTTGATACGCAATATTTGGCTCTTTATCGCTTGCGTTAGATATGGAAACGAATCTGAAAATTTGATTAGATGAAATTTTAACGACATTTTCTTTTTGTTCTGTTCTTTTCTTTTTTTTTATATCTAATTGTCCCATCACGTGACTTACAGAAGAAACAAGCAGATGTAATTGTGAGTCACATGTGTAATTACTATTTGTTTCTTTACAATTTTTTATTTTTCTTTTGTCACCAAACGATGTGATTTTAAGCAAAAAATGCATAAGCGTGACATTAGCTTGAGGATGTTCTCACAAATGGTGTTTTTTTAGGTGAAAGAGATCATTTTTTGAGTACATTTTCATATTTAATTGTAACTTATATAGATATCAGTTAATATTTTAAAAATGGAATCGAATACTTAAATTTCAGTGTGAATTTCTGCCACCATACATATTGTAAAATAATTTCATACATTTTAAAATGTTTTTAGCCGTAATTCCGAAAGCATGTGACATTTATAAACTCGAACTCAGATCAACGAATATTACGCATTTTATTTAAGCAAATATTATCTATTTTCTCAAGTCATATCGCCAATTTCATTTATAGGAAAATTCACAGATTCGAAATCTAGGAAATAAAGAAAATTTTTAAGGAAATTTATGTTTTAATGCGTTATTACTATGGAAAAATTCAACATTTTGAAAAAAAAAATTACAAGTCTTTTGTAATTCGTCATTTCTTCTTCGTCTTTCTTCGTACTTTCTCCTCTGTTATGTAATATTTCAAATGATATTGGACTAATTTTCGATCATCGATTCACCGCAAAATCGCATATCTAATATAGTATATAAAATAAAGTCTGGATTAGGGGACTAATTAACGCACAGCGCAAACTACTGAACCTAAAACCTTGAAAATCGTGGTAAAAATACTTCTTATGACATAAACTTCTGCTAAGAAAGGATTTTCTAAAGTGTCACCCCTAATGGTTTTTGCACGGGGAGGGGAAAAAAATCGAATATCAAAATTATGCGTCAAATGATAGCATATTTTAATGTAGTTTTTTATGCTGAATCGAATGCTACCAAATAAATTTTTATAAGTCCAACAGTTCATGACACATTTCATATTTTTCTAATTTGGCGGTGTCTTTGGCATCTAAACCTCAAAATATCTATCATTACATCCGTTACTCTAGCACGGAAAAAATTCAAATCAAACCTTTTGGCTAAAAAATAAAAACGGCTCTATGAGTTCGAAATAAAAATGCAAACATCTTAATTTTTTTAAAAAATAGTGATTTTATGTAAAATAAAAGGGAAAAAATTACTGAGAATTTAGCGTTATAAAACAAAAATGGAAAAGGTACTACTTAGATATCAAAAATCTATCGTCAAACTATAAGATTAAATGCCAATAATGGTTGATCGTAAATATCAAATTCACTTGAATTTAAACAAACTACACGTGTTTACGTCATCAAGTGATTTTAATTTCGACGTTTTATTTGTATTTTTATTAATGTTATACTAATTTATTTGTTATTTCGTTATTTAAAATAAAGATTATGTCAATTTATATAATTTGCATAGCTGCCAACTCTTCCGCTTTTTTAGACCACAAAAATTTAATAGAAATTTTTGCCTTATTTAATCGGCAGATTATGGCGATTTAAAAAGGTAAAATTTTCCATAAAATTTTTGTGGTCTGAAAAAGCGTAAGATGTTGGCAGCTATGAATTTGGCGAATGGTTTGGCGATTTATATAATTTGGCGAAATTGGTCGACGGGATAACAAGTAGTACCAATGAAAATATTTAAGTATGAAAGCAATGTTTGTAACGACTTAAAAATTATTTTCATATATATAAACTCGGTTTATGGCGTCAGATGTCGTCGTCCGAAGAATCTACAAGAGTCTTTTTCCATTTATTCCGGACATAGGTTCCTCAATGAAAGAAATTGGAATTGGAATAATATTGTGCGATTTATAAATTGCTACTCGATAAGAAGATAAAATGGGTACATTTATAACAACCGTGCGCACATCTCGCTGATAGCATTTTAAAAATTCCCAGTAGCAGTAGTTACATTTTGCGTATGTAAATTTAAAATATTTTTTTGCTTTTAATTATGGCATTATTTCCTATTATTGTTTATCTTTTCAGTTTTTTAAATGAAATTAGTATAAGGCATGCATTTTAAATTAAATGAGTGAAAGGTTTGTGTTTTAAATGAAAATAATAAAATAAGAATATGCTATGAAAACAATCTTTATTGATTTATTACCTGCGCCCGGCTGACATAAAAGTATCACAAAAGCCACATATTCACTTTTCTTTGAGTAGTTGCTCATGAGAATTAAAGTTAATCTTCCGTAATCGGATACTTCACATATTGGTGTATTAGCTTTAATGTTGAAAGCATCGTTTTTGTTTGAAGCGAAAACTTTACTATGAATTCTATTACACAAAATCGCATCATCATCATCTACTATATATTTACAACGGAAATTTGTATTTCATTCCGATTGTTTATAATACTTTCGTAGGATATACCACAATTAGTTAGGTAATTATTTTGGAAAGGTTTTAGTGTATACATATTGTTCAAGGGTACTTAGTTATAGAGCAACAGTAAAAGTTCAAAAATTAAGTGAACCTGATTATTAAAGTTTAGCCTTTTAAAAAAAATCTACAGAACATATTTTGTTACAAGTGGCCCTGTTGCATGACTTTTAGGAATGGTGTTAGTATATACGATTTCATTATATGTTGATTAGTTACAGAGGTATTAATTCCTGTTGTCATAACGGTCTCATTACCCGACCATAAGTGCGCTGTTTATAATCAACTAAAACAATTACTTCTTAATTGCTAAATTTTGTCCAACGCTTAAGATAACATTATATCGCAATGGCATTCGCATCGTTTTCAGTAATGTGCAAGGTCAAGCTTAAGATCCATATTGTTTAAAATACAAGTTCAAATTCACCATTTAGTTTAATCCAAGGTTCATTTGGAAATATTGACCAGCGCAGCGGGCATAGCCTGCTAGTCTATTATATATATATAATCCAAACGGAAATTTCGTTCCGAACGCCGAGATTTCGAGTTCTAGCGCATGGATTTTTACGGAACTTATACCGTTAGATAGGTATCGTTCCAGGGAAGGTTTTAAGCTATAACACATCATTCTACTTAGATTAGTTATAGAATTATTACGGAAAATTCTATTACATTGGACTTTGTTACTTCATATTTCCTTAAATATCTGGGCTCCTATTGGTCGTAGAGCTTAGATCTCGCGCCAAAAGTAGCTCCGAAGCACCCAAGCAAACTTTTCCCAGCGATTATTTTGCCGTCTTTCGATTTCCTCTAACTCTATTAGGGGCCCGCGTAGATCCCCTATAAAATATTTTTCGTAGTAATTTCAGCAATTATCTTAAATTATTGGTTAAGACCGCCACCCTCCCGATTCATGTATCTACGGAAAGGTTGCATGAAGGAGTTTCGTTCAGATACGCTTTCGTTAAGAATAGAGGGCGCTCCCTGGTGGTGGAATGTGGAACTAACATAACGCGATATTGTTAAAATTAGGAAATCTAACAATGCGATCTGTTTTAAACTTTGAGATAGTTCATAACACATAATCTATTATCTATTCTATTATATATATATAAAATCTATTATCTATTCTATTATCTATTATATATATAAAATCCAAACGGAAATTTTGTTCCAAACGCTTAGATTTTGAGCTCTACTGCATGGATTTTTACGGAACTTATATCGTTAGATAGGTATTGTTTGAGGGAAGGTTTTAAGCTATAACACATTATTCTACCTATATTAGTTTTAGAATTATGACGGAAAATTATGTTATTTTGGGCGATAAGGTTACCATTTTATTTCTTGGCGAAATTCATCGTTGATAAAAAAAAAATTGAAACGGCTATTAAACCTCGAAAAATAAAAGAAAAACTGTTACTAATTTTATTTAAATGAAAAAAAAAGAAAAGAAGAAGAAGAAAATCCCTTTTAATGAGTGATAGTATTAAAAAACGGAAACATTTAATCAAAACCTGAAAGAAATATTTTTAATGCTTAAAAATTAATTTAATAAGAAATATTACACTTGATACGTAATATTTGGCTCTTTATCGCTTGCGTTAGATATGGAAACGAATCTGAAAATTTGATTAGATGAAATTTTAACGACATTTTCTTTCTGTTCTGTTCTTTTCTTTTTTTTTATATATATCTAATTGTCCCATCACGTGACTTATAGAAGAAACAAGCAGATGTAATTGTGAGTCACATGTGTCACTATTTGTTTCTTTACAATTTTTTATTTTTCTTTTGTCGCCAAACAATATGATTTTAAGCCAAAAATGCATAAACGTGACATTAGCTTGAGGATGTTCTCACAAATGGTGTTTTTTTAGGTGAAAGAGATCCTTTTTTGAGTACTTTTTCATATTCAATTGTAACTTATATAGATATCAGTTAATATTTTAAAAATGGAATCGAATGCTTAAATTTCAGTGTGAATTTCTGCCACACATACATATTGTAAAATAATTTCATACTTTTAAAAATGTTTTTGCCGTAATTCCGAAAGCATGTGATATTTATAAACTCGAACTCAGATCAACGAATATTACCCATTTTATTTAAGCAAATATTATCTATTGTTTATTTCAATTTTTCTCAAGTCATATCGCCAATTTCATTTAAGGAAAATTCACAGATTCGAAATCTAGGAAATAAAGATAATTTTTAAGGAAATTTATGTTTTAATACGTTATTACTATCGAAAAATTCAACATTTTGAAAAAAAAAAATTACAAGTCTTTTGCAATTCGTCATTTCTTCTTCGTCTTTCTTCGTACTTTCTCCTGTGTTATGTAATATTTCAAATGATATTGGACTAATTTTCGATCATCGATTCACCGCAAAATGGCATATCTAATATAGTATATAAAATAAAGTCTGGATTAGGGGACTAATTAACGCACAGCGCAAACTACTGAACCTAAAATCTTGAAAATCGTGGTAGAAATACTTCTTATGACACAGACTTCTGCTAAGAAAGGATTTTCTAAAGTGTCACCCCTATTGGTTTTTGCACGGGGAGGGGAAAAAAAATCGAATATCAAAATTATGCGTCAAATGATAGCATATTTTAATGTAGTTTTCTATGCTGAATCGAATGCTACCAAATAAATTTTTATAAGTCCAACAGTTCATGACACATTTCATATTTTTCTAATTTGGCGGTGTCTTTGGCATCTAAACCTCAAAATATCTATCATTACATCCGTTACTCTAGCAACGGAAAAAATTCAAATCAACCCTTTTGGCTAAAAAATAAAAACGGCTCTATGAGTTTGAAATAAAAATGCAAGCATCTTAATTTAAAAAAAAAAAATAGTGATTTTATGTAAAGTAAAAGGAATAAAATTACTGAGAATTTAGCGTTATAAAACAAAAATGGAAAAGATACTACTTAGATATTCCGTCGACCAAAAATCTATCGTCAAACTATAAGATTAAATGCCAATAATGGTTGATCGTAAATATCAAATTCACTTGAATTTAAACAAGCTACACGTGTTTACGTAATCAAGTGATTTTAATTTCGACGTTTTATTTGTATTTTTATTAATGTTATACTAATTTATTTGTTATTTCGTTATTTAAAATAAGGATTATGTCAATTTATATAATTTGGCGAATGGTTTGGCGATTTATATAATTTGGTGAAATTGGTCGACGGGATAACAAGTAGTACCAATGAAAATATTTAAGTATGAAAGCAATGTTTGTAACGACTTAAAAATTATTTTCATATATATAAACTCAGTTTATGGCATCAGATGCCGTCATCCGAAGAATCTACAAGAGTCTTTTTCCATTTTTTCCGGTTATAGGTTCCTCAATGAAAGAAATTGGAATTGGAATAATATTGTGCGATTTATAAATTGCTCCTCGATAAGAAGAAAAAATGGGTACATTTATAACAACCGAGCGCAAATCTCGCTGATAGCATTTTTAAAATTCCCAGTAGCAGTAGTTACACTTTGCGTATGTAAATTAAAAATATTTTTTTGTTTTTAATTATGGCATTATTTCCTGTTATTGTTTATCTTTTCAGTTTTTTAAATGAAATTAGTATAAGGCATGCATTTTAAATGAAATGATTGAAAGGTTTGTGTTTTAAATGAAAATAATAAAATAAGAATATGCTATGAAAACAATCTTTATTGGTTAATTACCTGCGCCCGGCTGACATAAAAGTATCACAAAAGCCACATATTCACTTTTCTTTGAGTAGTTGCTCATGAGAATTCAAGTTAACCTTCCGTAATCGGATACTTCACATATTGGTGTATTAGCTTTAATGTTGAAAGCATCGTTTATGTTTGAAGCGAAAACTTTACTCTCGAATTCTATTACACAAAATCGCATCATCATCATCTACTATATATTTACAACGGAAATTTGTATTTCATTCCGATTGTTTATAATACTTTCGTAGGATATACCACAATTAGTTAGGTAATAATTTTGGAAAGGTTTTAGTGTATACATATTGTTCAAGGGTACTTAGTTATAGAGCAACAGTAAAAGTTCAAAAATTTAGTGAACCTGATTATGAAAGTTTAGCCTTTTTAAAAAAATCTACAGAACATATTTTGTTACAAGTGGCCCTGTTGCATGACTTTTAGGAATGGCGTTAGTATATACGATTTTCATTATATGTTGATTAGTTATAGAGGTATTAATTCCTGTTGTCATAACGGTCTCCTTACCCGACCATAAGTGCGCTGTTTATAATAAACTAAAACAATTACTTCTTAATTGCTAAATTTTGTCCAACGCTTAAGATAACATTATATCGCAATGGCGTTCGCATCGTTTTCAGTAATGAGCAAGGTCAAGCTGAAGATCCATATCGTTTAAAATACAAGTTCAAATTCACCATTTAGTTTAATCCAAGGTTCATTTGGAAATATTGACCAGCGCAGCGGGCATAGCCTGCTAGTCTATCTCTCTATTCTAAAAAAAAGTAACTACCGCTGTCACCGCCGCCGCCGCCGCCGCCGCCGGTTTTGATTTTTTTGTGACCGGAGTCCTTTCTTCGTTAATATTAACAAAAATAATGCATACAAAAATATGAAAATCGGTGGTTTTATACAGAAATATTTGATAAACACGCTGATGCAGACAGTTTTCAAATCGAAGAATTATTTTAAGAGTTATTTAATGCTAAAGTTGGACAAAATCGTTCCACTAAAAAAGTTTTATAGCAGCAAAAACTATGCATGGCAGTGTAATCATTTTTAGATCATTTTATGCGTTAGAATTTGCCGGAGTGCAGATTGCATTAATTTTTATATTTTGACTCATTTTTTCAGGTTTTATTTCTATTTTAAATTCAAATTTTCAGCATTTCTAGAGATATTTTTTACAGATTTCAGAAAATTGTACTAATTTTAACTGTTGCCAACTGTATAAAAAGCGCAAGCAATAATGTTTGCTTCAAATTAAAAATTTATTTACACGTGACTATTATAAACAGGAAAAAAACTTTCAAATTAGAATTAAATAATTACGTATAAAAAGCAAGAACTTATTAAAAATTACGTCATAAAAAGTATACACGTGAATTTTAAAAGAGAAAGGATATTGTAAAATAATAAATTCATTAACATGCGTTAGAAGTCTTAGGAGAAATTACGTCATATTTACGTCACATTATAGTTATTACATAAAATGAACACAAAATAATATTGCAAAAAAGTTTAAATTTAGAAATTGCGCTAGACATTTATTTGATATTTTGAGAATTAATTTAAAATGTCTCATTTAAAAGAACTTTCTTTTCGCTTTGTTAAAAAATACCAGGAGACAAAGACTCTCTTTACTTAATTCCTTTTATATTAGCTTATTTTGAAATGTTGTTACACGTGTATACGCCATCAAGTTATTTTTATTTCGACGTTTTATTTGTGTTTTTACTAATGTTGTACTAATTTATTTGTTCTTTCGTTATTTAAAATAAAAATTATATCAATTTGTATAATTTGGCGATTTATATAATTTGGCGAAATTGGTCGACAGGATAATCAAGTAGTACCGCAGCGGATTTGGCGTTAAAATTCCCCAATCAAAGAGAAATGAATAGAAATTCGTTTATAGGGAGATCGCCACTTTTTTTTAAATTATAATTCAATCTTTCGAAATCTTTTTAAAGCCGATCAAATTAGCGTGTATTTAGAGTCTGAGGTGTCTGGACGGGGGTTGGCGAGCGTAGCTCGTAGGGGGCCGAGCCCCCTAGTTATATATATATAATCCAAACGGAAATTTCGTTCCGAACGCCGAGATTTCGAGTTCTACCGCATGGATTTTGACGGAACTTATACCGTTAGATAGGTATCGTTTCAGGGAAGGTTTTAAGCTATAACACATCATTCTACCTAGATTAGTTATAGAATTATTACGGAAAATTCTTTTATATTGAACTTTGTAACTTCATATTTCCTTAAATATCTGGGCTCCTATTGGTCGTAGAGCTTAGATCTCGCGCCAAAAGTAGCTCCGAAGCACCCAAGCAAACTTTTCCCCGCGATTATTTTGCCGTCTTCCGATTTCCTCTAACTCTATTAGGGGCCCGCGTAGGGCCCCTTTAACATATTTTTCGTAGTAATTTCAGCAATTATCTTACATTATTCGTTAAGACCGCCACCCTCCCGATTCATGTATCTACGGAAAGGTTGCACGAAGGAGTTTCGTTCGGATACGCTTTCGTTAAGAATAGAGTGCGCTCCCTGGTGGTGGAATGCGGAACTAACATAACGCGATATTGTTAAAATTGGGAAATCTAACAATGCGATCTGTTTTAAACTTTGAGATAGTTCATAACACATAATCTATTATCTATTCTATTATAGATATAAAATCTATTATCTATTCTATTATCTATTATATATATAAAATCCAAACGGAAATTTCGTTCCGAACGCCTAGATTTCGAGTTCTACTGCATGGATTTTTACGGAACTTATACCGTTAGATAGGTATTGTTTCAGGGAAGGTTTTAAGCTATAACACATTATTCTACCTATATTAGTTTTAGAATTATGACGGAAAATTCTGTTATTTTGGGCGATAAGGTCACCATTTTATTTCTTGGCGAAATTCATCGTTGATAAAAAAAAAATTGAAACGGCTATTAAACCTCGAAAAATAAAAGAAAAACTGTTACGGATTTTATTTAAATGAAAAAAAAGGAAAAAAAGAAAAAGAAAATCCGTTTCAATGAGTGATAATATTAAAAAACGGAAACATTTAATCAAAACCTGAAAGAAATATTTGTAATGCTTAAAAATTAATTTAATAAGAAATATTACACTTGATACGCAGTATTTGGCTCTTTATCGCTTGCGTTAGATATGGAAACGAATCAGAAAATTTGATTAGATGAAATTTTAACCACATTTTCTTTCTGTTCTGCTCTTTTCTTTTTTCTTTTATAACTAATTGTCCCATCACGTGTCTTAAAGAAGAAACAAGCAGATGTAATTGTGAGTCACATGTGTAATTACTATTTGTTTCTTTACAATTTTTTATTTTTCTTTTGTCGCCAAACGATGTGATTTTAAGCCAAAAATGCATAAGCGTGACATTAGCTTGAGGATGTTCTCACAAATGGTGTTTTTTTAGGTGAAAGAGATCATTTTTTGGGTACATTTTCATATTCAATTGTAACTTATATAGATATCAGTTCTTATTTAAAAAATGGAATCGAATGCTTAAATTTCAGTGTGAATCTCTGCCACACATACATATTGTAAAATAATTTCATACTTTTTAAAATGTTTTTCGCCGTAATTCCGAAAGCATGTGATATTTATAAACTCGAACTCAGATCAACGAATATTACCCATTTTATATAAGCAAATATTATCTATTGTTTATTTCATTTTTTCTCAAGTCATATCGCCAATTTCATTTATAGGAAAATTCACAGATTCGAAATCTAGGAAATAAAGATAATTTTTAAGGAAATTTATGTTTTAATACGTTATTACTATCGAAAAATTCAACATTTTGAAAAAAAAAATACAAGTCTTTTGTAATTCGTCATTTCTTCTTCGTCTTTCTTCGTACTTTCTCCTCTGTTATGTAATATTTCAAATGATATTGGACTAATTTTCGATCATCAATTCACCGCAAAATGGAATATCTAATATAGTATATAAAATAAAGTCTGGATTAGGTGACTAATTAACGCACAGCGCAAACTACTGAACCTAAAATCTTGAAAATCGTGGTAAAAATACTTCTTATGACATAGACTTCTGCTAAGAAAGGATTTTCTAAAGTGTCAACCCTAATGGTTTTTGCACGGGGAGGAGAAAAAAATCGAATATCAAAATTATGCGTCAAATGATAGCATATTTTAATGTAGTTTTGTATGCTGAATCGAATGCTACCAAATAAATTTTTATAAGTCCAACAGTTCATGACACATTTCATATTTTTCTAATTTGGCGGTGTCTTTGGCATCTAAAACTCAAAATATCTATCATTACATCCGTTACTCTAGCAACGGAAAAAATTCAAATCAACCCTTTTGTCTAAAAATAAAAACGGCTCTATGAGTTTGAAATAAAAATGCAAGCATCTTAATTTAAAAAAAAAAATAGTGATTTTATGTAAAATAAAAGGGAAAAAATTACTGAGAATTTAGCGTTATAAAACAAAGATGGAAAAGGTACTACTTAGATATTCCGTCGACCAAAAATCTATCGTCAAACTATAAGATTAAATGCCAATAATGGTTGATCGTAAATATCAAATTCACTTGAATTTAAACAAACTACACGTGTTTACGTCATCAAGTGATTTTAATTTTGACGTTTTATTTGTATTTTTATTAATGTTATACTAATTTATTTGTTATTTCGTTATTTAAAATAAAGATTATGTCAATTTATATAATTTGGCGAATGGTTTGGCGATTTATATAATTTGGCGAAATTGGTCGACGGGATAACAAGTAGTACCAATGAAAATATTTAAGTATGAAAGCAATGTTTGTAACGACTTAAAAATTATTTTCATATATAAAAACTCGGTTTATGGCGTCAGATGCCGTCATCCGAAGAATCTACAAGAGTCTTTTTCCATTTTTTCCGGTCATAGGTTCCTCAATGAAAGAAATTGGAATTGGAATAATATTGTGCGATTTATAAATTGCTCCTCGATAAGAAGAAAAAATCTGTACATTTATAACAACCGTGCGCACATCTCGCTGATAGCATTTTTAAAATTCCCAGTAGCAGTAGTTACATTTTGCGTATGTAAATTAAAAATATTTTTTTGCTTTTAATTATGGCATTATTTCCTGTTATTGTTTATCTTTTCAGTTTTTTAAATGAAATTAGTATAAGGCATGCATTTTAAATTAAATGAGTGAAAGGTTTGTGTTTTAAATGAAAATAATAAAATAAGAATATGCTATGAAAACAATCTTTATTGATTTATTACCTGCGCCCGGCTGACATAAAAGTATCACAAAAGCCACATATTCACTTTTCTTTGAGTAGTTGCTCATGAGAATTCAAGTTAACCTTCCGTAATCGGATACTTCACATATTGGTGTATTAGCTTTAATGTTGAAAGCATCGTTTTTGTTTGAAGCGAAAACTTTACTATGAATTCTATTACACAAAATCGCATCATCATCATCTACTATATATTTACAACGGAAATTTGTATTTCGTTCCGATTGTTTATAATACTTTCGTAGGATATACCACAATTAGTTAGGTAATAATTTTGGAAAGGTTTTAGTGTATACATATTGTTCAAGGGTACTTAGTTATAGAGCAAAAGCAAAAGTTCAAAAATTAAGTGAACCTGATTATGAAAGTTTAGCCTTTTTAAAAAAAATCTACAGAACATATTTTGTTACAAGTGGCCCTGTTGCATGACTTTTAGGAATGGTGTTAGTATATACGATTTCATTATATGTTGATTAGTTACAGAGGTATTAATTCCTGTTGTCATAACGGTCTCATTACCCGACCATAAGTGCGCTGTTTATAATCAACTAAAACAATTACTTCTTAATTGCTAAATTTTGTCCAACGCTTAAGATAACTTTATATCACAATGGCGTTCGCATCGTTTTCAGTAATGTGCAAGGTCAAGCTGAAGATCTATATTGTTTAAAATACAAGTTCAAATTCACCATTTAGTTTAATCCAAGGTTCATTTGGAAATACTGACCAGCGCAGCGGGCATAGCCTGCTAGTCTATTATATATATATAATCCAAACGGAAATTTCGTTCCGAACGCCGAGATTTCGAGTTCTACCGCATGGATTTTTACGGAACTTATACCGTTAGATAGGTATCGTTCCAGGGAAGGTTTTAAGCTATAACACATCATTCTACCTAGATTAGTTAAGAATTATTACGGAAAATTCTATTATTTTGGACTTTGTTACTTCATATTTCCTTAAATATCTGGACTCCTATTGGTCGTAGAGCTTAGATCTCGCGCCAAAAGTAGCTCCGAAGCACCCAAGCAAACTTTTCCTTGCGATTATTTTGACGTCTTCCGATTTCCTCTAACTCTATTAGGGGGCCGCGTAGAGCCCCTTTAAAATATTTTTCGTAGTAATTTCAGCAATTATCTTAAATTATTGGTTAAGACCGCCACCCTCCCGATTCATGTATCTACGGAAAGGTTGCATGAAGGAGTTTCGTTCAGATACGCTTTCGTTAAGAATAGAGTGCGCTCCCTGGTGGTGGAATGTGGAACTAACATAACGCGATATTGTTAAAATTAGGAAATCTAACAATGCGATCTGTTTTAAACTTTGAGATAGTTCATAACACATAATCTATTATCTATTCTATTATATATATATAAAATCTATTATCTATTCTATTACCTACTATATATATAAAATCCAAACGGAAATTTCGTTCCGAACGCCCAGATTTCGAGTTCTACTGCATGGATTTTTACGGAACTTATACCGTTAGATAGGCATCGTTTCAGGGTAGGTTTTAAGCTATAACACATCATTCTACCTAGATTAGTTATAGAAGTATGACGGGAAATTCTGTTATTTTGACGATAAGGTTAACATTTTATTTCTTGGCGAAGTTTTTGTTGTTGAAAAAATTTAAACGGCTATTACACCTAGAAAAATAAAAGACAAAAAACTGTTACTAATTTTATTTAAAATCTTTAAAAAAGAAAAAAAAAAGAAATCCATTTTAATGAGTGATAATATTAAAAAACGAATATATTTAATTTAAACATGAAAGAGAATGTTCGTAATACTTAAAGAATTACTCAGTTGAAATATTGCAATTGAAATAATATTTGGCGATTTATCTTTTGCATCAGGTTAAGAAAAATGCATCTGAAAATTCATAAAATGATATCAAGGAAGTTCCCCATAAGCGCATGCTCAGCATTATTTGAAAAAAAAATATAGAATATTCTTCTCATAAATCTATATATATCCATAAAAAAATCGGCAGAACCTCTATTTAGCATTCCTAAAAAAATAATGAAAATTTCATTTTTTGCGATTTAGCGCTGGATGGCGACACGATAAAATTTTGAATAATACTATGATAAATATTCTTTAAGAAAAACTTTTTCAACTCTCGATACGAAGTTAGTTTAAGTAAGTTTAACTTAAATAAATACATATTTATAACTGCAGTTTTGTCATATACATTTATATATGTAACAATGAAATTTAACGATCGTATTTATGCCGTTTACAATGAAATTTAAATGGATTAAAAGTGTTTCAAACTCAAATTAAGGTCCGATTCTTAGCATTGGCAATTTGACTTCGATATTGTTAGTGTCAGAGACAACAAGAGAGTTTTATTGCCATGGAAACAACAATTTAATATCGAAATGTTTAATGATAGCATTCTTAATTAAAATACCCTTAAAACTTATGCAGCCGGTGACACCGTATAAAATTAAATAGCTCAATACAAGTAACACGCAATTTGCATACGTTATATAAGCTTACAGCAAAAATAGTAAACTAATCCACAGTTTAAGTTTAAATTCATTGAGCATTAGGCAATTAATTACTTATTTAACAAGGAATTTATAAATGCATTTCAATCTCTTGCATTTGTCGAGGAAACCTATTGATTCGCCAAAGAGCGTCGAGCGTTCGTCTGTTCGCGCCAAATACTCGAAAAAATATTTTTTTACAGATTTTCTACTGCGATTCGACCGCTGTATTTTTACCGATCTTTTTTACATACATGAGTCATTTTATTAGCATTTCCTTTTTCAAAATATTTTGAGTATGCGTTTTAAGGAGACCTTCCTTGTGAGTAACAATTATTATTATTATTATTATTATTATTATTATGTATCACTTACAGAAAAAACTAGCAGATGTAATTATAAAAATAATAATATTACATAAATAGCAGTTAATATTATAAAAGTGGAGTCAAATATTTAAATTTTAATGCAAACGTTTGCCCCCCCCCCCCCCACACACACACATATTATAAATAATTTAATTTCAGATATTTAAAATATTTTTCGTGTACTTTACTACGGATACATGCTATTTTGTTTTTCCCCAAACTTATAACTTTTATAACCTCGAACTCAGATCAACAAGTATTGTCCACTCTCTCTCTCTTTTTTTTTTTTTTTTTTTTTTTTTTTTTTTTTTTTTTTTTTAAACATATATCGCCAATTTTTCTTTTAGAAAAATCTACTCTTTCAAATGTTAAGTACTAAAGATTATTCTTAAGAAAATTTATGAAATTTTGCGTTATTAATACCACAAAAGAAAATATTTTGCAATAAAAATTGCTTACTGAAATACATTTTCGATTGTCTTTTTAATTCGTCATCCCATTTTCAGTTTTTTTAAGGTTTTTGATATTGGATTAATCTTCCGTAATCAGGTTACCTGTTAATTAGTGTATTTACTGAACTATTTAGATGTTTCTTTCATATTTGAAAGAGACAGATCAGTGATCTGATCAGACAGTGACTGTCAGACAGTGATCGCGATTGTAGAAGATTACATGAAATTTGTACTTAGCTATTAGTAAATTTATGGTTTTTCATTATGAAGCAAACTGAGAACAGAAGATTTAGTATTATATATATTTTTATTTGCAGTTATTTTACTGTCACTAAAAAATAAATACTTGGCAAAAAAATTTGAAATTCCAATGGTGGCTGGTGGAACAATATTTGTTGATTTATCATTTTAGCCTAGATAAGAAAAAAGTACCTGAAATGCAGATAAAATGAAAATAGAAATCATTATAAAGCAAGTTCTTCTGACGCATAATCATATTCGCTAAACTGAGGAAAAAATTAACGATTTTAGGTTTATTTAGGCAGCAGACTGAAGAATAATGTAATTTTGAAAATAAAAAGTGTATTTATTTCTCCGTGTTATTGCACTCTTTAGAGAAATGAAAAAAGGTCTTCGGTGCATCAAAAAGATTATTTCGTTATATTATAACGAGTTAGGTTATTAAGTTTTGTATAACTGACTTTATTTGTCATTTACAAAGAGTATTTTTGGCGAAAGATCTATAATTCAGCCAACAGCAATGTGACTTTATTTAATGGGATGTAGTCTGGCGCATAATTCCGTATGTTTTACGTGTGTTAACTCTGGTAAATTTGTAACCATATAGTTTGCAAACACTTCTAATGTTTGCCGTAAAACTTAGCTGTGCACCCGATTATGGACGATTGGGAAGATTTTGATTGGATGAAAACAAGAGGTTTATTTTTCTATCATAATGAGTTATCGAGTTTTTTTTTCAGTTTAACAGTTACATAATTGCAAGTGGTATATATATAAAAAGGAAATGGTAATGGAAATGATATTATTTTAATTTTATTCAAACACTTCATTTTTAAAAATCCACCTTTATGTGATTCACATTTCTTTTAATGAAAGTTAAAGACTTTTTGTGTGCAAACAATTTATTACATTTTTTTTTTTTTTTTTACCGTATTTACTCTGCTGTAATCCGAAGATAGAAAACTGCAGTAGGCCTGCTAGAAGACGTGTATTACAAAATATAATGCAACGTAGAGAGAAATTGTATTTAAGCTACCAGAACCACACATAGCACCAAGCTGAGAAGCCCGGAGTTCAAGAACTATCAAACGAAAGTGAATAATCCGAACATAAGTAATGTTCAGTGGTCACTCTCTGCAATCATTGTAAATATCTCTCCTTTTAGTAGCGTGGTGACTAGAGAACATTTTAACATTTCTGATTATCACAACGGCCGTATTTTCTTCCCAACCTCAACTTTAAATATATACTGTAAAAATAATTTCTTCTGAATAGTCCGAGTTTTGCCTAACCCATAAGATATTATAATAGTTAAATAGCGTTCGCATAGTATTCAGCAAATGCGGAAAGATTTTTCCCGGTGAAGGTCCATATTAATTTAAAATACAAGGTCGAATTCATAATTTTGTTTGATCAATGATCATTTGAAAAATGGACCAGCGAAGCGGGTGTAGCCTGCTAGTTATATATATAAAATCCAAACGGAAATTTCGTTCCGAACGCCGAGATTTCGAGTTCTACCGCATGGATTTTTACGGAACTTATACCGTTAGATAGGTATCGTTCCAGGGAAGGTTTTAAGCTATAACACATCATTCTACCTAGATTAGTTATAGAATTATTACGGAAAATTCTATTATTTTGAACTTTGTTACTTCATATTTCCTTAAATATCTGGGCTCCTATTGGTCGTAGAGCTTAGATCTCGCGCCAAAAGTAGCTCCGAGGCACCCAAGCAAACTTTTCCCCGCGATTATTTTGCCGTCTTCCGATTTCCTCTAACTCTATTAGGGGCCCGCGTAGAGCCCCTTTAAAATATTTTTCGTAGTAATTTCAGCAATTATCTTAAATTATTGGTTAAGACCGCCACCCTCCCGATTCATGTATCTACGGAAAGGTTGCATGAAGGAGTTTCGTTCAGATACGCTTTCGTTAAGAATAGAGTGCGCTCCCTGGTGGTGGAATGTGGAACTAACATAACGCGATATTGTTAAAATTAGGAAATCTAACAATGCGATTTGTTTTAAACTTTGAGATAGTTCATAACACATAATCTATTATCTATTCTATTATATATATATAAAATCTATTATCTATTCTATTATCTATTATATATATAAAATCCAAACGGAAATTTCGTTCCGAACGCCTAGATTTCGAGTTCTACTGCATGGATTTTTACGGAACCTATACCGTTAGATAGGTATTGTTTCAGGGAAGGTTTTAATCTATAACACATTATTCTACCTATATTAGTTTTAGAATTATGACGGAAAATTCTGTTATTTTGGGCGATAAGGTTACCATTTTACTTCTTGGCGAAATTCATCGTTGACAAAAAAAAATTGAAACGGCTATTAAACCTCGAAAAATAAAAGAAAAACTGTTACTAATTTTATTTAAATGAAAAAAAAAGAAAAAAAGGAGAAGAAAATCCGTTTTAATGAGTGATAATATTAAAAAACGGAAACATTTAATCAAAACCTGAAAGAAATATTTGTAATGCTTAAAAATTAATTTAATAAGAAATATTACACTTGATACGCAATATTTGGCTCTTTATCGCTTGCGTTAGATATGGAAACGAATCTGAAAATTTGGTTAGATGAAATTTTAACGACATTTTCTTTCTCATCTGTTCTTTTTTTATATATATAATTGTACCATCACGTGACTTATATAAGAAACAAGCAGATGTAATTGTGAGTCACATGTGTAATTACTATTTGTTTCTTTACAATTTTTTATTTTTCTTTTGTCGCCAAACAATGTGATTTTAAGCCAAAAATGCATAAGCGTGACATTAGCTTGAGGATGTTCTCACAAACGGTGTTTTTTTAGGTGAAAAAGATCATTTTTTGAGTACATTTTCATATTCAATTGTAACTTATATAGATATCAGTTAATATTTTAAAAATGGAATCGAATACTTAAATTTCAGTGTGAATTTCTGCCACACATACATATTGTAAAATAATTTCATACTTTTTAAAATGTATTTCGCCGTAATTCCGAAAGCATGTGATATTTATAAACTCGAACTCAGATCAACGAATATTACCCATTTTATTTAAGCAAATATTATGTTCTCAAGTCGTATCGCCAATTTCATTTATAGGAAAATTCACAGATTCGAAATCTAGGAAATAAAGATAATTTTTAAGGAAATTTATGTTTTAATACGTTATTACTATGGAAAAATTCAACATTTTGAAAGAAAAAAAATTACAAGTCTTTTGTAATTCGTCATTTCTTCTTCGTCTTTCTTCGTACTTTCTCCTCTGTTATGTAATATTTCAAATGATATGGGACTAATTTTCGATCATCGATTCACCGCAAAATCGCATATCTAATATAGTATATAAAATAAAGTCTGGATTAGGGGACTAATTAACGCACAGCGGAAACTACTGAACCTAAAATCTTGAAAATCGTGGTAAAAATACTTCTTATGACATAAACTTCTGCTAAGAAAGGATTTTCTAAAGTGTCACCCCTAATGGTTTTTGCACGGTTTTTGTTTGTGTTTGTTTGAAGCGAAAACTTTACTATGAATTCTATTACACAAAATCGCATCATCATCATCTACTATATATTTACAACGGAAATTTGTATTTCATTCCGATTGTTTATAATACTTTCGTAGGATATACCACAATTAGTTAGGTAATAATTTTGGAAAGGTTTTAGTGTATACATATTGTTCAAGGGTACTTAGTTATAGAGCAACAGTAAAAGTTCAAAAATTAAGTGAACCTGATTATGAAAGTTTAGCCTTTTTAAAAAAATCTACAGAACATATTTTGTTACAAGTGGCCCTGTTGCATGACTTTTAGGAATGGTGTTAGTATATACGATTTCATTATATGTTGATTAGTTACAGAGGTATTAATTCCTGTTGTCATAACGGTCTCATTACCCGACAATAAGTGCGCTGTTTATAATCAACTAAAACAATTACTTCTTAATTGCTAAATTTTGTCCAACGCTTAAGATAACATTATATCGCAATGGCGTTCGCATCGTTTTCAGTAATGTGCAAGGTCAAGCTGAAGATCCATATTGTTTAAAATACAAGTTCAAATTCACCATTTAGTTTAATCCAAGGTTCATTTGGAAATATTGACCAGCGCAGCGGGCATAGCCTGCTAGTTATATATATAAAATCCAAACGGAAATTTCGTTCCGAACGCCGAGATTTCGAGTTCTACCGCGTAGATTTTTACGGAACTTATACCGTTAGATAGGTATCGTTCCAGGGAAGGTTTTAAGCTATAACACATCATTCTACCTAGATAAGTTATAGAATTATTACGGAAAATTCTGTTATTTTGGAATTTGTTACTTCCTATTGCCTTAAATATCTGGGCTCCTGTTGGTCGTACAGCTTAGATCTCGCGCCAAAAGTAGCTCCGGAGCACCCAAGCAAACTTTTCCCCGCGATTATTTTGCCGTCTTCCGATTTCCTCTAACTCTATTAGGGGCCCGCGTAGGGCCCCTTTAAAATATTTTTCGGAGTAATTTCAGCAATTATCTTAAATTATTGATTAAGACCGCCACCCTCTCGATTCATATATCTACGGAAAGGTTGCATGAAGGAGTTTCGTTCAGATACGCTTTCGTTAAGAATAGAGTGCGCTCCCTGGTGGTGGAATGTGGAACTAACATAACGCGATATTGTTAAAATTAGGAAATCTAACAATGCGATCTGTTTTAAACTTTGAGATAGTTCATAACACATAATCTATTATCTATTCTATCTATTATATATATAAAATCCAAACGAAAATGTCGTTCCGAACGCCTAGATTACGAGTTCTACTGCATGGATTTTGACAGAACTTATACCATTAGATAGGTATCGTTTCGGGAAAGGTTTTAAGCTATAGCACATCATTCTACAAACATTAGATATAGAATTATGACGGAAAGTTGTGTCATTTTGGACGATAAGGTTGCCATTTTATTTCTTGGCGAAATTTATCGTTGATAAAAAAAAAAGAAAATGAGACGGCTACTACACCTCAAAAAATAAAAGAAAAAACTGTTACTAATTTTATTTAACCCTCCGTCTACCAGACGGGTCCATTGGACCCGACAGGTACATACAAAATATTCATTCAAACCAGAAATTTCTTTAAAATAAACTAAGTATATAAACCAGACAAAAATAAGGTAAATAAATAAGTTAAATAGTTTTAAATAAAAATTCTGGTGTAGAACGTTTTATTAAAACTTTTACTAAAATTCCCGGTAGATCTAGGGTTAAAAGGGAAAAAAAAAGAAAAAAAAGAAGAAAAAATCCGTTTTAATGAGTGATAATATTAAAAAGCGAAAATATTTAATTTAAACATGAAAGGGAATGTTCGTAATGCTTAAAAATTTACTCAGTTGAAATATTGCTACAAAACAACAAGATTTGGCGATTTATCTTTTGCGTCAGGTTAAGAAAAACACATCTGAAAAATTGATAAGATGATACCAAGTAATTTCTCTCATGAGGATAATATATGTTTATTAAAAAAATCAGCAGAACCTCGATTTAACGTTCGTAAAATAATAATGAAAATTTCATTTTTTGCGATTTAACGCTGGTTGGCGACACAATTAAAGTTTGAATAATACTATTATGAATATTTAAAAAAAAAATTTTTTTTCAACTCTCCGTCTCCATACGAAGTTAGTTTAAGTGAGTTTAACTTAAATAAATACATTTTTATAACTGCTGCTTTATCATATACTTTTATATGTGTATGTAATGAAAATTAACGATCGTAATTATGCTGTTTAGAATAACATTTAAATGGATTAAAATTGTTTCAATCTCAAAATTAAGGTCCTATTCCAAGCATTCGCAATTTGACATCGATGTTGTTAGTGCCAGAGACAACAAAAGAAATATATTGTTGCCATGGAAACAACCACTTCATATCGAAATGTTTAATGATAGCATTCATAATCAAAATACACAAAACGTATCCAGCCGGTGACACCGTATAAAATAAAATAACTACAGCAACACGCAATTTGTATATATTTAATAAGCTTACAGAAAAAAAAATAATAAACTAATCCACCATTTAAGTTTAAATTCATTAAGTATTAGGCATTTAAATACTTATTTAACAAGAAATTTATAAATGCATTTCAATCTTTTGCATTTGGCCAGGAAATGTATTCGTTTGCGAAATAGCGTGGAGCGTTCGTCTTTTCACGCCAAATACTGGAAAAAGTATTTTTTGCAGTTTTTATACTGGAATTCCGACGCTACATTTGATTGATCTTTTTTACATTCACGAGTAATTTTATGAGCATTTTGCCGCCAAACAATTTGATTTTAATCCAAAAACGCGTAAACATGACATAGCCCCATCGATACATTATAGGTGTTT
Organism: Maratus speciosus; assembly: GCA_963932465.1. Classification (NCBI taxonomy): domain Eukaryota; kingdom Metazoa; phylum Arthropoda; class Arachnida; order Araneae; family Salticidae; genus Maratus; species Maratus speciosus. The sequence goes on along the minus strand of OZ010793.1, from coordinate 9,744,559 downwards.
TTGCAAGTGTAAGACGGCCTTTTTGGAGGAATTGTTTATATTCAAATGTAAATTATATAAATAGCAATTAATATTATGAAAGTGGAGTCAAATATTTAAATTTTAGTGCAAATGTCTGCTCCCCCCTCCCCATTACACACACACACACATATTGTAAATAATTTAATTTCAGACATTTAAAATATTTTTTACATACTTTACTACGGAAACATGCTGGTTTGTTTCCCCAAACTTGTGACTTTTATAACCTTGAACTCAGATCAGCGAATATTGCCCACTATTTTCTTTTAACACGTATCGTCCCCTTTAGAAATGTCTACTACTTCAAATGTTAAGTACTAAAGATTATTCTTTAGAAAATTTATGGAATTATGCGTTATTAATACTACAAAAGAAAATATTTTACACTAAAAATTGCTTATAATTGATATTGCATTGATATATTGAAATAAATTTTTGATAATCTTTTTATTCGTCATCCCTTTTTCAGTTTTTTTTTTCTTTTTTTTTTTTTTTTTTTGCCTATCTGTTCTTCTTTTTTGAAAGTTTTAGAAAGGTATATGATTAATTTTCTGTAATCAGGTTACCCCTTTAATTAACATATTTAGTGAATTGCTGGATGTTTCTTTTTATTTGAAAGAAACTCTAGATAGTGATCCCGATTGCAGAAGATTACATGAAATTCTACATAGCGATTAGTAAATTTATGGTTTTTCATTATGAAGCAAATGGACAACAGAATATTTAGTATTATATATTTTTTGCAGTTATTTTACTATTACAAAATAAACAATATTTGTTGATTTATCATTTTAGCCTTGATAAGAAAAAAAGTACCTGAAATTCAGATAAAATTGGATAATTATAAAGCAGTTTCTTATGACTCATAGCCGTAGCTACTAAACTTTATGAAAATTAACGATTTTAGGTTTATTTAGGCAAAAGACTGAAGAATAATGTAATCTTGAAAATAGAAAGCCTATTTATTCCTCTGTGAATTATGCTAATTAGAGAAATGAAAAAAATCTTTGGTGCATCAAAAAGATTATTACGTATATTATTACGTACTAGGTTATTAAGTTTTATATAACTGACTTTATTTATCATTCTCAAAGAGTATTTTTGGTGAAAGATCTATAATTCAGTCAACAGCAAATTCACTTTATTTAATGGAATGTTGTTTGGCGCATAATTACCTTTGTTTTATATCTAACTCTGGTACAATTATAACCATATATTTGGAAACACTTCCAATGTTTGACGTCAAACTTAGCTGTGTACCCGATTACGGAAGATTGGGAAAATTTTGATTGCATGAAAAAAAGAGGTTCATTTTTCTATTACAATCAGTTTTCGAGGTTTTTTCCAGGTTAACAGCTGCATGATTGCAACTGGTATTAAAAAAGAAATGACAGTGAAAATGACATTATTTTAATTTTATTCAAACACTTGAGTTTTAAAAAGCCATTTTTATATGATTCACATTTATTTTAATCGTGAAAGTTAAACACTGTCCGTTGTGTGCAAATAATTTATTACGTTCTTTGGCTGTATTTACTCTGCTGTGATCCGAAGATAGAAAACTGCAGTAGACATGCCAGAAGAAGACGTATATTACGAAATATAATGTAACGTAGGAGAGATTGTATTTAAGCTACCAGAACCACATATAGCACCAAACTGAGGAGACAGGAGTTCAAAAACTAACAAACGATAGTGAGTAATCCGAATATGATTAATTATCAGTAGTCACTCTCTGCAATCATTGTAATTATCTCTCATTTTAGTAGTGTGGTGACTAGAGAACATTTTAATTTCTGATGATCATAACGGTCATATCTCCCTCCCAACCCCTACTTTATTAATCTACTATAAAAGAGTTTATTCTGAATAGCCCGAAATTTGCCTAATCCATAAGATAACATAATAGCTGTTAAAACCCCCCTTTCTTTCTGTTTGACTTGGCGAAAATTAATCACCGCCAAGAATTATGGTAACCCTATTTTTTACTTTACTATTTTTCAGTTTGTTTAAAAAGGGTAGATGTAATTTAAATTCTGAAGCGAGCGATCTCCGCTACATGAGATCTGAACCAGGACTGCCTGGTGATATATATTATAATGTGATAAATATATTAATATTCAGTTTTTCGAGGTTTTAATTATTTGAGTGCTGATTTACTTCCAATGAGTAAAAATCGTTCTATTGATTTATCATGAATAGATAAAATTGTTCCACATATCATTTATTTGAATTGACGTGAAATATTTCTGATTCGAAGTTCTTTTTATTCGACTGTGTTCTGTGAAATCCCTCATGTTGGCGTCCGCGACAGGATGTCTGGACTGACGAATGAATATTATTTTCTTCTGATTCTGAAAGCTTGAGGTAAGCTATTTTTTTATTGTTTATTAATTGAAAGCAAATATGTCAACTACTGTTAATATTGATACTTTAAAAAAGAAAAGAACTGGATTACGTACACAAACTACAAAATTGTGTACAAAAATAAGCACAAATCTTGAAGACGATTCACTGACATTAGAAAATAAGTTGGATTTATTAAACATTTGTAAGGACCAGTTAAATGACAAATATGAATTATTAAAAAAATTAAACTCTGATATCCAGGATATTATCACCGATGACGATTTTGAGAAAGAAATCGAAAATTCCGAAACCTATAGTGAGAAAATAATCGAATCTCGTTATAAAATAACGAAGTTCTTAAATGAACATAACTCCCAAAATCAGAATAATACTTTTCAAAATTTTATGAAAAATGAATCCGGTTCTCAAAACGGAAATTTAGAGCGATCTATGAAATTGCCGAAGCTCACTATAAATAAATTTTTTGGTGACAGCAGTTCCTGGTTAGAATTTTGGGGGCAATATTCTCATTCAATTGAAAAGAATTGCAATTTAACTCCTATTGACAAATTTGTCTATTTGAAATCTCTTCTTGGAGGTAGTGCATATAATGCTGTTGCAGGATTTTCGCTTTCTGAGGAAAACTTTAAATCTGCGGTGGATTTGTTAAAGACTCGCTACGGTCGTGACGACCTAGTCATCAACGCACATATGAATAAATTATTAAATTTAAGACACGTAAAGAATGCTTCTAATATTAGAGAACTTCGGGAACTGTATGACAGTTGTGAAATACAAATTAGAAATTTAAATTCTCTCGGAGTTACAGCAGGAAGTTATGGTCATCTCCTATGCCTTATTTTATTAAAGTTGATACCTGCTGAAATGGCGTTAGATTTTAATCGTAAAAGAACCGATGGTAAAAAAAATGGAAGTCGAAGAGCTTCTTTCTTTCATTAAAAACGAAGTTCAATCGCGAGAATCTACTATGGCACTCCAGAGCTCTGAAAATAGTTTTAGTGCTAAAAAAGAGAAAAATAAATACAATAACAGTTATAAACATTTTAGCAACTATAAACGCGACATTCCTTCAGCCTTTGCATTGGCTACTAACGTAAAAAATGTTTGTTTATTTTGTGACAATGAACATGATTCAAAATTGTGTAAAGTGTGTACTATTCCTCAAAAACGGGATAAATTACGTATGCAAGGACGCTGTTTCACTTGTTTCAAGAAATTCCACGTCTCGGCTAAATGTAAATCGAATTTAGAGCCATGTAAATTTTGTAATGGAAATTTTCATCATTATTCGATTTGTTTAAAAAAATCTCAACCGACAATTCCAAAAGAAATCGAATCAGCTGACACAATTATTAGTTCGATTTCTCATTGTAAAAATGAAAATGAAAATTCTTTTAAAGAGGTTATATTACAAACATCTTGCGTAAATGTGGAATCTGATAAAAACTCTGAGCTTGCATTATGCTTATATGATTTGGGGAGTCAAAGGTCATTCGTCACAGAGCAATTAGTATCAAAATTAAATCCCCGAATTATTCGTCAAGAAAAACTTCAAATTTATTCTTTTGCAGCTGTTAAACCACAAATAAAAACATTTGATGTTGTGCAATTAAAATTATGCCATGTTGAAAACAAATCGCGTTTCATATTTATCGAGGCTTTAGTCACAGATGTAATTTCAAACGTTAGGATTTCCCCCCCCCCCCCTTCTCTCCAGACAAATAAAAACAAATCCAGACATAAAACTGGCACCTTTTAAATTAACAAATGCTGTTGCATCATCCCATTCTAATGTAAATGTTCTTATTGGAGCGGATTATTTTTATCAAATCTGTTACGATAGAGAAATAAAAAAAATAACTAAATCTCTCTTTTTATGTGATAGTTTATTTGGATATTCACTTTGTGGTTTTTATGAAGATGAAAAAAAAAAATGGAAAGTGCTTCTGTTTTAAATCTGAGTGTTTCAACTCCAGTTGGGGAAGATTTGAATTTTTTATGGGAAATCGAATCTTTGGGTATTACGCAATCAAATGATAATATTTCTGATGCAGATAAGGAAATTGTGAATAAGTTTGAGAATAACTTAAAATTCGTAAATAATAGATATGAAACGGGTTTATTGTGGAAATATGAGAATAATAAAGTCGGGAATAATTTTAGTATAGCTAGAAGTCGCTTTGAGGAATTAAATCGTAAACTCGAGAAGGATAATGACTTATGTAAAAATTATAAAGATATTATATTAGAACAATTAACTGCTGGAATTGTAGAAGAATGTCCTGATAAAATAACAGAAAGTGGTTATTTTATGCCGCACAGGCCGGTTTTAAGAAATGATAAATTAACTACTAAGGTAAGAATGGTTTTCGATGCTTCTTCTAAAGAAAAGCATTTAAATTCTCTAAATGATTGTTTATATCCAGGACCTAACCTTAACCCGAACATTCTTAATGTAATATTTAATTTCAGAAAATTTAATGTTGCATTTAGCGCTGACTTAGAGAAAGCGTTTTTGCAAATTGGGATAACAGTGGAAGATCGGGATTATTTAAAATTTTTGTGGTTTGGTGACGAAAAGTATGATTTAAAATTTTTGAGATTTACACGAGCTGCTTTTGGGGTAACTTGCATTCCCTTTCTGTTGGCTGCAACGATTAAATCCCATATACGTAAATATGTTGATCATCCTGAAGTTGTTAAGATTTTGGACTCTTCTTTTTATGTAGATGATTTGATTACGGGGTCAAAATCTGACGAAGACCCTTATTATCTATCCTCAACAGCTTCGCATATTTTTAAAGAAGCTAGCATGAATTTGCGAAAATTCAATACTAATTCTGTCAAACTTAGAAAATTATGGAAGGAAAATAAATTATGTGACTCAGAAGAAAATTTGAATAATTCTTTAAAAATTTTGGGATTATTATGGGATACTAATTGGGATATATTACGTTTTGACGTACAATCCTTTCCTGATGATTGGAAATTTAATCCCTCGAAACGCGTTGTTCTTAAAGCCATGTTAAAATTCTTTGATCCTATTGGATTTATTGCACCATTTTCTGTTCGTATGAAAAGTTTGCTACAGGAAACATGGAAGAGGGGTTTGGAATGGGATGAAAAATTCCCTGATGATTTAAAAATTGAATGGGAAAATTGGTGTGCAAAAATCGAACATTTACATAAATTTGAGGTACCCCGCAAATATTTTCCACAGGGTTTAGACCTTTCGGACCCAATCGAAATTCACATATTTTCAGATGCTAGTCCTAAGGCTTATGGGGCCGTAGCTTATTTTCGATGTACCACAAGTGATAATAAAATTATGACTAGTCTTATTTGGGCAAAATGCCGAGTCGCCCCGATTAAATGTTTGACAATTCCTCGGCTTGAATTAATGGGGGCATTAATAACTGCAAGGATGTCTAAATATCTGAAAAGTGCATTTAATTTTCAAAATTTGGAAATTCATATCTGGTCAGATTCCACAATTACGTTACATTGGATCAAGGGATCAGCCATGGATTGGAAGCCCTTTGTGGCTAATAGGGTTGTAGAAATACAATCTTTAACTGATCCTAGAATATGGAAATATATCCCGGGTAAGGATAATCCTAGTGATCTTCTTACTCGAGGCGAAAATTTACATAACCTCATAGAAAATAAATTATGGTATTACAGTCCTGAATGGTTGTCATTACCAAAGGACAGTTGGCCGAAACCTGAAAAGATAACTTTTAATGAAAATATTTTGAACGAAAGAAAATCAACAAATTTGAGTTCTGCTCAATTATCTTGTACAGTAGGTGTTGTACCTCCAGAGTCTTTGTTAAAATTAGAAAATTTTAGTTCTCTTTCCAAATTACTTAATATCACAGCCTGGATCTTGAGATTTATAAATAATATCAATAAATTGAAACCTAAAATTTCAGGTGAGCTCACAGCTCAAGAAATTGAAAAAGCAGAATTTTATTGGTTAAAACAAACCCAGTTATCTGTCTTCAATCGTGAAATTGAGTTACTAAAAAAGGGAAAGCCCATCGATAAAGATTCAACCTTGTATAGTCTGAATCCAAAATTGGATGAGAATGATTTGTTAATTTTATCTGGAAGATTACAATTTTCAGAATTATCTCAAAGGGAAAAGCACCCTTTTATACTTCCATATGGGAGTGCTTACACCAAATTGTTAATTCGAAATGCCCATGAAAAGGTTTTCCATTATGGAATTGCAACAACTTTAGCTCACTTACGAGAAAATTATTTTATAATTAGAGGACGAAAAATGATAAAATCTGTACTGAAAAACTGTCTTATTTGCACAAAATTTAAAGCTTCTCCTGGGAAGCAAGAAATTGCACCATTACCTAGAGATCGTATTACTGAATCACCACCCTTCTATACCTGTGCTGTAGATTTTGCAGGACCTATTTATGTCAAAGCAAAAACTGGCCAAGAAAAGGCCTATATAGTTCTTTTCACGTGCGCAGTCACTAGAGCTGTGCACCTCGAATTATGTACCAATTTAACGACAGAAACTTTCCTTTTATCATTTAAAAGATTTATCTCTCGTAGAGGAATTTGTCGAACAATCTACAGTGATAATGCGAAAACATTTATCAAAGCTGATAATCTTCTTAGAGAAGTTTGGAGCCGAATATCAAAAGAGGAAGTTTTACGATATTTTAATAAAAATAGAATCATATGGAAATTCATTATTCCAAGAGCCAGTTGGTGGGGCGGTTTTGGGGAACGCATGGTACGTTCGGTGAAAACTCCTTTGAAGAAAGTTCTCGGAAGATCTTGTCTCTCATGTGAAGAAATACAAACCACTTTAACTGAAATCGAAGCAATGATTAATGGTCGCCCTTTAACTTATGTTTATGAAGAAAACAGTGAACCGCTTCCACTTACTCCTTCACATTTCCTGATCGGCAAACGAATAAATTCTCTACCAGATTTTCATTGTGTTACTGAACCTAAATCGAATAAAATAACGTTAACAAAAATATTGAAATATCGAGAGCAAGTTTTATACCATTTCTGGAAACGTTGGAGGCAGGAATATTTGCTAGAACTGCGTTCTGCCAATTTTTCAGTTCCTGTCAAAGCTCCGACTAAATTCAAAATTGGTGACGTTGTGTTAATTAATGAAGATAAAACTCCAAAGCACATGTGGAAATGCGGTAGAATTGCAGAGCTCTTTTTAGGAAGAGATTCGAAAGTTAGGTCTTGTGCTATACAAACTGAATCTGGTGTAATAAAGAGACCAGTTCAACTGCTACATAAACTTGAACTTGACATTATGGACTAACATTGAACATTTCACTTTTACGAACAATTTGTTTACATTTTCATTTTTTAACTTTTTCTAATCTAGTATTTTGTATATTTTAGTTTCAGTAGTTGTTCCTGTGAAAATAGAATTAATTGTATGTCTCATTATTGTAAGTATGTTCTAACTTTTAATTGTCTTATTGATGCAATTTGAAATCTTTGATAAAAATTTAGTTTGAATGATGAACAATAGTAATTGTTCATCCGGGGGCAGTGTGTTAAAACCCCCCTTTCTTTCTGTTTGACTTGGCGAAAATTAATCACCGCCAAGAATTGTGGTAACCCTATTTTTTACTTTACTATTTTTCAGTTTGTTTAAAAAGGGTAGATGTAATTTAAATTCTGAAGCGAGCGATCTCCGCTATATGAGATCTGAACCAGGACTGCCTGGTGATAATAAATATATTAATATTCAGTTTTTCGAGGTTTTAATTATTTGAGTGCTGATTTACTTCCAATGAGTAAAAATCGTTCTGTTGATTTATCATGAATAGATAAAATTGTTCCGCATATCATTTATTTGAATTGACGTGAAATATTTCTGATTCGAAGTTCTTTTTATTCGACTGTGTTCTGTGAAATCCCTCAATAGCTAAATGGCGTTCGCATTGTATTAAGCAAATGCAGAAAGACTTTCCAGGTGAAGGTCCATATTAATTTAAAATATAAGGTCGGATTCATAATTTTGTTTATCAAGGTTCAATTGGAAAATGGACCAGCGAAGCGGGTGTAGCCTGCTAGTTAATAAACAAAATTCAATTTTTAAATTCATTAGTTTCAAATGCACATCAATATGATTCAAATATCTGTAACAATATATATACTCAGGGCTTAGTTTCTAGAAAAAAAAAAAAAAACTACAAGAGCTCTAATATTCTGCAGTAATAACAACTAAGTGTATAAGAACCCCCAAATTCTAATAAATGACCAGAGCAAAAACATTAAAATTAGGAGTGGGAATTTTCAGAAAATCCTACTCGTCACGGACTTGACGTTGGTGTGCAGTATTTATAAACTACGGTCTGCTCTGACTAATATTTAAATATTCACAAAAATAAACACGTACTGAAGCAGCGCTCCTGTGTCGGAGCAAATTAAGTACCGCACAGAGCTAGAAAGTTTATCAGAGAGAATATTTTAAAAACATGAACAAAAAGCAGTGAGTAAAAACGGCAAAACATTTGCGACTAATTCTGACATTCCTCATCGCCTTTCTGAAATCATTAAAAAAACGCTACACATGACACATTATGTCACATAAGTGCTTTGGTAGGAAAGAACGCAAAAGATTGGAGATGGGAGGAAAAGAAAAATAAAATATAGGCACTGATTTTTAGAAACACTATTTTCGTTGAAATCCGGAATAAGCGCAAATGAAATCAGACCAATATTTAAATTTCCATTAAAAATAAAGAAGTAGCGAAGCTGAGCTCCGACGCAAATTAAGCACTGCTTATAGGTTATTACCTCAACCCTACATTAATTTTTATCTTAAATTCCTTCTTCATTTTATTAATCAGAGTAACTGGAACATAATATTTAATAAAGTAAATATTATCGTTATTCTGTTTGCGAATCGCCGGGTCAGCTAGAAACGAAATGCATGTCACTGCATCAGCAGCAAATGTACAATAGAACAACGAAAAATCGAGAAAATCGTTATCACAGCGCCCCCTTCTAAGGTTACATATCCATATTCAACTGGGACTTGGCGTCAATAGTCAAAAACATATGTATGAAGTTTGGTTCAAATCTATGCTTTCCGATGAAACAATAATAAAAATGTCACAAAAATCGCTATTACAGCGCCCCCTCCCGGCGGAATATCCCCAAATTCAACCTGGACCTACTGGGCATAGTCAAAAACATACACATGAAATTATGTTCAATTCTATGTGTAACTTCATACACTTTTCGATGATAGAATATAGAAAATGGCACAAAAATCTCTACTACAGCATCATCACAGTAAAACACTTATATAAATTTGGTTCAATTCTATGATTAACTTCGTATACTTTCCGATGATATAATGAGACGCACGTATATACGGACAGACAGATATTTTGTAAAAACATGTTTTTCGGTATATCCTACCCTTAAAATGTGTAAATCCGTCGAAAAATATAAGTCTAACAAAATTTCGACTACAATACTTTCTTCTATTACAGATAAAAGAAGGTAAAAAAAGATAATGCTAAAAGAAATATTTTAATAGAGGAAATTTTTTTAAGTTAAAAAAATTATAATAACAAAAGAAATTTTTAAAATTTTTTATGCAATTTTTGACGGGTTTTTTTTTTTTAAATTTTGCGGCGATTTTCCCGTATGAATAAGAGGAATCCGGCTTTATTTTTTTGCCCAGTATAGTAAATCTTGTCATTTTTTCAATAAAGTTTATTCGGAGTTTGCAATTTTCGTGAGTTTTTTATACGAATTTTAGAGTTTTGAGGTTTGTAAAGGGGACTCGGTTACCAACATTTTGCCAAATATAATAAATTTTCTCCTCTGCTAGTTTTAAACTGTTTTATTTTTTTTCCTTTATTTTTTTTTTCCATTTCATGGCGATTTGTCTGCGTTTGTGAAAGAAATCCGGTTTTAATATTTTAGTCCAATATAGTAAATGCTGTCCTCTTTTTCTTTCTGTTTTTTTTTTTTTTTTTCAACCTTCATTTAAGTTTATTCGGAATTTCTCGCGATTCTTTTATGCAATTTTTAGAGTTTTTCGCGTTCTGCAGAAATTTTTTGACGTTCGTAAAAGGAATTCGGCTTTAAAATTGCAGCCTAATATAGTAAATTTGGTCTCTGCTATTTTAGTGTTTTTTTAATTTCTCGTTGCGATTCTCCAGAATAATAATCGTCAGTTCACAAAATGCCCGGCTTTTGAAGAATTCCGGATTTCGACGTCCGGATTTGAGACTTTGTACTGTGTTTTTAATTCTGTATACGTGTTCTCCGAGAGTTATTACAACATGTTGATATAGTGCATTCACTAGGTTCTTTTCAAAACGTCTGTTAAAATAACAGAATAATTAAAATCATTCACAGAAAAAAAATCCGTCGCAGAACGGCATACAGAATACTATAGAAATGAGCGAAGCGAGGCGAATTTGTCCGCCACGTGACGTAATGCGTGAGCAGTTAAGAAATCTTTACAGTTGGCGCATCGCACGAATGGTACCCCCCTGACAGTATAAAAATATTCAAAGCTCAAAAGGGTTCGTGACCCCAAAAACCTCTCCCTTGGATTTTCCTTATTAAAGAAAAAAAAATTGATTTGCATTGCTTTCCAGTGCTTTAATTCTTCTGCTAATATAAATTAGACAGTAAAAAAAATAAATAAAGATTCCATGAAATTTATGCAGTAAATAGCTGAAATCTTTATCTAAAAAAGTAGTGTCTAAAACTTTTACTGCTCAGAAAACAATAAAATCTCACTGTAAAGAAATGAAAAAAAACTGGTGTGTTAGTTTTCTTTTTTAATTTCCGGTAACATATGAACCATTATTTGAAAGTGACATTATGGTTCTCACACAACAAAGAAAATACAATAATAACATCTAAAAGCTTGTTGTCATAAAGGCCCGTTACGAGACAGAATTCGGGTTTCAGCTCACTGTCTTAATCTACATAAATCGAAAATGCTTTCTTTCTAATGCAGTAAGAGACACTCACAATCGGATCATAAAATATGCTTTTTTTATGCGGTTAATCTCAATGAATATCAGATGCTTGTGATCGATAAAATTTCTTGTATTACATAAAATCCATGAAAAGAAACACAATTTTTAAAAACGCACATAAGTTAACATATCTTTAACATAATCTTTTGTATTCTTTGGTAATAATAAACAAATAAATTAACATCGATCTAAATTCGCCGTCCTCTCCCACCTCTCGTAATAAGAGCTAAAAAAGTTTAAAATATCGTGCACTAACCTCTTTTAATTAAATTTTAATTTAAGTCATAATTTAACCTAACACAATAAACTAAAATAATACTTTAATAAACACAATCTTCAAGCAAGTCCACTGATACGGTGGTCAGAGAGGGAAAGCACCTAATTTTTGTTCCAAACTGGCACCAAGAATATTTGAAAAAAATTTAGCTTTTATAATGAAAGCTTAAGAAAACAATTTTTCATTGCTTAAGTAATTTGTTTGTAATTCTGGTGTCAGACAATCATTTCATAATTTTACGAACAAAATATTGATGCCCCTGAAAGGTTTAAAAGATACGAGCAGTGAGGAAAGGCTCTGTTTGGAATAACAGGCTATTTGGCGAAATCCGTTTCAGAATCGCCAAGCGAAAAGCTAAGGAAGCCATCAGCTAGAGAGCCGATTCTGCCAGCTCATAGTAATTGTGGTAAATGGTATAACCACAATAATAATAGAAAAGAAATTTTAGCGTAAATAGAGGATAGTGCTCAACATTATATACCGAATCCGTCTGACGCAGATTCGTTAACCCCTTAAGGGGCAAGCAATTACGTTTGGGAAATGCTGAATTCCCACCGGAATCTTTGAAAAATTTTATTTCAAAATAAATAAAAGTAATTTTATGTCTTTTTTCCACCAAAGTTAGAAAAGTAAAATTTAATAAAATTTTTCTGGTGTAAGACTTTATTAATCGTAGGTGGTATATAATATATAGCGGTGCCCCTCAAGAGGTTAACATGAGTCTTACATATGTGGTGTAGGATTAATTTACACCTTTTATTTAAACATATTTCTATTAAATGTTTCTGTTTCGAGACACATTTTTTGAAAGTTGTTACAAGTATTAGGATTAAAGGGCATAGCCGGATAAGTATTGAAAGCATGCCTTTCAATCAAATTTCCTGATATTTTTTTTTCCAGATGTGGCTACATATCTGACAATGTATTTATCCTATTATCACCCTATAGATATTGATATTTCTCTCTATTCTAAAAAAAAGTAACTACCGCTGTCACCGCCGCCGCCGCCGCCGCCGCCGGTTTTGAATTTTTTGTGACCGGAGGTCTTTCTTCGTTAATATTGAGAAAAATAATGCATACAAAAATATGAAAATCAGTGGTTTTATACAGAAATGTTTGATAAACACGCTGATGCAGACAGTTTTCAAATCGAAGAATTATTTTAAGAGATATTTAATGCTAAAGTTGGACAAAATCGTTCCACTAAAAAAGTTTTATAGCAGCAAAAACTATACATGGCAGTGTAATCATTTTTAGATCATTTTATGCGTTAGAATTTGCCGGAGTGCAGATTGCATTAATTTTTTTATTTTGACTCATTTTTTCAGGTTTTATTTCTATTTTAAATTCAAATTTTCAGCATTTCTAGAGATATTTTTTACAGATTTCAGAAAATTGTACTAATTTAAACTGTTGCCAACTGTATAAAAAGCGCAAGCAATAATGTTTGCTTCAAATTAAAAATTTATTTACACGTGACTATTATGAACAGGAAAAAAGCTTTCAAATTAGAATTAAATAATTATGCATAAAAAGCAGGAACTTATTAAAAATTACGTCATAAAAAGTATACACGTGAATTTTAAAAGAGAAAGGATATTGTAAAATAATAAATTCATTAAATGCGTTAGAAGTCTTAGGAGAAATTACGTCATATTTACGTCACATTATAGTTATTACATAAAATGAACACAAAATAATATTGCAAAAAAGTTTAAATTTAGAAATTGCGCTAGACATTTATTTAATATTTTGAAAAAATATTTTCAACTATTTTTGTTAGGAAAGCACAAATAATATTTCATTGCTAACAAAAGTACTTTCACGCGATTATTTAAAAGAGAAAGAATAGCTTGGTAAAAATTACGTCAGATTAAAAACGATTAATTTAAAATGTCTCATTTAAAAGAACTTTCTTTTCGCTTTCTTAAAAAATACCAGGAGACAAAGACTCTGTTTACTTAATTCCTTTTATATTAGCTGATTTTGAAATGTTGTTACACGTGTCTACGTCATCAAGTTATTTTTATTTCGACGTTTTATTTGTATTTTTATTAATGTTGTACGAATTTATTTGTTCTTTCGTTATTTAAAATAAAAATTATGTCAATTTGTATAATTTGGCGAGTGGTTTGGCGATTTATATAATTTGGCGAAATTGGTCGACGGGATAATCAAGTAGTACCGCAGCAGATTTAGCGTTAAAATTCCCCAATCAAAGAGAAATGAATAGAAATTCGTTTATAGGGAGATCGCCACTATTTTTTAAATTATAAATCAATCGGTACAGATGTCATATTCGCCCCATATTGGCGCGATTTTTTTCGGTTGCCAATTTGCGAAAACATCAACAGCATAAACAACATAATCTGGGTTACCACATCAAACAAAATAACGACACTTTGACGCAAGTTAAGTACCTGTTGCCTATATGATATTGGCGACAGAAAAAAATCGCGCCAATATGGGGCGAATATGACATCTGTTCCAATCAATCTTTCGAAATATTTTTAAAGCCGAACAAATTAGCGTGCATTTAGAGCCTGCGGTGTCTGGACGGGGGTTGGCGAGCGTAGCTCGTAGGGGGCCGAGCCCCCTAGTATTGAGAAAAAAATGTTAGAAAAAATGTTTTTTCCATTTTTTAGAAAACGGATTTTCTCAAAAACTGCTGCACGGAATTTCACGCCAGAAGATATAAAGATACCAAGCATGCATAACTGGTAATTTTTGTATAATTTTCTGTGTATAAAATCTGTGTGAAATAGCGAAATGAAAAAAAAATAAATAAAATCCATATTCTATGGTTATCCGAAAATTACCATTTTCTTGAAAAAATTCCCCATATGTGCTCGTATATTCTATATAAATGCCAATAGTTTGCGTTCGGTACTACATATAAATATTTACAAAAATGTATATTAAAATAATTCAAAATTATTTTAAGGCGTTATTTGGGGCGGAGCTACTCAACTTCGACACCCGAAGAATTTTTGGAATAGAGAGTTACAGAATAGCTGTATTTTAAATTTTAATGAACACATGAGCAACATTCTCAAAGCTGTCGATGTCAAAATGAACATGAAGTTAAAAAACATGGCTTATATGCTTAATGGAATCTAAAAAACATCAGTTGACATATTGTCAGCTGACTTTGTTCCAAAAAGTCCTCCGATGTCGAAGATGAGTAGTTCCGCCCCAAACAACGCCTCAAAATGAATTTCAATAATTTTAATATACATATTTGTAAATATTTATATGTAGTACCAAACGCAAACTTTCGGTATTTATACAGAATATACGGGCACATATGGAGAAATTTTTATAACAAAATGGTAATTTTCAGATATCCATAAGATATGATTTTTATTTTTTTTGAGATTTTATTTCGCTATTTCACGCAGTTTTTATAAACAGAAAATTATACAAAAATTACGAGTTATGCATCTTTGGTGTCTATATATCCCCAATTAATAGCATGAAATTCCGCTCAGCAGTTTTTGAGAAATTCCGTTTTTTAAAAAATCGAAAAATACATTTTTATCTCATTAAATATAATGTTTATAGAGGGATAATAGGGGAAATATATTGTCAGGTATGAGGACACATCTGGGAAAAAAATCAGGAAATTTGATTGAAAGGCATGTTTCCAATGTTCAAGAAAGTGATGCCAATAAGGAATTTGAATTTTTAAACCGTAATTTAATGCGAACGTTAAGAGGTTAAGGTGTTACAAAAGTTCTTCAACTACAAAAAATACATTTTTTCCCCCGGTATCTGAATGTTTCACATTTTATAAATGTTCTCTTGAAGGCATTACTAAGAATGCACACAGATACAGAAATTATTTTTCGTCGAACAAATAAAGCACAGTATTTGATTGAAGTCTTACAGCATAATTAACGATTTGTGGCAAAATTTTAACCGTATTTTTCTGCATTTCCTTCCTTTTTTTTTCAAGAAGTGAAATCTTCGAATATTTTCCCGTTCCTTGACTAATGCATTTTTATTTTTGCTTTATAATACGTTCTTTCCTTTTCTTTATTAATCTTATTTTAAATAAACAATGTAAAATGATATTAATTTAGTTTTACTTTTTATTTTTATTTATAATTTATTATTTATAATTATTTTGAAAAATGATACATTCAATTTGATTTTCTGGCATTTTCTTAAAAACCCGAAATACTAATAATAATAACAAATTATATCAGGAATTCGAAATGTGTACATTTTCAACGCCTTTTTATGTGTTATTGGTTTCACATGAAACCATTTAAACACCATTTACGCCACCACCAGGGAATATAAAAAAAGTGAGAACCCACAAGGTGCATTTTTCAAAAAATAATTAAGGGGACCCAATAGGTTTGAAATGAGGAAATAGACTGGGAGTTTGGTTGAGGTGGAGGTAGCTTGTCATTCATAGACAGAGGGGCGGATCCAGAGAGTCGTATTGGGGGAGGGAAACCGAGTTGCATATGATCAACGTAGTCATAATTTCTGTTGGTTAAATCATTCCTTGCAGTTAATTATTAAGGGGTCTCAGGACTATTAAAGCTTCAAATTTATGAAATTTAATTTTTTTTTTAGATGTTAAACCCCTATCTTTTCTGAACATTTTGATATAACTGTTTCCTTGAAATTGCCATTAGAACAGAAGTTTCGGCTTCTACTAATTATTACCCCTTAATAGGTGAAGCGGCGTTACCGAAACTTTGAAGTCATTTTTCCCCAAGTGCCATTTTTGGGCATAACGCGCACGCTATCTCAAAAACTCCTTAATATTTTTTCATGAAAATTTTAAAACACATGTTTCATGTTAGTCTGTAGAAAATGAACCTAAAATTTCCTTTTTATTGTTCAAGAAATTTTTTTAAAAGTGATTATACTGTTGAAATTTTCAAAAATTTGCATTAGCTAAATGCAATTTTGTATTAAAAATACAAAAGTGTTTTAAATGAAAATTTATTTAGGTTCAGGATAATTATTATAATCTGAAGTCACCAAAATTGTCATTCTCGTTGCAAAATTCATTTCGTAATCCTGCGCGTAAGCTGTTATAGCAATTTTCTGCTCGTCAAATGCCTCAGAGCAAACTCTGAGCCCCTATAAATACTAATTCTATATCTTGTAATTTTTTAAATACATGAAATGAAAGAACATACTTATATATTTTATCCCAATAAAAATTATGTTTTAAAATCATATAAATTTTAAGATATTAAATGTTGAAAATAAACTTCTTTTTAAAACTTTTTTTAAACGTCCTATAGAGGCGCTGACCGCAACCTTCGGTACAGGAAAATTGTGCCTTTAATGTCCCTTTAACTAATGCTAAAGAGACATTGAATAAATTCTTTATTGTAAATGCATTTGAAATAATTCGATATTCAAATTAGGATAAATTGTAATATGTCATGTAACGCAGAGCACAAATATCCTATGAAATGTGAAATTGAGCAAAAAAATAATCATTTCGAACAAATTAAAAATGCATGTGTTCTTACATGCATGGGATTTTCCTGAAGAAAGTAATATCTTTCCTCCACAAGATGGCGTATTTGAGTGCTTGAATCGCCAATTTCAAATTGTATAGATAGACTCGGGGCCCCTAACAAAACTCCAGTTGGCGCGGGGCCCTGGGCAGCCGCCCCGGTCCTGTGCGCAATTTCACCCATGTTGCACACCAAAAATGTCCCGCTCACTACGGGCGGAGCTTAGTCGACATTGATATCAATTTGAAAATCGTGATTCTAAAACTCCATTTGTAATTGATTTTCCTTTTTAAATTCCAGTGGCACAGTTGATGGTGATAGTGATTTATGCTGTTAACGATTTCAAAAATTGCGCCAAAATGGACCATTGGCAAAGAGAGTCAGAATAGATTTTTGCTATAATAGAAATGTGTCTCGCTGAATTATTTTCTAATTTTCCTCCCTATATAGGACATTTTTTAGTTATACCTTACTCTATCCTTGTGTGTCATATTCTTTTATTATGCTATTTTTCTATTACCTACTTTCTATTACCCAATTTATTTGATATATTTACTTCTATTTGTTTATCTGTAATTCTTTTTTTCCCCCTAAATGGTGTTCTAAAAATTAAGGACCAAGTGACGCACGAGCGCGCAGTGCATATAGAAAGAAATATGGTGTGTAGTAATTTTTTTTCTTTTAAAAGCCGATCAAAAAGGACAATATGTTCGAACTTTCGCAGAAGAAACTAGAAATTTCTCGGAATTTGAAATTTATTTTGTATTTTCCAAGCAAAATTACTATAGTAAAAAATATATATATATGAGCCAACCATTAGTTAATGCGTAATATGATTTTAATTTCCAATGAACAGTTTAATTTTTCTTAGAAAAGACCGAAATTGATTGAGACCTTGAGATGACCGAAACCGATGATCACCGAAAACAGAATCTGAAAAAAAAAAAAAAAAAAAAAAAAAAAAAAAAAAAAAATTACATTTCACTATTTCGGTAAATTATAGTCATTAAACATCCAGTTCTTTAAAAATTCCAATGAGAATTATGTGGTGATTATAATTAATTCCACGCCATTTTTGGCTTATGATTTCTCTAGTTTTATTTCAAAATGTGATCAATGTAATTTTAATATAATTGCTTGTAAAATATTTTTTAACTCATACCGGAAATAAAATACAGAAAAATTTATTTATAATAAACCAGTAATTTCCTGTTTCAACTTCATATAGAATCATTACTCTGAATTCAAAACACAGACGAAAGTCTGCAGTTTTAAAATATGATTAATGAATCGCGGTAAATAATAATTTAAATGTTCAATTTGTCACCTTTCTCAAATTATCTCTAAAATGCTGGTACTGCGTTGGACCGCAAGCACCGTAATATAAAAGCTTATCACACTCGACTCAAAAATGGAAGTCAGCTAGCGAACGTTGATAGATGACGCTACTATTCGGGGTTATTGCAATGTTTACATGGAACGCCTCGTAGAAGTGCCTTTCAAAATTATTTTTTTGCAGCAATTTGTGCTTTTTTGAATTGAAGCTCAATTGTAAATAAAAATTAATATATTTCTTACTAAATGGGATATCGCTGCGTGCCTTAGGGACTGTGCATATATAATGTTATCACTTTATGAGAGAGGGGTCTGCCACTTGATATCATAAGATATCTGTGGGGGGAAGGGATTACCCAAAGCGATAAAAGTAAACGTCCTATCTTAAATGGGAGAAATAACCGCAAGATTAAAAGCGAGGTCACATCAATCAAGGTCATGCGCCACGTAGCGGATGGAGTGTGAACTACAGGTAGATACCTAACTGTTTTCTTACTCACACCACTAAAATTGTAAAGTTTTTTTCAGCTTGATTAATAACTGAAGTACCGTTTGTAAGGCGAAGAAAACTTCGTGGTGTCATGTGCATCTAGATGCCCTCTCGCTACGCCATTATTTTGTAATAAATGTGGCAAACAAATTTCATTTCCATGAGTGACTAAAGATTTAGAAAATACGCGTCACACTAAAAGCCTGCGTATGTGAATTATCACTCCGTCAACAAGGTGGCGCAACTGTGTTAATTTACGCCTGATTCCAGCATTAAGTTTGTTCGCTTAACGCTTTGGGGATTACCTTTCGATATCGTTATCATTTTATCATACAAACAAACATTTATTTTCTTCTGTAACGTTTTCTTTACATCAAAATAGTTTGTCACCTTTTTTAAATTCTAATATATTTTTAAAAAAATACAAAGCTGTTGTTAAAGCTATTGAATGTTTATAAATCATTTCGTTCCAAAATATGGAATATCCGAATGTTCGGCATTCCTGGTCTTCTGCTATATGCGCTGCTGGAGAAACCAGGAGCAAAATACGTTTGAAATAATAGTAGTGTTTATCAGTAAAGAAAGAGATAGAATGTCGTCCACTGTTTGCTTTTACCCCCACTCCTCCCGGACAGATGGCAAGCGAAAGAAGAACATAGTACTGTTGAATGCATTATCTAACAATAATCTTAAATACTTTTAAATAGCAACTATTTCTTTTAGATGTGTTTTATGTAAATTTATTTCATATGTCACTTGAATTTTGGAAAATATGATCAAAACAGTTTTTTTTTTAATTTATTTAAAAATTTAAAAAGTGCATACATACTTCAAATAGTACGTAAAATTCGCCCTTTTGAAATTAAAGGATAATGCAAAAAGAAAAATTCAAATCCATTAAATTGTTTATGTCGTGCATCGCCCTTGAATTTAGGGAAATAATTATCAAAATTGACGAAGTTTCATACAAAATGTAATTTTTTTTCCATATCCATGTCTAATAATGTAAAAATAATGATGTATCTGTATAAAAACTTAATGTAAACGTAATTTTAAATTAAATTAATCTATTTTGGTTTTGCATTCTTTAATTATGAAAATTTTTATAAAACAATATATATTGAAAAACAAAAAAAAAAAAAGAAATAAAATGCTGCTTATTACAAAACTTTTGAACAGTATTTGTTGAAACAACTTTAAACAATGTGCATTAAAAGAATTTTGTAGAATTTTTTCAGTTCTTTCCTACCTGCATTTTGTACTATAGGTGAAAAAATGTATTGAGATTTATTATCAATCTTTGGCATCAGTGTTTCGACAACACAACTAATCCAACACAGCCTGCCGTCTCTGATATTATGAAGTAGTTTTTTTAGAAGCTTCAGTTACAAGTTTCGCACATCGTTTCACAGCTTGCGCGCGGCACGGAAACGCCTTTATGGTTTTCAGTTTCAATTCTGAGGGAGCTTTTGTATCAGTGAGAGACAACATATTCTCTGAACTGATTCTGTTTAGGTTGAAAGGTTAAAAATTTCAGGGATACCAGCTATTAAGTTTTGAGTATTCGTGACTCGTGAGCACAAAAATAGAACTTGGTGTCACTGAACTTTGCCCTGTTCTCGCTCCTTCGTCGCAGAGTGCATTGCTTTCGAAATCCGCCCACATCCCCATTCCAGTATATGTTCTCTTTCATCTGTTTTCATTAAAGATAGCAGGTTTTTGGGATGAGCCAAGAAGAAGCGTTAGCTTAGTAATAGAGTCTGTCCCCTCCTGCAATTTTTTTGGTAAATGACGCGAAGTTGTTATTTTGTTTAACTCATGCATTGTACTTACAAAAATAGAGTGATTACTATTAATGTCAACCCATACAGACGTACATGTCTACTTGGCATATAAAACTAACTGTTTCTCAATTCACTGATAGGGTTTTCGATGGATACATATAGTCTGAGAGTTCTGTTTGCAGTCGTTAGTGTGAAATCAGCCCTCGATTATGGACAACAAATTACCCAGGACAGAAGCCGGTCGCATAGCATTGCATATTTCAAAAAGATACATTTTTAAACCCCGGTCAAAATATTTCTCATGCTTAAATTAATTACTTTCCCACTACTATTTTAAATTTTAAAAAATGTCTTTTTTATAGGCAGAAATTCTGATATTTTACTAAGGCGAAATTTACCTTTCTGAATTTTTGGTGGCAAATGACTTTCAACCAGAAATATGAAATTTCCTAGTTTGGCGGTTAATGGGTTAAATCTTAACTGAAATGTTTTGGTTTATTAATAATCATTGTTGGGATATTACAATTGATTAATTGAAATTTGACAACAGATGCAAACAGGAAGTTGCTTACACTTTTACAAATCGACCGCGAACTGTTTAATCATTTGACCTTTTTTCTTTTGTAAATAACGCTTATTTGACCCTATTATGGTCAGGATCCGATAAACATACGATTAATAACCGTTATCTGTAAAAATGGTCGAATGATTGGATAGTTTGCTGCAAATTTTTATCTGTGTACCTATAGGACCAGAAAATAATACCGGCCTTATGCTTTTTTCATCAATATGTTGAAACAAGTTCGTAAATGGTAATTCAATGAAATGGAATAGGCAACTATACCAATGCAAATGGCCTCCCTATCGGCATTTCTAAATTCCAAATGGCACCTTTTTTTTCAAGCCTGTAATGATAAAAGTGGCGCCACATCTGGCTACAACGACCTCATCTAAGGATATGTTCTTCTCAAATAGATATAAAACAACACTTCTAAAACTATTTCTACTGGTTCTAGCTGTAGTATTTATATGGCGAATGTATTTCGAACCTGGCTCCTGTATTGCAAAAATGTGTTCTTTTGACAACGTTTCCCGAATTTTAAGTGCGATGAAGGACTTAAACATGTTAATCGATTTCAAATAGCTGTTCTTCTAATTACAAAATAAGACTTTTACGCACTACACTAAATACTACTACATATTTTTAAATTTTCATCATTTAATTTCAAAATCTGTCAATTTTGGTCACATCTTCCAAAATATAAGTGCAATGCCCGACCTAAAGATATTAACCGATTTTAAATATTTTTTGTGTTATTTTTCTAATACCAAAAGGTGACATTTATGCACTATTACAAGTAGCTCTGACTAGTTTTTAATTTTAATCATTAATTTAAAAAATCGTCAATTTTCATCCTATTTTTCAAAATTCAAGTGCAATGCGCGACCTAAAGATATTAACCGATTTCAAAATTCTTTTTTGCGTTATTCTTCTAAGGCAACTTTTCTGCGTTATTTCAAGTTATCTTAAAAATGTCACTTTTTTTTACCCACCCTAATGTACAGCCAGGGCCTGATTACCAACGGGGCACACTTACACCAATAAATTTTAAAAGAAATGTTCGTTTACATAAACGCCGTTTTCATGTAAAATTTCTGCCCTGAATGAGGCAAAATTTTCTGTTTCTATTTACTGGTGGGAATGTGCTCCGTTGGTAATCAGGCCCTGTGTACAGCCCCTTTCTGTCGTTCGTCCAGTAGAATAAAGGAAAATGTTTCATTTCATCAAATTCTTGTCGACAGTCGGCATATCTTATGGCTGAAAGCAAAAGGCAACGAATGTTCTCCTTTTAACATTAAATGCTTGCTTACTCTATTTTAACTTTCTTTCTTTCCCTGTATTTTTTAAAATGCAATCACGCATTTTCACTATTACTACATGCCGAATCTGTCTGTTGCAGATTCATTGACAGGAATATATCTTATTTATTGATATACGTTGGGAAAAGTATTTAGTTTTACTTAAAACCATTTCCATTAAATTTTTCTGACTCGAGAAAGTATTTTTGAAAGCTTCAAATCTGTACATCACAGTCTTTAGAAGATTGAAGACATAAAATAGAGGATCGATTACCTCGATCTCCCAAAGTATTTTATACTAGAAAGGGCATTCTTAAAAGTCTTATTAATCAAATAAATGCCTGTCAAAATCAATCTTTTCTACTTACTTCTTAGTTGAACGTGTTTATTCTTGAAAAGTGGGATTTTATAAGTTTAACCCTTTCAAGAGCAAGTAATTGTGATTGTGTAATGTTGAATTCATACCGGAATTTTTGAAAAAGTTTATTGGAAAATAAGGAAAGGCAATTGTTTCAACTGGTATTCCAACAAAGTCATAAAAGTAAAATTTAATTAAAATGTTCTGGTGCAAATCTTTATTAAATTTAGGTGGGATATATATCTTCCACCGCCCCACAAAGGGTTAAGGGGTGTCAGGATTCTTAAAATTGAAAAAAAAAAGGAAAAAAAGACCATTTTCAACATTTAATATCTTAAAATGTATTTGATTTTAAGACACAATTTTAATTTTAACAAAACATATAAGTATGTTCTTTCATTTATGTATTTAAAAAATTATAAGATGCAGAATTAGCATTTACAGGGGGCTCCAAACTCTTAGACATTTTTCGAGCAAAAAATCTGCATAACAGCCTACGCGCACGATTACGAATAAGTGTTGCAACTAGATTGAAAATTTTAGTACCTACTTATACTTCAGATTGTAATAATTATCCTGAACCTAAATAAATTTGTATTTAAAGCTTTTTTATATTTTTAATTCAAAGTTGTATTTAGCTAATGCAAAATTAAGAAAATTTCATAAATATAATCACCAAAAAAATATTGTTTTGAACAATAAAAAGGAAATTTTAGGTTCAGTTTATGCAGACTAACATGAAACATATGTTTTGAAAATTTCATGAAAAAATATTCATAACTTTTTGAGATATCGTGCGCGTTATGCCCAAAAATGTCATTTGGAGAAAAATGGCTTCAAAGTTTCCGAAACGACGCTTCAGCTATTGAACGTGTATAAATGTAAAAGCCATAACTTCAGTTCTAATAGGAATTTCAAGGAAACAATTGTATCAAAATGTTCAGAAAAGATAGGAGTTTTACATCTAAAAAAATTTAAATTTCGAAAATTTTAAAGCTTTAAGAGTCCTGAGACCCCTTAAGGGTGATCATCAGCTGTATTTTGCCCTATACTCATCATACTATATTCTAAATATCACAACTGCGCATTTGCTATTCAACCAATTTGAAAAAAAATTTTTTTTTGGTGATTGATATAACTTATTTCTTTCAGATGGCCTAATTTTATAAAAGAAAAATACGGACTACTTTTTTAAATAAAATTTTAAAATTTCTTACATTGGTTCCAGAAAAAATTACCAGATGGCACTACGGGTGCTGTTGCTGTTTTCTAAAGATCACAAAGCAACTATTTTTTTTTAGTTTTTATATATTTTCTTGTTAATTGTTATCATTATCTCTCTTATAAATTTAATAAAAGATATCTCTTAGGCGAATTACATGAAATATCCCTCAACAAGCCTTTGTGTTTTTTCGAAATATGATTTTATTCGTAAAATTTCCAATGCAGAATGATGAATTCTCCAAATTTGCAGCAACCCTTAAAACTTCCGCTTGATAAACGGAGGAAAATGCTATATGAAGAAAACTCCGTAGAGTCGGGAGGTACGTTCTGTGGAAAGGTTAGTTGGTAGAGGTTAAATGGTTAGTTGACCTTTGAAACAGGTGGGGAGTAATTAAGGGTCGATATTTGTGGACATTTTTTCTGCCTTCTGTAGAAAGGAAATTTGTTCTTGTAGGCATAATGGTCATTTTTTCTAAATACTGGGAAACTATTTCGCATCTTTCGCTCGTGAAACCTTTCTTTGATAAGTGGAATAGCATTTACAGTGTACTGATTTGTCTGAAAAATAAGCTAAAATATAATAATTTTGGGGTCTGGTTACTGCTAAAAAAAATGCCTTATTTGAAAAGAACATCTCCAACATCCTCCCTTGCGCATAGAATTATTATTATTTATCATTATTATTTTGAACTAGCTCAACAAGAAACACATAGACATGCGAGATTTTCTAAGAAAGATGTGAGAAAACAAGCGCTCAAGGCATTTTTTGATTAGATTTTTTAAAGTTTAAACCAGTTCTCAAAAAAAGAAAAATATTTTTCAACAATCAATCACGCGAAAATTCTGCCCCATTTTTAAACATAAATTCATTACACTTGTAGGGAGGATTATTGAAGTGATTTGTAAGCCCACATTTTTTTCATTTTCCGATAATGGAATTACACCTTGAGTTATAAGCGATTGCTGTCTCACGGCGGCAGGTTTTTTTCCTTGCCTACGTTGTAGCAAACAGGAAATTCTATTCAAAACACCAGCTTTGACAGACCTTTTGTGAAAAATCTTTTGTCTTTAATAGAAAACGAAAAAATAAATAAATAAAGAAAGAAAGAAAATAAAACATTTTCTTTAAAAGAGCATTTGCCAATTTGAGAAAAAGCCTGATTTTTTTCTGCGTTTTCTCTCTCTCTCTTTCTTTGCGCGTTACACAGCGGTGTTTCCATATTACTAGAAATGTTCGGAGTTAATTCTTTTAGCCCAATATAGTAAATTTTATTCTCTTTTCAATAAAGTTTATTCGGAATTTGTAGAACGATTTTTGAATTTTTAATGAGATTTTTTAAACTATATTTTGCGTTCTACTGCGACTTTTTGGCATTCATAAAAAAAAATCAAATTTCAATCTAGTATGTAATTTTGGTAAATTTTCACCTCTGCGATTTTTGAATTTACGGAGATTTTTTATTTTATTTATTTATTTATTATTATTAATTAACTATTATTGTTTAGTATGTATATATATATATATATATATATATATATATATCAAATACCTGTTCCTATTAATCCTTTTTCCAAATATGACAAATTTTATGATTCAATCAGTGATAAATGGGAAGACCAATAAGAACTTTGATAATGCTATCTATCATGGTAGGATTTGAAGATTAAAAAAAGAAAGGAAGAAGGGAAAATCTGGTATTTTGACTATTTTATTCACCATTTTGCATATATATTGAAACCATGTGCTGTATAACATTCGTTAGAATATTTGCACTCCTAATGGCACCTCATTTGTCCGAATCGGTAAGTTATATACATACATACATACATAAGAGATCTGCTCGCTCTTGGACCAAATTTTATTCACGAGACTTGAACCGTGTCCTTACTCTTTCCACACCGTCCCGGATCCTTACTTTTTTTTTCTGCAGGCTAGGGCCGAAATTTTCAGGTTCGGTTCTGAGCCAGCCCGTTTAAAAATCATTGTTACGGTCCGGAACGGCATGACCCGTTCAAAAATCCGTAACACAAACCTGGCCAATAATTTTCGCAAAAAATATATAGATTTTTTAATCACTATTATTGTTCAATTAAAATTTAAAAAATTTTTTCTTTTTGAAGAATAGTATATATATTTCTAGGCAATAAAAGTATGATTAAATGTGCTTATCCATGAAAAATTAATATAATAATACGAGTGAAAAGGATATAATACAGTTATTCGGGGGGAGTTTCTAAAATTACTGAAATATTGATAGTATAGTACCATAAGTTGATGGTTTGCCGAGCAGTTGTTTGCCATTGCACCGTTGTTGTGTTGTCAACGGGTCCATAATTACAAATGGCATACATTTGACAGTTCATATATGCATGATACATGACAGCTGACACAAATAACCTGTGACATATTCATAGTTCAAAAAAGAACCAACAGATGGACTACCCTATATAAACGACTGCTGAGATATGCCAAATGTTCTAAAATGTTCGACTCCCCTTTAACCTCTTTAAGGGGGGGGGGGGATTTCTAAAATCGCTGAAATAAATGTTTAATTATTACTATTATTATTATTAATTTTTTTTGTACATTTATTTTCTGAAATTTCATGCTTCTACCTAAAACGGATGCTGAGATATGCCAAATGTTCTAAAATTTCCGACTCCCCTTTTAACCCCCTTAGGGGAGGGTAAAATCACTGAAATGTGTGTTTAATTATTTTTTAGTAGAGTTATTTTCTGGAATTTCACGCTCCTACCTAAAACGGCTTCTTAGATATGGCCAGTTTGTCTATGATTTTCGACCCTCTCCCTTTAACACCTTTAGGGGGGATTTTCAAAAATCCTTTCTTAGTGCACGCTTATAAGAAGTATCTTCCCTCCCCCCTCCAATTTTCATGATTCTAGTTTCAGTAATGTGGTCTGTCCGTTGATTATAAGTCAGTCAGGACAAACTTACTATATAGCATTGTCAAGTCGATGTCTATAACAACGTGAAGATGATGCTGAAAATTTAATTTTTATCTGATTTGAAAAAAATCTCAACAAGGTTTACTTCATTCTAGAACGGAGAGTAGCCCCCATCGGTTTACGCTTCCGCAGGCAATGATTCATGAATAAAGTGAATACGTAGTACGTACATGGCTTTTGTTCTGGATCTGAAACACTTTTACCTCTAAATATCAAAATTTTAGCACGAACATTATACACAGGTGTCAGAAACATTACATTCTGAACTTAAACGATTAGAGGTGAAACAATAAGATTTTTTTTTAAGTTTAAATGTATTCGAGATTGACTGTGGGGAAAAAATGCTACTATAATGACGACTCATTTGTTCAGACCGGTATGGTCCATTCTACATTGGGTCACTAAAGCATATTATCCGAACTAACACATGTAGACTGATAGATAAGCACTATTTTCTTGGTGTTTGGCAGCTGAACAATGTCTTTCTACTATACTAGATTTTACTTTCTTCTATCTTTACAAGAAGAAAGTATTGGATTCGTGAAAATTTTTGAATTCCGGTTTTCGACGGATTTACACGTTTTAGGGGTCAGGAATTAAAAAAAAATTATATCCAGTTAGTCATGATATAAATTGCTGCTGTTTACGTTTTGGTGTAAATCTCCCAACAGGTGACGCTGCTATGCTGCATTTTTCATGATTGCCGCAATAGCTTTACCTCAAGAACGAATGCACGACTTTTCATCAAACTTCAGATTCATGTATACCTTAATAAATATTGGTGCTGATAATGTTTTTGTGTTAATCGCCAAATAGGTCGCGCTGCTAGGCTGCATTTTGTAGGACTTACACAATTTTAGTGATAATCATATCTCAAGAACTAATGCACGGAATTTCCTATTTTTAGAATCCTCATGATGGGCATAAATTGCCATTTAAGTTTGGCATTGTGACAGCGAATTTTGAAGCATTGACCTGTAGGAGATACAGTGCCAAAACTAGCCTTTTTTGGATACAAGGGGGAGGTCACGGGGGTCATGACCCCCCCTCTGAACACCAACATAAATATTCTAAAGATCATTTTTAAATGAGATATACAGTAGAGTCCCGATTATTCGTGTTTCCGCTTTAACCGAGTTATTTTCTTTTGATGGACTGTTGGCTTCCATTATTATGAAACAGCCATTATAAGTGAAGTGTTAGGTGAATGCTATATCTTGTGGCCGTGATCGCCGTAGTGGATGTCTGAAAATTAAATTGAATTGGCAACCAATGAAAATATTAAGAATTAAAGTTAAATATTCAAAATAATTAATTTAGAAAATGTTGCCATAAAAATATCCGTAGCGGAGGCTGAAAAATAAAAAGAAAAGAGACTCACCCATTTGAAGTAAACAGACAAATATGTACAGCTAACATGAATTTAATTTTCTTTACCAACACACAATCATGCTTGGCCAAGCAACTTCGTATTTTCCATTTTTAAGATGAATACAAGATATAAATCAATTAATATATATTTCAAACAGATATTTTCCGCGGTTATTTTGAAAATGTCTCTAAAGTGTTAGAGTTCGGAGTATTGTAAAAAAAAAAATCAGTTCGTAAACATAGATCGTATTGGGCTATTTAACGGTTCACTTACATCACGGCAACAGGAACAGTTCGCACATTAATCTTGGACTTCGATGCATATATGGTTACGAATTTTACACAGACAATTAGGAAGATAATCGTCAATTTTGTTGCATCGATGATTACGAATTTTATACAGTTCTTTCATATAAGTTTAACAGGAACATTACAGATGTTGGTCGATGTCTGCTTGGCTCAGGTGATTAGGATATATTTAACAATACTTCAGCTTCTGGTTGATTATTGATTGAAGATTTGAGATATCGTCGCTCAGATGAATCTTAAGCCAAAACAATCGGAAGATCGCTGATATGATAGAAGATCTATTCATGGAAAGAGCATCAGTATGCTATTACATCTGTGGAATATGGAAATTATCCTCTTAGGTTCGGATAGGAGTGCTGTACTTCGCCATCATTTTTCCGTCTGAGGTCAAAGCCTCAAACGTACGTGCGTACTCAACGCTACATTTTAGAAAAGTGAGAGATAAAATTCAGATGGCTCCAAAGAACGTTAAAACTGACGCTCAACTTAAATTCGCCAATCAGCGACCGGCACGTACACCTCTGAGTCATCACGATAACGATTTTCATCGCAATCGAAATATCGATAGCGATTTGTATCGTAATCGAAGTTGCATTCCCCCTGCATTCCTGAGTACCGGCGATGTCGCCTCGTGATACTAAAACAAGATGGAGGATAGAGTGACGTCACGACGTCCTTTTCTGCGAGCAAGAAAGATAAAAATATGTCTAACTGCGTCGGGGAAAAAAATGGATCGCGCGTCTTTTAAACTGACAGAAGTGATTAAATATTGTAATGCGGATATCTCGCTAAATTACGGTTTAAAATTAATGAAATTTTGGCAATCGCTTAGAAATAAATAGTAGCATCCAATAAAAATAGTTTTGGAATAAAATAATTAATATTAAATAACTTTTTAAATTTATATTTTCAGAAGTTAGCGATTGTTAGAAAGGCATTGTGAGTTACTTTAACGAACGATATTCCTTAATGTTTACATTCTAAAAGATCTGTACATTATTAGAATTATATTTAATTGTATATTATAATATTTATTACTTTGAATAATTATTAATTATAGGATTATTAACGGAATATAAATTATTTAAAATGCTTTTTATTTATTTACTTAATACGTTTTTAGAAGTTGTTTTTGTACTTAAATATTTAAGTTTAAATAGAGAAATAATGCAGTCGATAAATTAATAATGTAAAATATTGAAAATGTAACATTTACCTCCAGCCTATAGAAAAAAAAATATGAAAAAAAAAAGTTCGAGGTACTGGGATCTCAATAATGCATAACTGAATGCACGAACCAAACTAAACGTTCAAGTGAAGCACTCAAACGATTGGAAAATCTTCAGAGATGCACTTCTCTGTAAGTAATCCAATAAAAAAATCAAACAATTACAGTACACTAAACATATGCAAAACAAAATGAATATAGAAAATAATACTGAATACGATACACTAAATATGTTGATTCAGATACACAACAATACACAGAATATACAAACACTTCTCAGGGTGAGTGAAAAATTAATAAAACCGTACTACTTAACTGAAACGTAAACATCCATGTGAGCACCATTACAATTCTTATTGCAATATAAACAAACGAATGATAGCGTTATACTATACACATAACTGAGTTGAAATTGCACATTGTAAAAAAAAATATGAGTTATTGCACATGATTAAAATTGCTATACTTTGTGTGAAATGGAACTGAGCAAGAGTCAATGACATATAGCAGGACACTACTGAAGTAATGATGTGATTGAGAGACAAACATACATTTTAAAAATATAACAATATAAGTGTGTAAATATAATGCAATTGAAATAACGAGAAGACATCACTTAAGAATTGCACAAGTGTCGAAAAGAAAAGGAATGAAATTCCAACCCGTTGACAACCATACATGGAAGTCATCGACACAAATTAACACAAATTTTCAAAATTCTCCAAATTATGCCAGAGACCATACCGTGAGGGAATGTCGGAGGGGCAGAATTTGTGCTAAATTTTACACCCCAAACTAAGCCGAGTTGACCCTCTGTGTGTAATGGTCCAGAATTTAAAGAAAATTGAAAGTTTTTTTAGAAAAGCTTAGAGTAGAAACTCCATCCTTTACATAGAATTTAAATCTCTTCTAGAACCACGAAGGCATGCGCATTGTAGAGATTATCAAAATAATAACATTTATGAAATCAATTTAATTTCTTTTTCTTTCTTTCTTTCTTTTTTTTGTCTCAATATTTAATTAAACTTAATAGATTGATACTTTTTAAATGAAATTAATAATTAGGATCCTAAATTAAAATTTTAAAATAATGTCACATCAAGTTACAAACAGCAGTAAAGTGTATAGGTTAAAAGCCAAAATAAAGTTCAATCCTTTATAAAAGAATACTGAAAGGTCAAATATGACTTGTGACAACTAAGTAAGATTTATATTGAAATAGGTAGTTATGGATAAAAGTTAAATTAAGGAATTATACTATAAATGAATTAAGTCGTAAAGAATATTAAAAGATACTTCTCAAAGCATAACATGGTAGCGAAGCACATATGCATTGAGTGATTCAAAAAGGAGCTACCCCATGAACCGTTTAGTATCAAATGAGTGAAACCGGATAAGTTGTCACACTATTGAGTTTAAAATTAAATTTAAAAATGAATAAATGAAAATTGAAATGAAGTTATGATAATATATTATGATTTGGAATAATAATAAAACTTAAAATTGTACATAAAGGATGAAACAATAATAGAAATGGCAGAAAAACCTTACTTTGTTTGTCCAGTCGGAATCAATTTGCTAACATGTAATTTAGCACAATTTAGCGGTTCATTAACATGCTCAATTAGGTAATTATGACCCCTAAAGACTCCTGTAATTTTAAAAGGTCCTGTATTTTTTGGCATGAAAGTTGAAGAATGAATTAAATTCTTCAAATACACAATATCACCAAGCTTTAATACTGGAGGTGGACGATCTTTTAAATACTTTTCATTCTGAGCAAAATATTTTTCCTCATTCTGTTTAACCAATTCTTTAGTTTTTGAAATATGACCTTGTAATTTTTTGAAATATATACTTGGTTCTTCAACCTCTTTAGCCGGTTGAAAAGTATCGATTGGCAAATTTAAATCCCTACCTAAGAATAAATTGGCTGGCGTAAAATTTGTTACAGCATGTTTAGAGTTATTATAATGGAGAACGAAAAATTTAAGTCTGTCTGACCATTCAATTACTTGATCAGACAGAGAGGCAACTGACTCTTTAAGCGAACGATTAATTCGTTCAACAAGACGATTCGATTTCGGGTAATAGATCGATGAATTTCTATGATTAATTTTAAATGATTTTAAGAATTGTTTAATTTCATTAGAGGTGAAATATTTAGCGTTTTCAGATAACAAAACTTTTGGTATTCCATACCTCGAAAAATAATCATTAAGAGATTTAATAACAGAATGAGATGTCACATTAGCAAGTGGAATAGCCTCTAAAAATCGTGAATAATGATCAACTATAGTTAAAATGAAAAAATTTCCATCATGTGATCTAGGAAGTTTTCCCACAACATCAATAGCAATCATTTCTCCCGGCTCTAAATCAGATTTGGAAATAAAACTAGGTTTTGTATTTGTTTGTTTACTTTTGTGAGGTAAGCCTTGTTCACAAGTATTTACAAAATTCTGTATATCTTTAACCATACCATCCCAAAAATAAAGTTTTGAAATTGTATCTACTGTTTTATTTATCCCAAAATGCACTTGATGTCCCAGAGCGATACAGCTGTTAATTAAAGTTTTAGGAATATATATTTTCTTAGATTTATTAACTCTATTACGCTTTTTCCTGGCAATCATAATTAAATTGTTATCTGGATTTATAGAATAAGAAGAATTAGGCATTTTATTTGCAATTAATTTATCCCTTATATCTTTAAGTTTAGCATCTTTAAGTTGTTCTTTTAGGATATTCTCTGTCGTTAGGGAGTCATTAGTAGGAATAAAAATATTTAATGCGTTAACAATTAAATTAGGGTTGTCAGGGGGGTCAACAACACGAGAAAGGAAATCTGCGGGGTTCACAAGACCTGGGATATGATCAATTTTGTAATTAAAGCCCTGTAGATACATTATCCATCTAATTATTATTTCAGATTGTTTTTCTAATTTCATATGATAGGTAAGTGCCTTGACATCAGTTAAAATTTTAAATTGCCTACCATATAAGTATTCGTGAAAATGTTTAATGGAGGAATAAATTGCATAAAATTCTCTTTTAATGGATGGATAATTAGATTCGCCCTTACTAAATTTTTTTGAATAAAATTCTATGGGATAAAATTGATTGTCATGACGCTGTAACAAAATTCCACAGATAGCATTTTTTGACGCATCTGTTACCAAACATACCTCTTTATTTTCATCAAAGTTCTTAACCGTAGGATTATTGAGGAGAATATTTTGAATTTTCAGGAAGGAATCTTGACATTCTTTACTCCAAAAAAATTTAGCATTCTTTTTTGTCAAATTAACTATTGGTTGGACAATATCAGCAAAATTGAAAATTAAATGTCTGAAGTAGTTGATCATTCCTAGGAAACTTTGTACTTCTTTTCCATTAGTGGGTCTTGGAAATCTATTTATTTTATTTACATTATCTGGCGATGGGGAATGACCGTTTTGATGCAAATTAAAACCAAGGTAAGTTATCTCTTGTTGACAAATTTGTAATTTTGCTGGGTCTAAAGTTAAATTAAATTCTTTAAGTCTGTCAAATACTTTTTGGAGCCATGACAGCATTTCCTCTAGAGAATCAGCAGCCACAATAATATCGTCAAGAAAATACTGCACATTTTTGCCCCTTAATGGGTCCAAACAATTGTTAATTAATGTGTGAAAATAAGAAGTACTATTAACGAGGCCAAAGGCTAATCTGGTAGGTTCTAAATTTCCATACTCAGTTGCAAATGCTAATTTTGCCCTGTCCTTTTCCTGCAGCAGAATTTGAAAAAAGGCTGATTTTAAGTCTAAAACCGTATACAGTTTTTTACCTGAAATGTTTTGATTTACCTCATTAATTCTAGGAAGACAAATTTTATATGGTTGAGTAATTGCATTTAAAAGACGATAATCAATAAACATACGGAACTTTAATTTACTTGGATCATCAGTAGGAAGAGATTTTTTATGTACAAAAAGAACTGGAAAGCAATAGTTAGAGGAAGAGTTTTGAATTATTCCTGCCTTTAAGAGATCAGAAATTTCTTTACGAGCAAAATCTTTGGCTATTTTAGGAATGGGATAGGGTTTTGTTTGCAGTGCAAAGTCATGAAGCAATTTAAATTCAGGAACTACTTTATTAGTGCAGCCAAGAGTGTCATAAGACGAAGAAAATACAGCGGAGTTATCCATTAATAGACTAAGAACACGTTTTTTATCAGCATCAGGTAAGTGGGCAACATTAAATTTATCAGACGTAAGTTCTTTTTCTCTAAGTTCTAGCATTTCTTGAGTAATTAAAGAATTAACTTGATATGTTTGAGTATTGTCATGAGTTGAAATTTGATCTTCTGAAATGGGCTTTATAAATCCTAATTTAGTTTTCTTTCTAATTATGATGTTTTTATCAGTATTGTTGTGGACATATAAAAGAATGGCATTGTTTGCATCAGGTTCATGTAGACTGAAATTTAATTTTAAAGATAATTTATTTGATGTTGGACAAAATAAATAGTTTAAAGAATTACTAATTTTATGAAGAGGTTTAAGTTTGATAATTTTGCCTTGATTGGGTCTTAGAGTTACTTGATTGGATGGTTTAACAAAATTTTTTGACATTTCAGAATTATTTTGAGAAGAAATTAAATCATTAGAAAATACTGGATTATTTTGAGAAGAATTTAAGTCATTTGAAAGTACTGGATTATTAGCAACATTAACATTAAACTCTGAAGGGGAAGGATTATGGCTGGTTTAACAAAATTTTTTGACATTTCAGAATTATTTTGAGAAGAAATTAAATCATTAGAAAATACTGGATTATTTTGAGAAGAATTTAAGTCATTTGAAAGTACTGGATTATTAGCAACATTAACATTAATCTCTGAAGGGGAAGGATTATTAACAGAATTAGAATTATCAAAATTATCAGCAGCTGAAATATTACTATTGTCATTATTATTTACAGGTTGCAAAGAATCAGGGTTTTTATTGGCAAAAGGAAAAATAAGATGACCCATAATAAGTTGCTGATTCGCTGCGTCCAAAAGAACTTTATTTCTATTGAGGAAATCATAGCCAAAAATAATTTGATAATTGGAGTGCCAATTGTCATGTGTGATGAAAAATGTATTTGTGAACCAAGTGTTTTGAATTCGAAATTTAAGTTGTACCGTAGAAAAAAAGGAATAAATGAGTTGTTGATAGTTTTTATATTTACAGAGCGTGATAAGAAATTTAATTTATTTTGTTTTTTAAGAAGATCAATTGCATGTGGTTGTATTAGTGACAAATTCGCTCCACTGTCTAAAAGCCCATCAAAAGAGAGTTTTCCAAATTTCAGTTTAATTATTGGTAATTCTAAGTTATCCATATTGCAGCTCATCAAAATTTTATCATTATTTACATTAGAATTTAATTTAATACCCTCATCATTATAAAAAAAAGAATCTAGGGCTCTGCAATCTTGAGGGGGGAATTAACAAAAACTTCAGAAATGTCTTCGTGAATGGTTGTATGGTCTGTAATTGTTACGACCTCTTCCACGGTTATATCTTATGCCATTATCCTGAAAACCCCTTTGATTGTTATTACACCAATTGGTATTTTCATTGACAAAATAATTCGCCTCACTGTTATTCATGCCCCCTCTTGAAAAATTTGTACCGTTTCTACCATTCGAGTTTTGAAACTCTAGGTAGTACCAGCAATCTTTGGCACTGTGTGCCTTGCGGCAAATCTGACATAACAGCTTTTCCTCTTTAATCTTCTTCACCGTTTCTGTCAGCTGAGCAATTTGTTTATTCTGATCTTCCTGGCATTTCAAAAGTTTTTCTAGCAAACTGTCTGGATTACTGGTGGATGGTGCAACTTGTAAAGTGTTAAGGTCAAAAGTATTATGCTCCAGCGCTTTTTCAATATCTACGGCCTTAACCACAATTTCATCAAAATTTTTCTTTCCGAATTTTAGGACTTAATTTTAATGTCAGTTCGTATGGCCTCTAAAAATTTGGAAGACATTAAATTAGCTTTAAATGTGTCTAACGCTGCATTATCCTCAGAACCTGGAGCCATATTGTTTACCGTAGCCCTGACTTCCTCCGCTAAATCAATCACAGACTGTTTCGGCTGTTGAGTTATGCGCCCATACTAATACGACGCTTCCTGGAAATTTTGTTTGTATTCAAATTTTAATTTCATCAAATTTGCTACATTTCCAAAACTTTTTTCTTCGCTTACACGTTTGTCAGTTGACAAAAATTCTAAAGCCTTTTCCCTACACAGGAGTCTCAACAGAGTAATGCGGTTTTCGTCTTTGATATTTTGAATGTTGCACACATCTTCTAAATTTTGTAAAAATATGTTAACATTTTCATTAGGGTGGCCATGAAAAGGCGGAATCGCCGAAATCATCGACCGAAAATGTGCGCGATTGTTTGCCATGATTTAGCAAAAATAAAATAAAAAATTTTAATAAGCAAAATATGAAAACACAACTAAAAAGTAATATTTCTTTTTTCAAAAGACTGAGAAAATTATATCTGTATAAATTAAATTCAAAAATTATCAATAAACACAAATATAGGTAAATAATAATACAATCTTTTTCAAAATCTATTGTATAAAATATAAGAAATGAAACAAATAAAATATAAGAATATATATTACACAATACACTTTATATCAAAATATTTTTTTTTGGTGCACACATGGATGATTCTTATCTTAGCAATTTCTTTTTATAATTAATCATTTGAATAAAGTTAAAATTTATCAGCAATAACAGAAAATATTAATGAAGTTAAAATAAATTAACCGTTAAAAAATCGTTAAACGATCTTTGAAATATAATATTGCACATTATAATTGATTTAGAATTTCTAAAATTAAACATTTAAAGTTAAGATTTTCAGACATTGACCAGGTTCAAACACTTAAAAATTGGTCAAACGGCGCCAAATGCTATATCTTGTGGCCGTGATCGCCGTAGTGGATGTCTGAAAATTAAATTGAATTGGCAACCAATGAAAATATTAAGAATTAAAGTTAAATATTCAAAATAATTAATTTAGAAAATGTTGCCATAAAAATATCCGTAGCGGAGGCTGAAAAATAAAAAGAAAAGAGACTCACCCATTTGAAGTAAACAGACAAATATGTACAGCTAACATGAATTTCATTTTCTTTACCAACACACAATCATGCTTGGCCAAGCAACTTCGTATTTTCCATTTTTAAGATGAATACAAGATATAAATCAATTAATATATATTTCAAACAGATATTTTCCGCGGTTATTTTGAAAATGTCTCTAAAGTGTTAGAGTTCGGAGTATTGTAAAAAAAAATCAGTTCGTAAACATAGATCGTATTGTGCTATTTAACGGTTCACTTATATCACGGCAACAGGAACAGTTCGCACATTAATCTTGGACTTCAATGCATATATGGTTACGAATTTTACACAGACAATTAGGAAGATAATCGTCAATTTTGCTGCATCGATGATTACGAATTTTATACAGTTCTTTCATATAAGTTTAACAGGAACATTACAGATGTTGGTCGATGTCTGCTTGGCTCAGGTGATTAAGATATATTTAACAATACTTCAGCTCCTGGTTGATTATTGATTGAAGATTTGAGATATCGTCGCTCAGATGAATCTTAAGCCAAAACAATCGGAAGATCGCTGATATGATAGAAGATCTATTCATGGAAAGAGCATCAGTATGCTATTACATCTGTGGAATATGGAAATTATCCTCTTAGGTTCGGATA
This sequence comes from Maratus speciosus, assembly GCA_963932465.1. Lineage (NCBI taxonomy): Eukaryota > Metazoa > Arthropoda > Arachnida > Araneae > Salticidae > Maratus > Maratus speciosus. The sequence goes on along the minus strand of OZ010793.1, from coordinate 9,706,670 downwards.
GGAGTGCTGTACTTCGCCATCATTTTTCCGTCTGAGGTCAAAGCCTCAAACGTACGTGCGTACTCAACGCTACATTTTAGAAAAGTGAGAGATAAAATCCAGATGGCTCCAAAGAACGTTAAAACTGACGCTCAACTTAAATTCGCCAATCAGCGACCGGCACGTACACCTCTGAGTCATCACGATAACGATTTTCATCGCAATCGAAATATCGATAGCGATTTGTATCGTAATCGAAGTTGCGTTCCCCCTGCATTCCTGAGTACCGGCGATGTCGCCTCGTGATACTAAAACAAGATGGAGGATAGAGTGACGTCACGACGTCCTTTTCTGCGAGGAAGAAAGATAAAAATATGCCTAACTGCGTCGGGGAAAAAAATGGATCGCGCGTCTTTTAAACTGACAGAAGTGATTAAATATTGTAATGCGGATATCTCGCTAAATTACGGTTTAAAATTAATGAAATTTTGGCAATCGCTTAGAAATAAATAGTAGCATCCAATAAAAATAGTTTTGGAATAAAATAATTAATATTAAATAACTTTTTAAATTTATATTTTCAGAAGTTAGCGATTGTTAGAAAGGCATTGTGAGTTACTTTAACGAACGATATTCCTTAATGTTTACATTCTAAAAGATCTGTACATTATTAGAATTGTATTTAATTGCATATTATAATATTTATTACTTTGAATAATTATTAATTATAGAATTATTAACGGAATATAAATTATTTAAAATGCTTTTTATTTATTTACTTAATACGTTTTTAGAAGTTGTTTTTGTACTTAAATATTTAAATTTAAATAGAGAAATAATGCAGTCGATAAATTAATAATCTGAAATATTGAAAATGTAACAGTGAAGATGAAAGAGCAGCCGTAAAAAGTTAGATCTCTGATTTTCTGGTCAGAATGGGGTTGGGGGGTAAATGGCCATAATTTTTTTTTAAAGTAATTATGGCCATTTTTTTTTCCAAAAAAATTTATGACCATTAAAAAAAAAATGACCCTTTTCCCCCCATTTTGACCAGAAAATCAGAGTTCTAACTTTTTACGGCTGCTCTTTCATCTTCACCTAACACTTCATTTATAATGGCTGTTTCTTAATAATGGAAGCCATCAACCCATCAGAAGAAAATGATCCATACCAAAGGTATAATCCTTCATTTGGCGCCCCTTCGTTCTGGCGCCCGGAGCACATTTCCTCTCTGCCCCCGCCCCCTCCTTAGTTTCGGCCCTGATGAGATAGAAGAAAGTTTTGGGATTGACACATCCGACTAGTTAAACATTAAAGTGATTCTCAAAAATTATTTTTACTTGCTCAACACGAAAATTTCTGGCACATCTGATTCATTTTTAAACATAAAAGAATGATACTTCCAAGCATGGCTATTGAAGTGATTTGTAATCTTCTAAATGAATTACATCTTGAGTTATAAAGGGTTATTGTCTCAGGACGGCAGTTTTTCCTTTTTCGAAAAACGTCAGGAAATTTGATTCAAAATGTTAATTTTGACAGCATTTCTCCCTTTACCGAATAAACGGTTCAATAAGATAGTATCCTAATAAGTGCACCCGCCTATTTGGTGCATTCGTGAACAAAAAAGAATTAAAAGATATCAGAAACTAGTCAGTTTGGATTTGAGTAAGTCATTAAGTAAATAAAATATACATGCTAAAAATTTAAGTCTATAATTAAAAACAGATTTATTATGTAAATAAAATGTACATGCAAAAATTTATCATATTATTATGTATATATTATATATTTTATTTTTTTCGTTTTTAATTAATTATTATTATTATTATTATTTTACCACGTTGCACTTCACTTTATTTTTCCCCCTCAAAATTCGATTTGGATTATGAGAGTTCAACTGATATAGATGAGCGAAAATACTTTCCCTCAAAATTATCCCATAATTTGACTAGTTAAATACATCAGCAACGTAACTGTAAATGTGGGGAAATATAATTAAACTATGTCAATATTGCGGAAATTCTGAATTTGAGTTCTTTAATTTAAAAGCGTTATTTAGCAAAGCTATATTTTAAATGTTACACTGAAAAATCCTTTATTATTATACTACATAAACCATGTGTTTTCCTCAATAACATGGAATTACAATCGTCTGATCGATATTTAATTTATAAACTGGACTGAAATTTTCAACTACGGGATCGGCCTGAATGATAATCATTTTACCCCAGGCCCTGCCCAGACTATTTATATGTGCTCGGTACACGGCCCGTGCAAAAATCAATGAAATCAGTCCCAGCTCCAACCCGATTCAATTTCTATCAAAAGTGCTGATAATTTTTAACGTACAATTAAGGTTCTTTTCGAAATCTGAAAAGATACATATGCAGCAGTTTTACCGCATATTTAAAACTATATGTCCGCAAGCCATCGAATGCATTAAAAAAACTAATACCGTTTAGAAAAAAATGCAAAGAAAGTTTTTTTTTTAATTTATTTTTTATGCACTATAACAATAAAAAGTAGAACTTTAAAATTATGCCTCTGTAGTTTACTAAACACAAAGTAAATTCCCAAAGATTGCTTTCAGAAATAAGGTTAGTTGGGGCAACTGGGCTATGATTTTACAATGTGACTCTGGAGCTTCTGACAATTCAGCTTCAAAAAGTTAATGTTCATTTGAATTAAAGTCTGAACTTCTGTAAATGTGTTCAGTTAGGTTCCCTCTATCAGACAGAAATGCTCAAAATTACATTTTAATATTTAAAAATATAAAAATATGCATATTTCATCTTTCTTTCCTCATGGGTCCAGTTGCCCCATAAAAATGGGGTAAGTGGAGCAAGAGGGTCTATGTTCCACACTAGTTTATTTTTTTTTTCATATGGGATATCAGGTCCTGTTTGAAAAAGTGTAAACAACTTAAAAAAATTTAAACCAGGCAGCTCATGTAAATTATATATCACCTAAAGGTAAGGGAAACCTTTGCTGTCAATGTGTCTAAAAAAGTATTAGATTTATTTACACCAAAAACATAAAAATTTAGTAAGTACTTATGTACTTTAGTATAGGTAATAAGTATAAAAGTTACATGGGTATTTTAAGGGAAAAAATAGCAAGGTAAATCTATGAACAAATGGCTACGTAAGTACTTAAGTACTTTATCTGTATCCAAGGGTCGCATTATATAGAGAAAATTTTATTGTTCCTACTAGAACCCTTAATGAATTACCTTCATGATAATTTTATTTAACATATTTTAAAGAAAGGTGCGATGAAGATATTATTTTCAAAATAATGGTAGGAACAACAAAAGTTTCCATATAGAATGCGACCCCTGTGTATCGTACAATTTCAAGGTTTGGCTATCTCGCTTTCAGGAGCAAGGTACTTGCATTCGTAAAATGTTGAATTAATTTAATGACACCAGTATTTACAAGAGAATCTAGTTGAAAAGAAGTAAAAGTATATTTTCGCGTACTTAATAAAGGTGAAATTTTCATCATAAAATTCCGGTGCCAATGATGCAATTAGGGATTAAAATTATGTGATGCCATAACGGCATCACTTCCTCTCAGGAGGTCAAGAAATTTGGTTTGATACCACTTGTTCCAATGATACCAATACCACCACTTGATACCAATTGCTTTTTTTAAATTTTAATACGTAATTTTAATTGTGAGCAAAAAAACAATGGAGAAATTTATTTTCCGTAGTAAGAGAAACTCAAACAAATTATTTATAACTATTGGGGTAACTGGATCCAGCATGGTCCAGTTACCCCGGATACATGTCCCAGTTACCCCATTCTTGAAAAATTTATGGGGTAACTGGGACATTGGGCTTGCATTTGAAACCTGAAGTAAATATGTATAGATACCTAATAATATTAATGTAGTTATATGCCTAATCTTTAAAAAAAAAATGTTTGTTTAATAAAAGTACTTACAGTATTTTAATAAAAAGCCGAGGAAGTTTAACCATATTGACGTTGTTTTTAAAAAAAGAAACGTAAATTTTTGACAACCTCAGGGCTCGCAGTGTTCCTAAAATTTTCACACTTTGCTACCAGTATTTTAAATAAAAATTCTTCGTGGTAGATTCCTTTAACATCTATAAACAGAATTATACAATAAAGATTATCGTTTTAAAGTAGTGGTAGAAAAGTGCGAAAATTTTAGGAACACTGCGAGCCCTGCAACCTATCACAGCAAAGTGAGAGTTGTGATTGAGTTGACACACGCTGTTTTAGGAAGTAGAGATTAAGGTGCATTGTTCACGAAAGCTAAAAGTTAAAAAACATCAAGAGTTTTTTATAAAATAGCCTACGGCCCAGTTACCCCAAATAACCTTATATAATGTCGCTATTAAACCATAAAATAAAAACAATGCATAGGACACGTTTCGAAAATCAATGTCACTATTACATAAAAAAAAATATGTCCGGCCCGGTTATCGGCAATGTCTGAGAAGAATTCCTCTCAGATTTCTTGAAAGAAAAGTCCTCAACCATTACAACTATGAACATGATACAGAGCAGATATTCCCATCCCCTCTCTCCTTTCCTCCCCTGTTCCTTTTCCCTATGTTCATCAGGAAGTGACGTGATAGACTTCCCAAACATGGGTTTGCCAGAAATAATTCTCGATCGCTCTTTCCGAGTGAAATTCAGCACCATCTATTGGAAAAAGGTGGTTTGGTGTATTACTGAAGATCAGCTTTAAAACGGCAACCTAGTAGCGGATGGGGACAGCTTAATGCAACAATGTTAAAAAAGCGCCTGCCCCAAAGAAGGGAGAAGAAAATCACGTAGGGATTTCTTCTGGTTCGAAGCACAGGAAAAACAAAAAAAAGACTTAGTACGGCTGTTCTAGACACTATAAACTATCAAAAAAAAAAAAAAAATTGCTATTTAACAAATTACAACGACCATTTGGAAAATGATTATTTCAAAGACTAAAATTTAAGACATAAAAAATCGCACGAGTTGATCATATATTACGTAAGCCACGGATTACATTTTTCGGTACTGTAAATTTTTAAACTTCTATGGAGCTGGTCATACATTACGTACGCTATGGATTAAACATTAATATTCCTGGACCCATTTTAAATGAAATTTCATTCTTAAACTTCTAAACATCCCACAATATTACTTTTTACACCGTCGTATAGAGAAAAAAATTTACTTTTAAATGCAATTTGTTTGAAAGCTGTATCTCAATTTGTTTCTGAGTTATTGATTTTTTTTTGTACTTTTTATTACTTTTTTGTCATAGTGGCAACAGAAGTATCCATCTCTGTTGAAAGTAAAGGGGAAATACAGATTACTGCATAGACCAATCAGAAACCGAATAAAATGCGGATTCAACTAATAAAAAGCTTCAGATATGTTTTTGATTTCCTACCCTGACGAGGACAATAACAATTTTTCCAAATGGTTAAAAATAATAATAAGCTTTTGCTGTTTTACTGGCGCCACCTACCAAAAATATTTGAAAATAATATTAAAAACGAAATCTTTAGAACATAATCTTTCCAACATTGTAGTAAGAAATGTTTAAATAAGTAAAGAAATATCTACAACTTTTACTTTTAAAATTTAAAAGCAGTTCATCTTTTATGTCATAATAATGTTATTTACTAATTAACTCATTTCATATAAATAAATTGATAGGGATGTGTATGTGGCGTTCTTACAGCTTTAAGAAAATTAGTTTCCAAGGGATACAATAAAATTGTTATTTCTTATATTCAGCTAAATCTTTTGACTTCACTGTCAGTCAAGGCTTTAGAAAACAGTAAATATGATTTAACCAACATACACTTCTATAATTAAAATATACATAATTTCATACTTGTTCCCTAAGTATAATTGTGTATATGAAAATATTATTATATATAATATGTCAATGTGGCTTAATTTTTTTTACTTACTTTAGAAAGATTTAAAAGCTATTACTATTTCTTTTCTCTTTGTTCCTAATTTAACACGTTTCTTTGTTAAAAAAAAAAAAAAAAAAAAAAAAAAAAAAAAAAAAAAAAAATCCCAATTGAGAGTGCACAGTTCAATTTTTTTTTTAAAAATTATTACGTTGAACTAAACATATTTTAATTTTATGATTCTTTCAGTTCCTATTTTATAGCAAATGTATAATGAGAGCATCTCATAAACTTTTTAACATTAGAATATTAATCATTATAATGCATTCTCTTCAAGTATTAACATCTTAAATTATAATAAAAATATGAGAAAAATAAAATATAAACACAGAATGAAATATAAAACACATGGATAATTAAAGTACCAAGTACAAACGAACACCAACACAATCAAAACAATGTGCCAAAGCCGGCTAGGCATTTTTGGATTTTCCCCCATATCATTATGTAGTCGAAGTTTTAACATTGTTGCATTAAGCTGTCCCTATCCGCTACTCCCTTACTATTAGAGTTGGCCGAAGAGTCGAAGAGTCGACTCAAAATCTCGACTCCTTCCAAGTGAGTCGAACTGTCGACTCCTCGATAGTGAATTGCCTCGACTCAAAAGAGTCGAACTTTAGTTTCCACTCAGTTTGGGATTCGGAGTCGAAGAGTCGAAGTCGACTCACTCAAAGAGTGGTTGGACGAGTTTAACACACTGTCGGACTTGGAGAGTCGAGAGTTGAAGAATGGATTTTCGATTCTTCGACTCAGTATCGGATTTCAACTCTTCGATTCCGGGCTGGGTTATTTAGCAGAGAACCAGAGAACGGAGATCTTGGATTTAACAAAAGAAGAAAGCAGTGTAGATGTATGTTTAGGAAGATGACGGTATGAATGAAAGGAGAGGGAGGGACAAAGACAAGGAGGCGGGCAGTAGGATATTTTGTTAAAGATTAGTTGAATTTAGGATATGCTTAGGGGAAAGAAGATGAAAAAAAAGGGGGAGATGTTACCTTTGTATTTTTTGGTAAAAAAAGAAATAGGACTAGTTAGGAATATTTCATCTGTTTTCATATGATGCAATATTAAAAAAAAACTTAGAAGAAAGAGAAATAAAATTCTACTTTAGTAGCAGGTTGTTTAAAATATACTAAGTTACTGAATTTATTTTATAATAGATGTATTTTAGATAAAAGTGAATTATCGTTTATATTTTTGCGTATATCATATTATTTTAATTCCGTTTTATAAATAAAAATGTTCGCAGGTAATATTAAATACATATAAATTACATATATTTTTTTTAAGTTTAGCCAATCGATTTTTTTATTGTTCCTTATTTAAACCCAGATGTGGAAGATATTTTCGAAATCCTGTCGCTTCCCCCCCCCCCTTTTTTTTTCGTAAACAACTAGGCTGTGTGTGTCTCTCTATGGATATATCTCAATGTATTATCATGGTTTTAAAAATAAAATTTTAAAAGGGAGTAAATCAAAAAATATAAACATGAGAAAAAAAGAACTTTTTAAAACTTACCCCCCCCCCCCTCCGGGTGGACTGGCGACTGATTATTGAATTATTTTTTGTTCGGAAAAGCGTAAAATTTACAGGTGTTCTTATTCAGGAACTAAGTAATCGAATTACGTTTTCCCTTTTTTGCTAAAATATCCTTCAAAGATTCCTGTCAAAGTTGAAGTTTTTAAACAAAGTTCGGTGCACGATAGCACGGGAAAAACTTGCCGTTACGTGACAAAAATCGCATTTTTCTTGATAAGCAATTTATTTATGTAAAAAAATGGAAAACGCTATTTGATTCCAAATCGCAACAATAGTTAGGCCTGTCAATTTTATAACTTTGTAGTTAAAAATACTGCCGCTGAGCCCCGCAAATTAAAGTTTGTGTGTAAGGAAAAATGCGGTTTTATCCAAAACTATGTGACCGAGGATAATCGCTATAATTTTCCAGCAAAGTTTGAATAAACTACTATTCCTCCTAGTTGTTTTTTTTTTTTTCATAATTTTAGTTTTAGTAGATTCGGAAATAGGCTGGAGGGGGGGGGGGGGGGGACATATTTTTGTATCATATTTTTGGCAGTATTTAAAATTAGAACAAATATATTTTTGATTTCGGTGTTACGAGGTCTTTCCAACAATACCCAAACGATACACATGCACACACGCATAAAAAAAAAAAAAAAAAAAAAAAAAAAAAAAAAAAAATCAAGTAACTAAATTAGTTTTTTTTTTCCCGAAAAATATTTGTGAATAGCTTTTAATCAATAAATTTATTAACACTATCCACTTATAATAGCTCCGTTTTCACTTTTTAAGTACGGAATCCTAAAAAAATCAATGAAGAAGAGATCTAAGAATTTAAGATGTTGTGATTGGGGAGGATTTCGGATATTTTGATGGATTCTTGTCCTTGTCAGCAGTAAATTTCACTTACCCCACACTCTCCGCACGAGCGCACGCACACACACACACACACACAAAAAAATCCGTTTCCCGTTTTGTTTTCAGCACAGAAAATTTAAACCTTTAAAACTTGATATATATATATATATATATAATAACACTTCAAAACCTTCCACTCCCAGTTAAAAAGAAGGTAAATTTTTAGACATGTTACGCGATTAAACAAGAATATTTCTATATTTTACAGTTTGGGTTAGAGGTGTGTACTGGCCCAACCCGTGGGCAGGGTTAGGGCCAATTTTTCGCAACACTGGGGGTCGAACAGGGCCTTACTTTTTTTTTCAAGGTTTTGGGCCGGGCCTAGGCATTGCGCTTTGCAGACAGGGCTAGGACCTTTCTTTTTTCTAAAAGATTGCGCCGAGCTCAACTTAATTTTTCAGTACCGATCCGGGACTGACTTCATTCTTCCAAGATTTGCAAGGGACTTCCAAGGGCCGACATTTTAACTACCGGTGGTCTCGACCCACCCCGTACGAAAATTATTGTCTCGGCCTGGTCTGATCCGTGCAAAAATCAGTCAAATTTGTCCCGGCCCAAAACATTTGCAAAAAATGCATATATTTTTAAATTGCCATTATTGTACAACTAAAATTTATTCTTTTTTAAGAATATCAATTTCTAGGCAATAAAATTAAAATACAATTAAAAAAAAGTGAAAAAGAACCCGTATATGACGGAATCCTGTCTTAAACTAAAAAATGTGTTGATACATGAAAAATGAATATAATAATATGTGAGAAAAAGTGTATAATACATTTAAAACTGCTAAGAAGGAAACTTGTCTATAACGTATATTTTTTATTTCCTAAGCAGTTTCGTCTTATGTGATTTTACTGTATATTAGTTATCAGATTCTTAAGCCTCAAATACATAGAATATAGATTAACGATATTAATGTTAACTGAATCACTTACATACAGATAGTGATTCATTAAAAAAATAAATATCGCAGCACACGATGTTTCTTTAAAAATGAAGATTAGAAAAATGACAAGAAAAAAGGGTAAAATAAGTATTTTTAGTCAGAACTCCTCGTACGAAACATTTTTTAATCCTATCGACGTAAAAATCCATGTTTTCTAGTTTTTAGTACCTAGATTTTAACTTTTCTTTTATTTTTTGGGGGGGGGGAGGTCGGGCCAAGACGGGATCGGCCCGAACTTTTAAGTTTTCTACCGGGCCGGACCAGTAATATATTTTATACGGGATGAACTTTTAGATTTTATACCGGGGCGGGTAGTAGATTATTTTTCTACGTGCCGGGCCAAACTTTTTTCTATGAGCAAGCCAAACTTCTTTTTCTGTGGACGGGACTGGACGGGGCCTGGAAATTTCGTCCCCGTAGAGACATCTAGTTTAGCTGTTTCCAGTAACCATCCAACAAAGTTTAATAGAAAAGACTTCTTCTATATAAAATCAAAACCAAAATAATTCAAGCTTATGCTCAAATATTTTCTCCTGCGCTATAAATTTGATACGAAAAATAGAATTGCGTGATCTTTACTACCAACCAACCAATCTTACTTCTGCAAGTGAGTCGAGAGTCGAGTCAGTATGTCGACTCATCAATCAAGTGAGTCGGCTCAGTGTCGACTCCTTAAAATGAGTGGAAATGCCCATCCCTACTTACTATATACGGCACGAATAACCATTAACGGTATTCAATGTCTTTTTACATGATTAAAAGACATTTTATTTGGACAACTCGTTCGTACAAGCACTTATTACTATTAAATATTATTACACATTTTTTCCGCGTTCAATGTATTTCTTTTAAAGCTGTCAGGAAATCAGTTGTTCAATTGTTCCAATTCACAAGCGAATGAATAATATTAAAAGAACTGAAAGCGAAGTTTCAAGAAATATTTTTTACGTATACAAAATATCAAATTATTTTCTCATTATTATTTAAAATTATTCATAGCCATAAAAAAATAGTTATTAACCTGTCAATCAAACGTGACGTCGAGCAGAAATTCGACCTTCGGGCAGAAATGGGAAGGGGGAAAAAGGATCATTCTCGGTCCCCATATTTCTCGGTTTTGCGACATTTTGGCGCTATTTATTTAAATTTTATTAACTTTATAGGAGAATTCTGTTTTAAGATGATTAAGATGTATATATGTTACATTACATTGTTTTAAATTATTAGGATGATCAATTATTTTTATTTTAAGGTATATTTTATTTAAAACTTTGTTTAAAAATACGAGTTTTTTCCTTTTTTATAATCAAAGTAACAACTACGTAAAACAAAACAATATAAAATTTTGATCTTTGCTTTTCTGAACTTGCGAACGACAAACTAATAAAAGAAAGAAATTATTATTATTATATGAGAATCCATAGTTATATAAAAAAAGTTACACATATGTTGTTTTTTTTTTTTTAATTTATATAACTGAATCTAAATGTGGAATCTACAAACTGAAAAAAAAAAAATATGCTGACAGTTAAATTCATTTTAAGGCGATTCTAAAAAAAAAATATTTTTCCCCGCTCAATAATGCGAAATTTTCTGATTCATTTTAAAACATTGTTATGTGTTATGTTCTAGCATCCTTTTCAATAAAAAGATTTTTAATAAATTTTAAAATATTTAAATTAAATCAATAAACTTTTTTTATTTTGAAATTTAAAATTCTCCCTTTAATTACTCACTGATTTTCATAAAGTTCGTTTTCACTTAATTTTTACTTAAAAACAATTTTAATTTATTCCCCAGAAAAGATCGTTAAAAATCTATAATAATAAGGAAATAAATTTGTGTTTGAGTATGTCAACGGTGTTCTGAAGAGACCGCTGCACGTGGAGCTACAAAATTTGGGGAAAAGGTACATCTATGTATGAAGTCTTGCACCTTAAAGCCCGATTTTCGATTTTTTGATTAGATTTTTTAATTTAATTTTTTATGCGATTTTTAGTGCTTTTTTAAGTGTCGGGTCGATTTTTCCACATTAGTGAAAAGAATACGGTTTCTTTCTTTTAACCCGATATAGTAAATTTTGTTCTCTTTTCAGAAAAAGTTTATTCAGAATTCGTACAGCGATTTTTGAACTTTTAGTGAATTTTTTATGCGATTATTGAACATCATTTAATGCATCTCCATACCTATAAGGGGGTAACCGTAGGTGCGACCCAGTTCTGTCGCCAACTTGGCGATATATCGCCAAACTTGACGATAAAATTAGTCGCCAAAAGTGACGCCAGCTTGGCGATATCTCTAATATTTCGCCAAATTCCCATAGACTACCATTGTAAACCAATAGAGTTTACTTGCTTATAGAAAATCAACGAATTGAGATATTTTAATGCAACAAAAACTAATATTAATTTAAGGGATTATATTAATTATATTTAAGGGATTCCAAGTAAATTAATTACGAATAAAAGTAACATGATACAATGCTTAGCATGATTTCCGAAACATAAATTTTAAGATAGTCCAGAGGTCAAAGGAATTAGATTTGAAACTTTTATTCAGTTATAGTAAATTTTGACTTTCGTGATTTTTGAACTTTTTGTTATTTAATGCGATTTTTACGTTTCTTCGCGATCTGCTGCAATTTTTTGACATTCCATTTTTAACCTAAAGTACATTCTGCCTTCATTTCAATAAAGTTTATTCGGATTTCGTATAGCAATTATCGAATTATTCGGGAATTTTGTATGTGATTTTTAGTGTATTTTAGCGATATGCTACCATTTTTCCACATTAGTGAAAGGAATCAGCTTGCAATCTTCGAACACAATATATAATTCTTTTTCTCTTTTCAAAATTTGTACAGCGATTTAAAATTTTTTCGCGATGTTTTATTGTAATTTTCAGAGCTTTTTCGCAATTCCTGCTGTTTTTTGACGTACTCGGGCAATGCCGGGCAAGTTCGTTAGTAATCAATAATAAAATAAAAATCTTAATCTTTATATTTTCAGCCAAAATAGAATAATTTTTATAATAAATTTTAAATGTAAAATTCAAATTATTTCCCAACAGTCTTTCATTTAAACTTTTCTCACTTCCTGTGGCATCAATCGGAGAGTGAATCGGCGAGATTGTAGCGTTTTCGAACGGACGCTAAGCGTTTCGCTGAGTCACTTTCTCTTGGCGTCGATACTTCGGTCTGAAAGGAGTTAAGGTTCGTCGTTGTACCATGTTTTTGATAAAATTTGTACAAAGCCTATTTAAAGTACATAAACATAGTTTGGACTCGATCATTCAGTGAATGGTGTAAACTATCTACAAAATATGTACCAATGTTGATTGAAGTCCTCATCCATATTGAGAAAGAATGTCGAATCATCTCTTTCCATCAGGTGTAATGAAATTATGATTGCACTTCCAGAACATTTAGCAGAATTTGTTCCAGAAAAATGTGCCCGTATCCATGACTGGTTATTGGTATGAGGTTTTAAAAGATGTGTCTGATAGCAGCAACGATCTCAGGCATGTCTCCTAATAGTGAATTATCAAGATCAAATTAGAGGTTTAATGAGCATTATTTTCCCTTCAAAATACCTCTCTGGGAATGACTGATTCCTGTAATGCCACATTAACCCTCTCGCTGCGTAAGTAATTCTACTAGCGTCTAAATCGCGCCCCTCACAACGGCTCATATCACAAATGCACCCGAGACGTTTCCTAGCACGGCGCGCTGGCTCATACGATGCTTTGTTTACTTTCAGCTTAAAGGCGGAGCGTTGCGTATCCTGACTTCGTAGTTTTTGGAAATAAAAAAAAAAGTAATAAAACAGCTAACAAATGTTATTCATGTACAAGTTAAATGAGCTTTATTTAAAACCGGATTTAAATTGCTTGATATCGTCATTTATTTGTATTATTATTATTTTTTTTAATCTGAATAAAAATCAGTTTATTACTTTCTTCTATCTTTACAAGAAGAAAGTATTGGATTCATGAAAAATTTCGAATTCCGGGCCAGAGAACCCGAAAAATATGTTTTTACAAAACGTCTGTCTGTCTGTGTCTGTGTGACACAAATTTTGTGGGCGCCCTATCTCAAGAAGTAATGCACGGAATTTAATAAAAATTGATATCCAGTTAGTCCCTGATACAAATTGATGCTGATTAGTTTTTGGTGCAAATCGCTCAACAGGTGACGCTGCTATGCTGCATTTTTTTACGATTTCCACAATGGCTCTATCTCAAGAACTAATGTACGGATTTTCATGAAACTTCACATTCAGTTAGTCTTTGATATGACTTTATGCTCATTACGTGTTGGTGTAAATTGCTCAACAGGTGGCGTTGCTGTGCTGCATTTTGCGCAATTCCCGCAATAGCTCTATCTCAAAAACTAATACACGAATTTTCATCTAACTTCAGATTTAGTTAGATGTTAACACAAGTATTTGCTGATTAGGTTTTGGTGTTAATTGTCCAATAGGTGGCACTGCTATGCTGGAATTTTCATGATTTTTGCAATAACTCTACCTCAAAAACTAATGCACGGACTTTCCGCAAACTTCTGATTCAGTTAGACTTTGACATAAGTGGTTGCTTTATGGTTTTGGTGTAACATAGGTTTATGTGTAAAGCACCCAATAGTCGGCGCAGCTAGGTTGAATTTCGCTGTATTTACACGATTTCAGAGATAGCCATATCTCAAGAACCAGTGCACGGAATTTCATATCTCTAGGATCCACATGATGAGCATAGATTGCCGTTTAATTTTGGCAGCGTGATAGCGAATTTTCAAGTACTAACATGTATGACGAGATAGAAGAAAGTTTTGGGATTGGTACATCGGACTAGTTTCTTTTGGATTGATTTTTACTGGAGACGAGATTTTATATTTATTAATGTTCAATAAAGAGAAATTTAAACGATATTACAGACAACTTAAACATAATGAAAGAGGTAACATTTTATAAAATTTCTGTCTTTTAGAAAAGAAAAAAATTCGCCATTATTTTATGAAAGTAAATACTAGAATAAATTAAAAAAAAAAATCTGCCTTTTAAGAATTGTTGCGAGATACAATATCCTAAAAATAAAAGTATGGATAAATATTCTTTTTTAAAAACTGCTTCTTTTCCTTGTTAGATGATCACTTTATTTTTGTAAGAATATAACTAGAATGATGTGCCAATTCCAAAATTTTTATTCTATCTCATGCATGTTAATAATTCAAAATTCGCTATCACAGTGCTAAAATTAAATGACAATCTATGTCCATCATGAGGATTGTAAAGGTTTAAAGGTTCGGTGAATTGGATGTATTTAATAAGAAGATATAAGTATCGCATTGTTTCAAACAAATCATTGAATTTCGGAACACGACCTCTTAGATGTCCGCAACCAAAATTCTAACCCAAAGTATCAAAATCAACAACTGTTGTTCAATATACACCCAAGTCTAATAAGGATCTATTTACGTGAAAATGTAACAGAATGATAAGTTAGATAAAATTACGTGCATTTAGTTTTGAGATATAGCTTTTGCGAAAATTGTTAAAAATTCAGCATTGCAGCACCACCTGTTGTGCGATTTGCACCAAAAGCTAATCAGTGACACCTTACATCAACGTCTAACTGAATATGAAATTTGATGAAAATCCGTGCATTAGTTCTTGAGATATAGCTATTAATTACTCAGAAAGCATCACAGCAGCGCCACCTGTTGGGCGATATACACCAAAAACTAATCAAGCTAGTTTATATCAAGGTCTAACTGAATCTAAAGTTTTATTAAATTCCGTACATCAATTCTTTTAGAATTCGTGAAAAAATCAGCATAGCAACGCTATCTGTTGGGTCATATACACCAAACACTAATTATTACCAGTTTATATCAAGGTCTAACTGAATCAATAGGTTTGTGAAATTTCGTGTATTAGTTATTGAGATAGAGCGCCCACAAAATTTTTGTCACATACAGACAGAGTGAGGGACAGACATTTTCTAAAAACCATTAAATCGTGTTCAGGATTTTCTATAACGTATAAATCCATCGAAAACCGGAAGTCGAAAATTTTCCCGAATCCAACTAATTTCCTCTTGTAAAGATAGAAGAACCCAAAAATGGGAAACATGGATTTTTCATTTACAATTTTTATTAGTAATTAGTATAGTTAATATCAGTACAAAAATCCTCAACGGGTTGAACGTTTGTGACAGAGCACTTTACCTTATGACACTAAAAATTTTAAATATAGGTATTAAAAATAATGATATAAAAATATGGGTAACACTATGCTATTAATTAAAAGAATAATATATCATCATTTTCTTTTTCTATTTATATTCACAAGTGCAAACAGTATTTTCAACATCAATTGATATGTATACAATTTATTCGCTAATGTTTTTTTCATTCAGGTCTCTGATAAATTCAAAATATGGGTTTTAAATGAGATGATATGAAAATTTGAGTGGCGCATTTATAGGACTTTAAACGGTTTGTTTTAAAATTCGATAAAAATTATTTTTGGTTTGTCTTTTTAAATATATTTTCACATCCAAACGATATTTTTAAATTTTCCAGTACACTGTTAAATATATCAAATTTTCACTGAGTTTATATCATACATTGAAATGTTTTATTTCAATCAATTGAAATTATCTTTATCTCTATCATTATCTTTTGTGTCAAGCTATCCAAAAATCATGAGTAAAATTTATGTAAATGTTTTGTTTGTGTCATAGTAGCTAAATTAAATGAAATATATGCAAATCGATAACATGACAGAAAGAAAACCTGATTGTTTTTTTTTAATTCTTTATTTAAAGAAAATAATCTGTAACATTTGCTGCTCAATAAAAAGAATAAATAAATAATTACTGTTAAGTTTGTAGTTTCTAATGAGCACGTGGAAAGCATGTTCAAAGTTTAGTCATACATGCATTTCTTGCGTTATACTTTGCACTCACATCTGGAGCCCCTGATGACTGATAATTATAAACAGTGAAGTTCTCAGCAATAAAAGAAGAGTGTCTCATTTAAACCGATGCAGCTCAAATCAATGAGTAATGTAGAAAATTTCCGAAGAAACAAAAATTTTTTTTTTTGAAATACAGATAGTTTCGGCCGAATTTTCAGCAGCATTTTCCCCGAAAACGAATGTTTGCCCAAAATCAGATTTTGGTCCGAAGCCATAACGAATATTTCGGTCGATCTACACTTAAAGTTACTAAAACTTTTAAATCTATTATACTCAACTCGTTAGTCGCTTATTCTCTGATCTGTAATGCCAGATATTTAAGATCTGACTGTTTACCTTTACCTAAGAAAGCCATTCTAAAAACTAATATTCATATACTATTTATTATTTCCTTTAAATACTGAAACAACCAGAGATTTGATAAGTAATAAAATAACAAAATTAACAAAAATCTTATTCATAACATCTAAAGGACAACATTTTTATCCAGAAATATTCCTTTACATTCATCTATTTATTTTATTCAGAATCAATAAATAAAAATTTAATCTCACTACTATCAAATCTATTTAAAACATTTTGCTCCCCAAGCCAATTACACACACACACGCGCAGAAAAGAAAAAAAAAAGCATCTGAATTTAACTTGTTTCCGCAGATAAAAAAGAAAAACGATACTTTCCCTTTAAATAACGACTTTCTCAGTTACATAGGGAGTTTCGCGGGTTCATTTGTGACATGAATCGTTGTGAGGGGCGCGGTTTAGACGCTAGTTACTAAGTCTAGGGTTAAACACAAGTTTTATATAATATAACATATTAGCAGCCTGGTAAATTGATTCGATGCAAGTTTATCCCTCACTAAAAAGAGAAAAATGCGATGTATTGAATTAATCTATTTTCATTTAATATTAACGGTGTGATGTTTGAATTATTTTAACGTTGTTCAGATAAGAGGATGAATTGAATTTTGGAGTTAAAAGTATGGTTTGATAGATGAATATGGAGGATAATTTTTCCTTATGATAAAGTTTTAATACCAGAAATAATTTTTTTTTTTTTTTTTTTTTTTTTTTTTTTTTTTTTTTTTTTTTTTTTTTTTTTTTTTTTTTTTTTTTTTAAGCTGAAGAGATTTAGTTATTTTTCACACTTTAAAGAGAAATTTCAAAATCTGTTAAGGGTGTATTCGAAAAACTATTTTCCACACTCAACAGCTCGAAATTTTCTGAGACATTTTCAGACTCATGTTTAAGAGTAAAAACATGAAACTTGCTGAAGAGATTTTTGAAGTGATGTATAAGAGGCCGTGTGATTTCACTTTTTGCTCAATTAATTACAATTTTAGTTCCAAAGAATTATTTTCTCAGTATAACCAGTTTTTTCATTCCCAGATCTTCCGGCTCGGAAAATTAGGTTCAAAACGCACACTTTGAAAGCATTTCTCACAATATTTTCTGCATTTATCAAAAAATCGACCAGCACGGCATATTATGTACTTTCTAAATAAGAGAATTTTCCAGTTTGATGCGTTTGAGAGCAAAAATGAATCAGAAAATAAGCAGTTTGGATTGGAATACACCCCAAACTACTGACAAGGAAGGTCTCCATACTGGGCATAGTCAGAATATTTTGAAAAAAAAAATACCAATTAAACTACTTATCTATGTAATAAAGGATCAGTCAAATTTAGCGGCGGAATTACAGTAGAAAGTCCGTAAAAAATAAAATACTTTCGAGTATTTGGCGCGAAAAGACGAAAGCGTCCCGCGATTTGGCGAGCAGTACTTTTCCTCGCCAAAAGCAAACGATTTTAATGCATCTGAAAATTGTTTCTTAATTGATTTTTAGAATGCGTGTAAAAACTATTTAATGAATTTAAACATAAACAATGAGAGAGTTTAATAAATACATTTTTTCGTATTACATATTTATGTTGCTTGTTACTTAATTTTATTACTTTAAAAATAATTTCATATATTTAAGCGTATTCCAAAATAAAAACAAGATTCATTTAGCAGTTATTTATTTCAAACCAAGGAATTCGTCGTTTCCATAGCAACAAAATTGAACCGACAGCGCTCAATTGGACTTAATTTTGAGATATTGAAACAATTTTAAATTGTTTTAATTCATAAAATTTGATATTTAACTTTCATTATAAAAACATATGTGACAAAACTATGGCTAAATCAAACTAAAACTGACAAAACTACATAGTTATTTAAATTAAATTTATTTAAACAAGTTCAATATGAAATATTTTTATCTTAAAGAGTATCCGAATGAAAAAGTATTTTTCGAAATTTCATTTCATCGCCAACTGATAATAAATCGCCAAATAAACGAAAATTTCATTATTTTTTTACGAACGTTCTATCGGGGTTCCGCCAAAATTTTTTTATAGACATATATATCCACATAAGACGAACACTTTGTAATTTTTTCAGATTTTTCTGAATATGCCCGTATGGAGACCTTCCTTGTGAGATGAAGAATTAGACTTTCTCGTTTACTTGCTAGTTTCTTTATTAATATTTGGATATTTTTCCTTCATGGTAATATTAAAAAGCAAAAATAAGCATTTTACGCTTTTATCAAATGCAATCAAAATTTAAATAATCATCAACAAAATCAGAAAAAGCACATTCATGATTTTATTATTATTATTATTATTTTTTTTTACTTCTATTCAAACGGAGTTTATTCGTTGAGTCTACGCTTTTTTTAACCCTTTCAGGCGAGGTGTCCTTAGAAAAGGACACCTAATTTTAATTCAAAAACTGACAAACGGCATCAAGAATATTTAACTAAAATTTTCCTATAATAATGTACATGAAAATAAGCAGGTTCGTATTTTCTAATAAATTCGTTTATAAATTGCGGTGTCAGTCCATTATATCAGCAGTTTATAAACAGAATTACTCCGCGCCGCTAAGGGTTAAAAATAGAGATCTGTATTGATTATCTTGTTGTTTGGCAGAATTTCGTACTAAATGACGGTTTTTTATTTATTTATTTTATTTTTATTTTTATTTATTTATTTATTTATTTATTATTATTATTATTATTATTATTTTTCTTTTACGGGGCATTAAAACTAACTTTCAGTTTTAAATATTTCTATTAGATTTGTTTGATAAATTTGAGGTTATGCGAAAAATATATGCCATTAAAAAGTATGTCTATAAATATTTATTGCAACATGGCTGATTTAGGCACATTCTGATTGATTCTTGTTCAGAGAATGAACAACGCCATAGAAACGGTATTTGGTATTTAATACAAAAGCTCCTTCTTTTAACTGTTAGACGTGCCTGATATATATTGTAACGATAGCAAATTACATTGATTTATCTTCATTTAAAAGCTTTCTTTGCGCCCGACTGAATGGCTATTTCTCCTAGTAGAGAATGAACCTGTAAACTTTATTTGGCAACAGAAGGGGGCACCTCCCCATTGGAATCTCTTTCTACGAGAGTGGTTTGAACTCCGAAGACCCTGACCTTTGGATGGGTCGTAATGGTCGAGACGACAGGGCTCTTTTTCATTGGTCACCCCATTCATCTGACATAAAGTCGTGCGATTTTTTCTTTTGGGTTTTAATAAAGGATCTTGTCTACGTTTCGCCGCTGCCTAAGGATTTGCCAGAGCTGAGACACAGAATGGAAGAGGCTG
Source organism: Maratus speciosus (assembly GCA_963932465.1). Classification (NCBI taxonomy): domain Eukaryota; kingdom Metazoa; phylum Arthropoda; class Arachnida; order Araneae; family Salticidae; genus Maratus; species Maratus speciosus. Next base: position 9,686,710 of record OZ010793.1, on the reverse strand, counting down.
TTGCTTCCATTAATCCGGACTGGTTAACCGAAGTATGGGAAAAATTGACCTTTAATGGGTTAGATGTGTGTCGTATCACTAAAGGTGCACCTATTTAACATTTGTAAGAAAAATTAGGCTAGTTTACATTCAGTTGAATTTATGATTGTTGCAAATAGTCAAAATTAAACTGTTATAATATATCACTGAAACTGGGACATTATTTTATGGATACCCTGTATAGTGTAACGATAGCTAATGACACTGATTTTTGCTTCATTTGCTTTATTTCTCCGCTGCAAGCTTTTTTTTTTTTTTTTTTTTTTTAAACAAAGTTTTCTTGAATTAATAATTACCCCATTTCTACAATGCAGAAATTACAAGAAAATAAAAAAATTAATATGAAGGTCGAAAGCTGCTGCAAGTGGCCATAGAACTGAAGCGTACATTCTAGGTTATTTATTTGAAAACGTTATTTGATATCTTTAAAAATATATGACTCATTCCAAGGATGGTGTAACACGGTTGAATTCCCCACCCCTTTACCTGAACCAGTTCAAAAATTCTAACAGAGTAGTACATTTTGAGGTACGGGAAATGTATTTTTAACCTTCCGTCTACCAGACGGGTCCATTGGACCCGACAGCAATATTTAATGTAAATTTTTCTCATGAAAAATAGCATTCAAAGTTTCGCGATTACATGACTTTTCCTGCAATTGTCTCCTCTATGTACATGCGCCATAAATTCGTGCAAACTTTAAAAATCCATAATTAAAGAAATAATGGTCGGAAAAATTTTTGGTTTGCGCGAGTATGATCAGACGGATTTTGGATTTTTTTCCCATGAATAATAAAAAAATGATTCCAAGAATAACCAATAGAGGGCGCTCACATGCCATATTGAGACGTTTTATGCAAATCAGACAAACACAAACAGACATTGAAAGAAATCACAATAACATGACACTGTGCATTAACTTTTATGGTACTAAAAGATGCTCAACATGACCACCACCACAAGGTATTAGGCAAGTGAGGCGTGTCAATACGCCTGTAACAGCTGAGTGTAGCATGTCGGCATCGATGCCACCGACGGTCAGTCGAATGGCATCTTTCAGTTCCGCCAAAGTGGCTGGGGAGCACCGATAAACACGAGACTTTAAGTATCCCCGCAACCAAAAATCTGCTGGGGTCAAGTCTGGAGATCGTGGGGGCCATTCAAACTTACAACCTCGACTTATCACTCGGTCTTCAGTGAAAGTGTCTAACAGGAACGCCTTGACTTCACGTGCAAAGTGGGGCGGGGCACCATCCTGCATGAAGGTGACGGAAGGTAACGCATGTCTTTCCTGCAATGCAGGCACAACTTGGTTACGCAAAAGCGTAAGATACCGTTCTGCAGTGACTGTACACGTTTTCCAGCCGGATTCAGGACAAGACTCTTCAAAAAAGAAAGGACCCAGAATGAAAGCCGCGGTGAAACCACACCAAACAGTCACACGAGGAGAATGCATTGGCTTGGTCTGATACTCCCGAGGGTTTGACGTCGCCCAGATACGACTGTTTTGCGTATTGACGTCGCCATGGAGTGAAAAATGTGCTTCATCCGTCCACATGACATTCAGCAACCATTGTGGGTCACGATCCATTTGTGCCAGTGCCCATGTAGCAAACTTTAGTCTTTTATCTGTATCTGTCGGTAATAACTGGTGAAGTGTCTGTATCTTGTACGGATACAGATCCAAGATTCCGTGCAGAATACGTCGAATCGACGATTCCGGAATTCCCGTTATTCTACCAGCTTCACGAGCACTGCTACTTCCCGTTGATGTCTCGGCTGCTATTTCTTCCATGGCACTTTTTACAGCATGGACGCGATCCGCGTTCAAGGATGGTCTGCCACTACGTGGACGATCCTCCAAACTCCCCGTTTCCTCAAAACGTCGTACTAAATTGAGTATTCCATTCAACGAAATAGGGCTTTTTTGCGCCTTTAGTCCTTTCTCCGTGCGAAACTTCCTCAATGCAATAGTAGTGGATTCCCCATTCTTGTAGAACAGTTTGACCAGCAGCGCTCGATCTGGTAACGATAGCATGCTGCCGAGATCGAATGACGAATCTATTTCCATCCAGGTGTTTTATTGCTAGCCTGATTTGCATAAAACGTCTCAATATGGCATGTGAGCGCCCTCTATTGGTTATTCTTGGAATCATTTTTTATTATTCATGGAAAAAAAATCCAAAATCCGTCTGATCATACTCGCGCAAACCAAAAATTTTTCCGACCATTATTTCTTTAATTATGGATTTTTAAAGTTTGCACGAATTTATGGCGCACCCTGTATATGCAATTGCGATTAAAATTTTGTTCGAAATTTTTTACCTATTTTTAATTTGTTTCATTGTTTACCACGCGGGTCCATTGGACCCAACATTAACCCTAAGTCTACCAGACGGGTCCATTGGACCCGACAGGTACATACAAAATATTCATTCAAACCAGAAATTTCTTTAAAATAAACTAAGTATATAAACCAGACAAAAATAAGGTAAATAAATAAGTTAAATAGTTTTAAATAAAAATTCTGGTGTAGAACGTTTTATTAAAACTTGAATAAAATTCCCGGTAGATCTAGGGTTAAAACAAACGTAATATACTGTTGCTTTCTTTTTCTAGGGTTGCCATAAATCATGAGGAGGAACAGGGTTACCATAATTGGCTGTTTATCGCCCATTTGGCGATGGATTTTTAGCGCCAATCTCGCCAAATTTGGCGACTTTATAATGAAGTTTTGAGAACATTCTAGACTGATCTAGTAAACTTCGTGCTCTATATATAAAAGGTTACTTCTGGTTCAGAGAGTCATTTATCAACAGACACAGTTAGTGAGCGAATGGTGTCTATTGATGTTTTTGAGTCTTTTCATTGAAAATAGGACTTGATATTTGAAGACAAGTAATAAGTGTAGTTTGTACGTGCTTTGTTATTTTACAAATATTCATCATTTTCTTATTTCCTAACTTATTTTTTGTTAAAAACTGAATTGAAGATGAACAGAAAAAAAATATTGACTCAAGAGGAAATTCAAAAAATTATGGAAAATCCGGACGATATAGAATTCGACACCGATGATGAAAATCTGTCGTCTGATGAAGGTGAAGTAGATTATGTTGAAATACATAATGAAATTTCTGATTCCTACTCAGAATCTGATAATGATTCCAATGAAGTAAATGTAGCAACCACAAGTACTTCAAATTCTACTTTTGTTTCCAAAAATAATTCACAGATCTGGTATAAGAATGAAGTTGCCAGACCACAAGGAAGACGTACTGAAATCAATATTTTACGTGAAAAATCTGGACCTTCAAGATTTGCAAATCGTGAAGTGGATTCCATATCATCCTCATTTCTTATCTATTTCCGAAAAAGACTTTTGGAAATTATAGTAAAATGGACAAACGCGGAAGGCAATAGAGTATTCGATAAAGAGTGGAAACCTATAGATATTATAGAACTTAAAAAATTCATCGGACTTTTATTACTTATTGGAGTATATAAATCGAAAAATGAAACAGTAAGCAAACTTTGGAGCATAAAAAATGGAAGACAAATATTTCGGGACATTATGAGTCGCAATAGATTCACAAGTATATTACGTGTCATAAGATTTGATGATGCTGCTGAGAGGCGTAAAAGAAGATCAACTGATAAATTAGAGCCAATAAGAGAATGCTTTGAATTGTGGAATAGCTATTTACAAGACCCTTATATTCCTAATTGGTCTATGACTGTCGATGAGCAATTAGTTTCTTTTCGTGGAAAATGTCCTTTCCGTCAGTATATGCCATCTAAACCTGGAAAGTATGGATTGAAGTTCTGGGTTATTTGTGACAGCGTAACATCGTATGCTTGGAAACTGGAACTATATACAGGCAAAAATGAAGTAAGAGAATCTCATCAGGGAGAAAATGTAGTTAAAAGACTGACGAAGGAAATTGAAAATTCTGGTCGTAATATTACATGTGATAACTTTTTTACGTCATATGCATTAGCAACACATCTTACTTCAAAAAAATTATCTCTTATTGGAACAATTCGAAAAAATAAACCTGAATTACCCGCTGTGTTCACAAATCCAAAACATCGTTCTGTATATTCTATTTTATTTGGGTTTCAAGAGAAGGCGACCATCATCTCTTACTGTCCCAGAAAAGGTAGAATTGTTACTTTGCGAAGCACAATGCATAACACTTATAATATTGACAACAGCTTAGAAAAAAAGCCACAAATAATCCTAGATTATAATAAAACCAAAGGCGGAGTAGATACGATGGACAAAATGGTAAGAGCATATAGTGTGAAACGCATGACACGTCGGTGGCCTTTGATTGTATTTTATAATATGATCGATATAAGTGCGATGAATGCATACATAATATGGTTGTCACTGAATGCTGAATGTGATCCGAAAATGAAAAAAAGGCGGAATTTCATTATTCAACTTGCAGAAGAATTAGTAGGTGAAGGAGGTATCGCCGTCTCAACATCTACTTCAGAACAACTTTACGCAAATAGTTTTGAACCGCCACGAAAAAAATCAAGATGTCATATTTGTCCCTCTAAAAAAGATCGAAAAACACGAACATTATGCAAGAAGTGTACGAAAAATGTTTGCGGAGAACATTCCGTCGTTATTTGTACTTCATGTACAGAATAATTTTATTATGATGAAAAACGTTTTGTAGTCATTATAATATACTATATATATTACTTTCTTACTGTATGTGTTACTTTCTTACTCTATTACTATATATATCACTTTTATATATTGTATAAGGTGCATTAATAACAAATATATTCATTGTAGATAAATGGGTGTTTTGTATATTTTGAAATCCTATATATTTTACATATGGATCCAATGGACCCGAATGGTAGTTCTTGCATATACTTTTTTTTGGTAGTCTGAAGGTTAAATATGTGCTTGTTTAAAGTGTTGTGACCTGCCCTGGGAAAAAGCTCAGGCTTCTACCTTACAGAAAATGCATTTATATCATGTTGTCCATATTTTTTATATTAAATTCTTATATTGAAAGATATTAGAATTTAATATTAATAATACTAATGCATAAACTTGGGAAACCTATCTAGAACACCCATTTACAAAAGACTTTCAGAACAGGGAAGAACTTCTACTGTTTTAAAATTCAGATTTGATAAAAATTGCCCGTCGGTAAAGTGTTATGGTCGTGAAAGCAGGACCAAAAGCTAATCGTGAAACCTCGCGCAAACTACCGAAAATTTCAGATCGCATCACGACTACTGGAACTTAACCCCTTGAGGGGTGGTGGGATAAAATATATCCCTCCTAATCTAAACAAGATTCTGACCAGAAAATTTTAACTAAATTTTATAATTTTAACTTTGGAGGAAAATCGTTAACAATTGTTTTCCTAATTTAAAAATAATACTTTTCGTTTATTCCGGTGGGAATATAATATTTAGAGACATTTTTGCTTGCTCCTCAAGGGGTTAAAGCACTGCTTATTTGCTGAACCTTCGTCTCCGGTTACCACAACCATACAGTAACATATTAATACAAAGCATTATAAAGAAGCGAACAAACTTAATGCTGGAATCAGGCGTAAATTAACACAGTTACGCTACCTTGTGGACGGAGTGATAATTCACATACGCGGGAGTTTAGTGTGGCGTGTATTTTCTAAATCTTTAGTCACTCATGGATATGAACTTTGTTTGCCACATTTATTGCAAAATAATGGCGTAGCGAGAGAGGCATCCAGATGCACTTGACACCAAGAAGTTTTCTTCGCCTTATCAGAAACACTTCAGTTATTAATCAAGGTGAAAAAAACTTTACAATTTTAGTGGTGTGAGTAAGAAAACAGTTAGGTATCTACCTGTAGTTTACACTCCATCCGCTACGTGGCGCATGACCTTGATTGATGTGACCTCGCTCTTAATCTTGTGGTTACTTCTACCATTTAAGATAGGACGCTTATTTATATCGCTTTGGATTAATATATTTAATCTGTGGACCTATTTCGAAATTATATGCGGAATCTGTCTTATGCAAATTCAATGACATGAGCAATCACTCTTAAGTCTTAATTCAGTCAGTATACTAAAGAGACTTATGACGGTTTACCGCCCCACATCCCCGACAGTAACGCTATGGAAGACTAACAGGAACTGGATCTTGGCAGTACTGGGAAAAGAGGCTTAAAAGTTGGGGGGGGGGGGGGGGAGGAAACAAATAATTCCTGAGCTCAAATGGAATAAAAATAAAAAGTAAAAAGACTAAAATATTACTAACATTTAATAAATAGAGTACTTAAAATTCGTAAAAGGCTCAGTGAACAGCAACTCCCGCGCCTAGCTTACGTTTCACCACAAGACCAGGCTACCGTGGCTGCACGGATGTTCGCGGTAATATGGCCTTGAAAAAGGCCCTTTGAGGCATCTAAGATTCACCACAGATTAGGAGCACTGTTCACAACTGGGGTTGGGGGAATAATGCAAAGCGATATAAGTAAGCGTGCAAACTTAATGCTGGAATCGGGCGTAAATTAACACAGTTGCGCCACCTTGTTGACGGAGTGATAATTCACATACGCGGGCTTTTAGTGTGGCGCGTATTTTCTAAATCTTTAGTTACTCATGGAAATGAATTTTGTTTGCCACATTTATGGAAAATAATGGCGTAGCGAGAGGGGCATGCAGATGCACTTGGCACCACAAAGTTTTCTTCGCCGTATGAGAGACTCTTCAGTTATTAATCAAGCTGAAAAAAACTTTACAATTTAAGTGATGTGAGTAAGAAAACAGTTAAGTATCTACCTGTAGTTCACACTCCATCCGCTACGTGGCGCATGACCTTGATTGATGTGACCTCACTTTTAATCTTGCGGTTACTTTTCCCATTTAAGATAGGACGCTTACTTATATCTCTTTGGAATAATGGCTCACCGCTCCCAGAGCGGGCCTTCTTATAGAAGCAGGGGAAAAGAGGAGGAGCTTAGCTTAAAAGGAAAGAATTTTACTGGTTGAGAGAAGTTGAATGTGGAATCTTAGGAGTTTGTTGGGCAGAGCAGGCAGAAGTAAAATTTTAAATTACAAGAGAAATATTAAAATAAAGAGAATTTTTAAGAGATTAAGATTAATTTAAAAGATAGCATTTAATATCATACCTAATTTCGGTCTTTTTCTGTTATGGCTTTTTCTGTTATGGATGTCAAAAATATCGTACACTGGAAGTGTGTTTAAAGCACTGTTTTCAGAATTTTCCAAAGAGAGATGAAAGTTAATATTTAAATCTTTAATGTGAGTATTTAATCTGGGGTAGTCAATATCTTTATAAAGATGATAATTTCGAATATAATAGGACACATGAAAAATTAGCCTGATAGTAGAATTTTGGGATTGTATTAGAAGTTTGATGTAGCTATAAGCAGCATAGCTCCAAATTTGGCATCCATAAGTCAGAATGGGTCTTAAAAAGGAGTTGTAAAGGAGCAATTTATTATTAATTGACAAGTCATTGTTTCGAGCTAATAAGGGATAAATTAAATTTTTAGCAACTCGAAACTTATTACGCTCGTAGTGGATGTGTTGTCTGAAGGTGAGATTTTTATCAAGGATAATTCCTAAATATTTACAAGTGTTTGACCATGGCAACTCTGTATTATTAAAGTTAATTTTATATTTATTAAGGTTATCGTCAGTTAGTTTACAAAATAGGATGGCTTGTGTTTTGCTAACGTTAATTTTAATGCGCCATTTTTGGAACCACTTTGACACTATTTTAAGATGGCGGGAAATTTAAAGTATAGCAAATTTACGGTTTCTATGCGTGGCACAAACAGAATTATCATCCGCGAATTTAGCCAAATTAGTAAAGGGGTGAAGGGGCATATCATTAATGAAAAGATTAAAAAGAATTCCTGAGATACAGGATTCTTGAGGGATTCCAAAAGGGGCAAAAAGGTTCCTGGAAAGCTTACCGTTCACTCTAACATAAAATTTTCTGTCAAGTAGATAGTAATAAATTAGTTTAATTAAATAAGGGGTTAAGTTGTAATTTATTAATTTAAAAATAAGGCCTAGAATCCAAACTTTGTCAAACGCTTTTTCAATATCGAGGAAGACTGCGGCTGCATAACTTTTAGTGATTTTGGCCGTTGCAATATGCTCCACCAGTCTATAAACCTGATGAGGGGCTGAAAGCTCCTTTCTGAAGCCGAACTGATCAGGTGACATTAAATTATTGTTTTGAATATGGTTATTTAGATTTTTTGCAATAAAGGCTTCAGCAAGTTTACTAAGAGAATTTAGAAGGGAAATGGGGCGATAGCTGGTGGGGTTTTCGGGTGGTTTAGAACTTTTAAGAATAGGAGCAATTAATGCAGTCTTCCAGTATAATGGGAAATAAGAAAATTTAAAAAGGCTGTTAATAAGAAGGGTGATTTTTGGAATATAAGAGATAGGGAGTTTCTTAAGCATTTCATTAGTGATTTTGCTGACGCCTGGGGATTTTTTATTTTATAAGTTTACCAATTTCTTCAATGACGTCAGCATGGGTGATCAAAAGAGAGGGTGGGGGAATGGGATTGCTTAAGAAATTTCTGACGGTTTCATTTACTTCTCTCTCAGTTTCAATATTAGTAATTGGGTTTCCCGTGAACTGCAATTCCAGGCTGCTGGCAATAGCATCTGCTTTTTCTTCATCATCGTACGCGCAGTCATTTGAATTTGGAATATTTATGGGGGGCATTTTAGTGACAGAGCTCTTGAATCTTTTGGCTGCCTTCCATATGCTGGCGTCCTCTGGTGATAGGGATTGGAGGTACAAAGACCAGCTGTGCTGGCGAAGCCGATGGAGAAAATTTTTAAGTTCCTGTTGAGCTCTGTTCATGGTAATTTTGTCCGAAATTCTGCGCGTACGTTGCCAAATTTTCCTAGCGCGATTTGTATTAGTGTTAATCTGCGGACATGCGGATCTAATTTATAAAATTCGTTATCGTAGATCTTGATTGTAGCACGATCAACAGCATCTTTAATTTCACAAGTGATGTTTTCAGTAAGGGATTCGATGTCATTTGTACTGTTGATCTCGGGTAGAAGGGGGGGGGGATTTTATTAATGATATTTTGGAACTGAGTCCAGTTGATTCTGTTGATAATTTTAGGAGGAGGGGGTGGAATTTTGAGATTAATCGGGTTATGATCTGAACTCAGTTTCGGGAGAGATTGCATGTTTTTGACATAGTTAAACCCGTTAAAAAGGTCGAAATCAATTGTGCTACTATTATTGCTAGAAAATCTGGTTGGGGTGGCCGGAAAAACAATGTCCGCAGTTGAATTTTGAAGAAAATTTTAGATTTTCTCGCCATATGCGTTGCTGTTATTGCAGTTCCAGGAAGGGTGATGGGCATTGAAGTCACCAATCAGAAATGTGTTCGCGTCATGACGGAGGAGGTGGCTTAGCTCGTTCATGACGTCACTCGCGCGCTCATTTCCGGGGCAATAAACTGAGAAGAAAGTAAGATGCGGATTGGCAGGAATTTTTAAAGTGACACCTGTAGCGTTGACGATGTTTGGATGCCGGGCAGGGGCGGCGGGGTAAAAATTTAGACTATTTTTAATGCAGACAGCCGTGCCCCTAATGGGTCGCGAGCTGTTGCGGTTATTAAAATCATTACGTAAGATGTGATAATTTGGAATTTTGAAAGAGATGCCAGGTCGTAATTTTGTTTCTTGAAGTAAAACAATATCGGGGTTGTACTTCTTTACAAACGCCCTGAGCTCAGGAATTTTCCCAATTATGCCATCACAATTCCACGAAAAAATATTTAAACATCCTCTGGAACTCATTAATGGGCCAGAGTTTGCGGTTGTTCGAAGGCTGCCATAAGTATGGAAAATTTAGTGAGGGAGTCTTTTGCTTCTGTTATTTTTTGTAGAACACTTTGATATTTTAGGATAAGTTGTTTGAAGTTTTGTACTTGAAATTGTTGAGCGATTTGATCCATGATATTTTTTAAGGAGTTTAAGTTAAAGCTATCATCTGATGGGGGTTGGGGATGGGTGCCTTGGGGTGAAGTCTGGGTGCGTTCTGTTTTAGGAGTTGCAGCGGATGCATATGAGAAATTTGTGTTGGTGGTGGTTGATTTGAAGGTAGGTCTATTAATTTTAGGAAATTTTTCGCAGCCGCGATAAGATGCCGCGTGATTCTGGCCGCAGTTACAGCAGACTGGGGTATCAATTTTTCCTTTTCCTTTTGGGCAATCTGGAGTGGTGTGACTTCCGTCACACTTACAACATCATGCGTTTAGCCGGCAGGTGGAGCTGGAGTGATGCCAGTACTGACAATGGTAACATTGCATCACTCTGGAGGGGGGGCGATTATAATTTTCTACATTTACTATATGGTACAGGAGGGTTTTAATTTTGAATATTTCTCGGGCGGGCTCTCCGTCCTCGAGTTGAATTTGGAATAGTGGCATCAATTCTTTAGTTTTAAATGAAGTCATTTGGGCGACTTTAATGACAGGGAGGATTTTTTAAGCTCTTGAAGAATCATTTCGGGTTCCATATCTATTGGCAGCCCGCGAACAACCACTTTAAGGGGTTGAGTGGATTTACTTTTGAAGTGATAGTATTGAACATTTTCTGCGTCCAATGCTTTGATTATTTCTTGGTAATCCTGGATTGTGGCAGGATGAAATTTCATGAACATGCCACTGGGGCTGACCGTGAAATTGCAATGGCTTTTTACTTTGATATTATTGATTAGTTGCATTTTTACTGCGATGGTATCTGGGGTTTTCACATTTATAACATTAATTTTAGGCGTGTTTACACGCTTAGTTACAGTTGGTGGGGGCTGGGGGACAGTTCTGTCATGCAGAACGACTTCTGAAAGATTTTCCTATCTATTGCTATGGGTAACATTAATTAGGTGGGAAATTTTGCTTTTTTGGAATAAGAAAGTATCATCCTGAATTTCTCTTACTCTTTTGAGAGTTTTGTTAGCATTAGGATTAATAAAAGGGGTAGTACTGCCAGAAACAGATACCTGATTTTGGTAATCCATAGCTGAGTCTTGGGCAGTACCAGTGGCGTCATCTGTTGGAGTCTCATCGATTGACAAGTCCTGGTCCGGGTTGATTAGTTGATTCAGCTCCATCATCCCTTTTTCAATGGTTCTGAGTCTAAATAATTGACTATTTAGTTTTGCTTTTTGAATGCCTCTGCCCTCATCAGAGGCAGCGCTATTTATAGCTGCTTGGGTTTTATGAATGTTGATTTTCTGCTGACAGTTAGAGTTTTCGTAGAATTCTACAAGCTGACCCATCTGGGGAGACGTAAATCTGCTAATTGAAGCAGGGTCTCGTCTCCATGCAACACGGTGCCCTTTGGGCTCGTAAAAGGATTCGCTTTGCATCCAATCTATTGGGATTATTCCAGCATGCTCATGATCGACCGACATGATTACCAGTCAAAGACAGAATCCGGTGTCTCAGTCAGTATCAAAGCCCTTGAATATACAAGCCTTGTCAGTTCAATGGGAGAAATTTAGCGAGTTGAAGGTAGCGCCCTCTGACGGCTGGTGAGGTTAAACTTCTCGTTGTTTACATATTTGGCTTTGCTGTTGCTGTTGAGAGAGGCTTTAATGGAAGAATAGCGTGACGTTCTGATTTCTGACATTTAATTATTTTAAATTCAGTTATATGATTAACTAGTACTCAAGTAAAAAATATGCTGTAATAGCATGATGTTCCAAAGATGTAATCAGGTATTTCATTTTAAACTTATTGTTTTATTTTTAATATAGCTATTTATATTAGGCTAGGACTAAAATAGTTGTTTCAAATGTGTAATGTAAATAGTTTTACTTATTGTTCTTACTTATGTAATTTTTTTTTCCTCTGGTGACTTAATTTTTTATAAAATTGTTCATTTTATGATGACATTTTATTATTGTTTCTATAATTTTCGCGATTGTATTTAGAATCAAAACTAAAGTAAAGCCTTTTAATGAAGAGTCTGTAGTATGTAAAATATTTATGAGATTAATTTCGTTCATTTATTCTTTATTAGCGTCATTGCCACAAGAATTAAAGAGGTGTGGGGGTGATGATTTAGATGGTTGAATTAATTTAATGTTGCTAAAAAGTAGGGATGCACCGAATAGTGATTTTGGCCGAATACCGAATATTCGACCTACAGGCGAAACGAATACCGAATATTCGGCTAGCCGAATAGTAGTAACTGCTAGGCCAAAACTTATTTAATTAATAAAATTTTTAATTTTATGGCTTCTTCTGAGAATTAAAACAGATGAATAAAATTTTGTTAAATTCAAAAGAAACATTTTAAAATCAAAGAGAAATTGTGAAAATATTGGAAGAAAAATTGTATAGGATCGTATATTATTTGTTTGTCAGGAAGAGACTAAAGTAAAAGTAAATAAATAATACAATCTATTCAAATTTTATATGGTTGTAACTTAGCAAGAATAACTGTTGTACTCCCTTTGATAAAGCAAGGAAGTTTTTAAATGCATCCTAGATCGGTGTCTGGAGTGGGCAATCAGTTTCAGAGATTGTAAACATTGTTCTGAAAATCTTAGCTAGAAACATATTATTTACTGGATAATGTTCAGGAACTTGCCTTTGTACACAATTACTTCCTATGAAAATTCTCGTGATTGGTTAATTTTCTTAAAAAATACTCAACAAACAGCAAATAAATAATGTAAAAACATTCCTTTTATTTAAATATGATTTTGTTTCTAATGATTCTGAATATCTTTATAAGTTGACTCTTCAACATAAAAGTTGTATAAGGGTTTTAAAAATATGTTTAAAAAGTTTTTTGTAAGTATTCGGCTCAGCCGAATATTTGATATTCGGCCAAACCGAATATTCAGCATACCAAATAGTTTGCTATTCGGTAACTTGGTCGAATACTGAATAGATACCGAATATTCGGTGCATCCCTACTAAAAAGTAAAGAATAGGGAGTTTTTTTTAATCACGATTTAAAAATTTTGCACTTTGTGTTCTGTGAGGCGGGGGGAGGTTCATAAGGAAAAACTGAAAGTTGAAAGGGAGTAGAGGATTTCGATCATTATTTATTTATTGTTAGAAATAAGTGATAAAAACATCAGAAGGTGGCAGTTTTTTAGCGGGGAAGGGGCGACTGATTTGATGATTCATTATTTATTTACTATTAGTACTATAAACGTACAAATTGGTTTGGAAAATAGAGTTTTATTTTAGTGTTAATTTGTTATTGTGTTAGCATTTACCTGATCACTTAATATATTGCAATTTGACTAAATCAGTATTTATTACAGCCCTATAAATTTTTGTATATATTTTACTCTTTTATTTATGTTTTATGTAAAATAATTGAGATTTTTTAGTGTGTAAAGGTGGAATTTTATAATAAATTTTTAGCCCTCTTCATGATGTGCTAGAATTTAAAAAATATATGCCCACCAGTGTATGTCCAATGGTAATACAAAATTTTAATAGTTTTAGAATTTAAGTATAAATTAATACAATAAGCTGAAGTTAAAATGTTAAAAGACAAAAAATTGAAACTTTTACACAACAAACTGCTTCTAAAACAACGCAAATAAATGACATGATAATAGAAGTCTAAAAAAAGTTAAATGTTTGATATGTATAAATTCAGTTATGTAAATAAAAAGTTACTTTGAATCCATCTGAGCTATATTTTAGTTTTGCTTGTTTTATATTATACAGTAGACTCCCTCAAATCCGCAAAGCTTGGGACCAGATGTTGTGCAGATTTTAGAATTTTGCGGATTTCTGGTCATTGATTTGTTTACATTTTTGAAACATTAAATTTGATTGGTGGTTAAGCAAGGGGAATTATAATGAATGCTTACAATAAAGTGAAACATTAAAATAAGTAAAATATTAAAATAATTTATTAGTTTAAAAGTAAGTAATTATTAAAATAATTATGTAAAATAAAAATTTAGAAAAATATTAAATTATAACTGATGAAATCGATTCCAAAAGTCCTATGCTGCCATCTAGTGATAGCAAGGAGAACAGTGTTAATGCTATTATCAGTATAACTATATTGCGCTCACTGTAACTTTTTTCATAGTTATTTTGAGTCTTGAATGCTTTTCTTATACTGCTTTGTATGTTTAGAAATAAATTTGTCTATAATTTTAAAAAAAATTCCGCGAAAAATTATTTTAAAATAGCGTTCCGGTTCGTGGATTTTTCCATTTCGAACCCTGGAATTTTTTATATAGATATGCTATTTTATATAAAAATAAAAAGTAATGTAAATTTATTTATTAATAAATCAGCTGTAATAGCCAAAAGAGAATGATTAACAAAAAATTTAGAAAAAAAATCATTGCGGCAGTCGCTGATTACGGCGCCATCTTGAATTTTGTTCCTGCAACTTAACTGTAAATTTCATTGTCTACATCTGAAAAAATACGCGGATTTTAGGCGTTTGCAGCATTATAAATTTTTAGGTACTTACATATTCAGGGGTGGGGAATTTTCAGAAAATTTCACCATCCAGAAAAAGGCTACATAGAGTTGAAAATTGCTGTGACAAAATTTACGTGAGTGAAAATGTTTTTAATTACTATTACTACAATGCATTTTCATATTTTCTTTTCTATAAAATTAAGAAATACACAAGAGATGAAAGTTTAGTATAGGATAGAACTTATTAGTACTATGTTTATATCACAGTAATTTGGAACAGCACCGTGCAAAGAGAAAACTGTGCCCAGGGCAAAGTCTCAATTTGGCGCCCCTCGCCACACTTTTTCTTTGTGACATGTCACAAAATTGAAAAGTGCATAAACAGAAATCAATTTTATTGAATACATATTTCGCATTTATTTTGGAATTTTGTTTAATTTCAATTCAGGAGCTCCAAACAACTAAATAACATAAGAGAAAATTCCACTTATATTTTGGCAAAGGGAATCTAGGAAATGGGTGTAGAAAAAAAATATCGAAGATAGCAATTTACAACCCTTTTGTATTCCCAGAAAGAAACCTCATGCCATTTTGCGAGTATATGTTTTTGTCACAAGCACAGAAAGAAAATTACAGACTCAAAAGAGAGAATGTTAACGAAGTTTTGAAAAGGAAGAACTCCTTATTCATAAATTTGTATTTGGGTGTAAAGGAACAATGGAATAAGTTTGAAACAAAAAGTGAATGCACTTTTATTGGAAAAAAAAATTCCCAATATATAAATATGTTCGTTGCATTTTTGCATCAATCCAGAGAATGACCAAAATTGTTTTGAAAAAGATGGGATTCCTCATTTAGGGGGAACTCTTTCATGTCTGCACATCAAACGACAAATCCTAAAATTTTGAAAAAAGTCATAATTAACGGCTGTTATTAATTAAAAACACCAAATTACAAGATTGGAAAGGCATTTATAATTCAACAAAAGCATGGATTTTTTATTAAATTTACAAAAATGATTGATCTCTTCCACCGATTAAAAACAGGTGTAATTTTAACAGCAGATAAGTATTGGTGATTTATTTAACCCTTTATCTACTGGTGGTATTTATAAGTATCATTAAAATAACTTGTTATAAAATTCATTTAATACATTGATTAGTTGTTATACAGCTTAGAATGAGTTATAGATACATTACTTTATCTTGTCCCAAAAGCATTATGGGTTACACAAAACAAACATATTTTTAAATGGATAATTTCTTTTGCCTTTGCATCTTTTCAGCTTTCTTAGCGTTGGGAGAGAGGGGGGGGGGATATTTCAATTCGGAAATATCTCTATATTTCTATTGTAAGAACAGTACATTTGTACATTTACCAATTCTACAAAATACAAAAAAAAATATTTAAAATAAAAGATTTAAGTGGAATTATAAATAATGCATAAAATCCCTATAAATTCAAATTTAATTAATCCTTCTAAATCCTTCAGACCTTCTAAAGTCCTTGTAAAATTTATTAAATGATTATGTAATTTTTCTAATGTAGTTTAAACAATTCATGAAAATGCTTTAGAAGATAAAATATCCACGAATTCATAATTCAGTACATGAAGGGTAAGGCGTGATTACTTTTTTCTACGTTTCCCAGAAATTCGAAATTAGTACCACAAGACAGGGGAAAAAATCAGCTTTCAGAAATACTAAAAATGATCTCTATCGTTCCATAAAAACTTGAAAATTCGTTAAAAAACAAGAAAAGAATCTTTTATTTTCCTTCATTTGTGAAGCCGACAGATTTCTGATGATATTGAATTTTTTGCGATAATGAGATAATATAAAACAGGTGCGTCTTGTGATTAGAAACAAGCTCAGAATTTTTATACAGGCCCAAAAAATTTTAAATAGCGACTTTTAAACTACAATTATTACGGCGTCCAACATAAAATTTCATTCTCTTTCAGAATATGTCTTTATTTTTTCTTTTTCGACAATCGGGAGCGAAGATAATTAATTTCAGAATTGAATTTTTTTGCATGGCAGGCCACGGGACACGGAAAGAAAAAGAGATAAATTTTTATACTAGGTTTGGATAACCTCAGTACATAATTTTTTAATTGATGATTTTACAAATTTGTTCTTTCGCATCCGGATGCTATTTCATACGCTGGTTCATAAAATCTAAAAATCTGATCATAACTTTCCGATTTATGAAAAAAATCGATTTTTAAATTTATAAAAGAGAAGAGGTATTAAACGAAACACTTTGTGCAATCTGCGATTACACTTACCCACTTGTTTTCGGTTTAAAATGAGCCCTAAGTACATGAAAATCTCCTACTTTTTTTGGAAAGTTCTATAAATTATACACTTATATGTGATATTTTTATTAAAGTTTGAAAGTAAATTTTCTGTTTTTTTGTCTTCCTTAGATGTCAGCAGTGGACTGAAATTCTTGGACTTTCAAACTTGCACAAGAAATCACCATTGAAATGTTACAATAATTACAGAGTCTGTGAAGATCACTTCTCGTCATGGTGTTTCATGAACTCTCAGGACAAACAGCATATGGTGCATAATGCCTTACCTTTAACTCCACATAAACCTGTAAATGTTGTGAAAAATACAGATTCCTTCTTAATGGATAGTTTGTCTGAAGATCTTCTGAAAAGTGCAGGAACACATGATGGTAGCTCCACAATGTTAGATGATTCCGTTATAATACATGAAGTAGAATAAACCAACATTCCTATTTCTGACTTGAGAACAGGCTCTAAAGAACAAGCAGGTATGTTTTCAGGTAGTTTCAGTGCTGCTGCTGCTGAAACTTCAACCTCACTTTTGAATAGCTTGATGGAGGATAGTATAGAGAAGAATAAACAAAGTCTTGGTGAGGTTGTCTGTTTGACATCAACTCCAACCCATAAAATGTCACAGAAACGAAAGAATTATACACCACGTAAGTTGCAAATGGCCATAGAATTGAAGCGAACCAAAGATTCTTTAAGGTGGTACAAGGCACAGCATAAGCCTAAAAAGATCAAGAAATCTGTAATTAAGGAAGAGTTGATTAAATTCTGCATTAAACCGAAGTTAGCTAATTTTCTCATTCGACAAATGGATCTAAGTGCACAAAAATCAAAAAGTCATCGTTTCACTTTCGAGGAGAAATTATTTGCATATAATGTTGTTTGTTAAAGCAAGAATGCTTATAGAGCTTAGCAAAGTCTGATTACTTTGCCTTCAGAAAGCACTTTAAGAAGATTTGTTGCTAGAAAAATTACAAGACCCGGAGTGGCACAAAATGTGTTAAACAGCATCGAAACATTATTTAGAACAAGATCTTTACCTCAAAGAACCTGCGCCCTGGTGTTTGACGAAATGTCCATAAAACATAAGTTAACACATAATCCAGTAACAGATAATGTTTGTGGTTTTGAAGATTTCGGTGAACTTGGGAGAAGCCAGAAGGTGGCAACTCAGGTACTTGTTTTTATGATAAAGACTCTGCAAGGGAAAAAAAACCTCCCTATTTGTTTCTATTTATCTAACGGTAACAAAGTTCTTTTTATATGCATATCTATAGCAATATGTATCGTTCTCTATTATATATTTTTAAATGCTGTCAACTAACTTCAAAAGTATTAATGAATATAATTTAGTAATAATATTTTCCAATCATGAAAATATTATTTTTTTGAAAATATTTTTTTTTCATGAAAATATTTTTTTTTTATTTAAATTCCTTAATTTCTGAAAAATTTAGAATGGCAACATTCTCACATTTGTATAATTTGCTGAAATTGCTTGACGGGATAATCAAGTGGTAACAAATAATATAGTTTTAGCAACTTTTGTAACTTTAAAAATTGCTTTTATTTAAGTATTGCGCGGCAGCACAATACTTATTTATTTCCAGTGTCACTTCTCAATGTTAATTTAACATAGAAAAGCCTATGGAGCTCATAATTTTTTCATTTTTTTTTCCCACCTTTTTGTCCCTGATGCCACTCATTTTTTTTCTATACTAATTCTAATAATATTACAAATTTATAGTGTGAAAATGTTTGCCTGATGTGAGGGTCAAAACGGATGATAAAATGCCTTTGCATATGGGTGAATTATAACCCAGAAAGTAGCACAGACTATGTTTTGTTTAAATTATTCAAATATTTTTCATAATAATACCAAATTTCGTTTTTTTCATTGAGAATCAACGGATATTTTTCCAATAAAATTTAACATTTTCTTTTTTCATTGTTGCCAATAATTCAAAAGCCGTACTAATAATTTGTCTATTTTTAGTTGAATGATTTTCATGTGAAAAATTACTGAAATAGTTTTTTTAAGAATTAAAAAGAAGTTGAATATGGCGCCATAGTAGAAATAAAAATGACATTTTCAAACAGATTTTTTACGTTCAGATTGGAAGTTTTTGGCCAAAGTACAGCAACTTGTATTACTGCACTGGTGAAAGATTTTGAATTATACATAAGTAAATTGCATCACAAATTGTGATAAGATACCGCATGAATCAAAGACTGGTACCCTCCGTTAATTTTGAAATGTGTTTGTCTGAATGCAGTAGTAAAAAACTTGACATTAAACAAAAACCTAATTTTAAGAGCAAATTAAAAAACAAAATTTATTTCCTACATTGTTTAAGCCTGAGAAGGGACAGATATTATGATATTTCATTCAATTCGTTCTACATTGAATGTTAAATTTTTGTAACAAATAAGTTAAACCAATTGAACATTAAAAAATAAAGATAAAATTCATACAACATGATACTTTAAACACCAAAAAAACTTAGATTCCGTTCAAATGAAATCGAAATAAATCTTAGACTTTTTTAAAGTTTTATATTTTGCATGTATCTTATCATTTTATGTACAACCATCATAAAAATAATACAAAAATCTGCAATACAAATATTTACAACTGAAAAATGGAAACTGTCCCTCGCCGGTGTAAAATTTGAAAATGTGCGTCTGCTGCTGTCATTCGAAAAATGACGTCAGCATTACACACAGATATTATAATATAATAGACTTTATAATATAGATATTCACCATTTTCCTGGCTATCAGTGATTAACCTTCCGTCTACCAGACGGGTCCATTGGACCCGACATGTACATTCAAAATATTTATTCAAACCAGAAATTTCTTCAAAACAAACTAAATGTATAAATCAGACAATAATAAGTTAAATAAACAAATTAAATAGTTTTAAGTAAAAATTCTGGTGTAGAATGTTTTTATAAAACTTGAGTAAAATTTCCGGTAGTTCTAGGGTTAAGCAAGCTAATTTTAAAAGAAGTAAATGCATAAAATATGTAATAAATTAGAAAAATGAGTTTCAAAGTTTTAAAAGAAATGTTCAAAAGTACCCCTGTGCTAAGTAAAAGCGTGTATTGCATAATCACAATATCAAAAGATATTCATTTTTTTCCTGTTTCCCTTTAAAGAAACAATGAAATTAACCCATTAACCGCCAAAACTATTACGATACAAAATTTCAAATTTCTTGTTGAAAGTAGTTTCCCACCACAAATTCTCTAAGGTAAATTTCGCTTTACTACAATAGCAAAATTTCTGCCAATAAATAAGACATTTTTTTTAATTCTAAAATAGCGGTGCCAATGTAATTAATTCATTGCATGAGAAATTATTTTGACTGTTGCGTGAACGCAACGTCAGCGGTTAATGGGTTAAGAGAAAAATAAATGAAAATGAGAAAAGTGCAAGTCGTGAACATCTTGACTTGTTTGTACAGATATATTTACACAATTTTTATTTGAATTGTACTGAAACGGTCTAATGATTCTTTTTGATTTCATATTTTCTACTGATATTGCAACATTTATTGGGCAAAGGTAGCATAAAATTTTCAAAAAAGTTTCCTTCATAAAATAGGTGCCTATTTGCCATAAATAGTTGCTTTTGAGCACCTTTTCACTAAGGAAAATTACCTTAGTCTCCTGATGCTCAAAATAGAGCAAAAAGTAGCGTTTTAGTAACAAATGGCAGTCCTGCATAATGTTTCCTTTCTCATCTGAGATCATAAGTTGAATGTATATGTTTGTGATTTTAACTGACTAAATGTGGTTTGCGATCATGTGTTTAAATTTGTCATTAATATATTTATTGGGTATTATATCAAGGCATCTGTACATCTGTTGTGAATTACTTATCACCAACCCTAAAACTATTAAACATTCACATGAACTCGTGCTCATTATGATTGGATGTATGTAATTGTAAAAGTGGAATTTCAGAAAATGTTATGTTATCTTTAAATATTCAGTATTATAACAAGGCTTCTGTGCATCTGTTGTAAAATTTCCTACAATGTGTATAAATTTGTCATGAGATTCCCACATTTGTCCCCTTAGATATTATATCAAGGCATCTGTACATCTGTTGTGAATTATTTACCACCAACCTTTCAATATAAAACTGTATATTCTCTTACACCTTCATATGAACTGGCGCTCATTATGTTTGGGTGTATATCACTGTCCAAATGAAATTTCAAGAAACTGTGTTTTCTTACAGCTTGCTATGAAAATAATCATACTAGACTTTGATGTTTATTGCCAAACAGGTGTAGAACTAGTATGCTATGTTTTGCATATTTTTGCTATATCTTGGAATATATCGGATGGAATTTCATCAAAATTTTATATTTAGTTATACCTATACATAAATATATATGGATTAGATTTTAGTGTATGTAATTCAACAGGTGAGCCATTGGCTGTATTTTTCACAATTTCCATGATAGCTGCAAATCAGCATCTGTGGGACGGAATTTCATTTAACTTTATATTGAGTTTAATCTCGATATAAGTTAATGTATCTTCCTCAATGTCAACAGGTGACATTACTATGTTGTGTTTTCAACGATTTGGAATGGTGAAAAGGAATTTCATCAAATTTAATATTTAAGTCATTGGAAATTATGTTTGTTTTGGCTTGTTTGTTCAAGTAGTTAAAATTATATTGATTCACTTTTAACTTTGCTCGATGAACAGGCGGTGCTGTTCTGCTATATCTATACTAATAAAAAACACATCGCTCTGTGTGTCTGTCTGTCTGTTCGCGATGGCTAGAAAAATCTATCGCACATAGAAGTCTAAAAGTTTAGGTGAGGATAGTCAAAGACAGGTCCAGATGCACCTAGGGCTAAGATTTTTAACTTTTTAAGGGCCATGCTTTAAGTTTTTAAGCACTGAATTCTTAATAACTTGCCCCCTTTTTATTCAATCTTCTTCATTTTGGGGGGACCTTTCTCCATTTAGTTATTCCCGTCATTCAGTTAAGACCCTGGCTGTTTGGGGCCCTATATAGGGTCCCTTGAATTTTTTGTGCAAATAAATTGCTTCCTTTTAATCTGATCTTCATTTTTGGGATCCTTTTTTCATTTAGTTATTCTCATGTTTCTACATTCCAGATTAGATCCTGGCGCCCCTTAGGGTGCCGTTGGACCCAGTCCAGGGTCCCAAGATTCCAAGGGTTACATAGGGCCTCCCGCACCTCTAAAACTTTTTGTGCGGCATGCATTTTTAACCTCCTAATCTTCTTGCATTCTCAATGCAAAATTTGAAAGTTGAGTCTTGGACTCCTCTCCCCGGACCAAAACCCTCATATTTTTACTGGGATTCTATGGCCCTCTTTTAAGCACTTCTTCAAAATTTTATTCTAATGATTAATTCATACCTACGCTTATTTTTGACCAATTGAAGTTCTAAAGTGCTAAGAACTAAGACCATTTAACATGTTTTCATGTGAGGGCCCTGCTCTTAACAATCAATTGCCCCCCTTTGGGCCCTCTGTTATAGCTCCCTTAAAAATGGTTCAATTCACTAGCTTTTTTTTTTTTAAACAACTTTTTAGGTCCTTCACCTACTACATGAACAACAAAAAAAAATTATCAGACTTCAGCTACTACTAATTTCGATTATTAATCTTATTGGAGCTTTTGTTGCATCTTCTTTAAAAAAGATTGGATTTTATTTCAATTTTCTGTAACATAGTTTTAACATTCTCCAACTACTTTAAAACTACTAACTATATTCCAGTTAAGATCTTGGCCTGCCCATGGCCCACTCCTTCTTACCTCAGCTAGTACTTTTTTCGGCAAATACTTACGTTTACTCACTACAGCCGTAAATTAAAAGTCACGTTACTTTAAAGGTAACTATAGACAAGGGATTTCATCCGCGTATTAAATATCGTGTTAATGTTAAAAGTAATTTGTGAAATTTACATGGGGGCACCTTCCACTGCTTGGCGGTGCATTCTTTCTTCGAGTTCTAATGTTCCAATTTTAGCTGGACTTGGTACATTAAACTTAGATTACAATTCGGCTACTTTCTGTAGTATGAAATTTTATCTTAGCCTTAAGTTACCAACATTTTTTAACATTAATGGTGCATTCTTTTTTGGGGTTCTATGGGCTTTGATTACTATGAGGTTTGGCTCACACAATTTTATTTTTTTATTGTCTCCGGCATGTGCAGATCACTTCTGGTACATGCTACTTTAGGTAGCGGAGACTCAAATCCCAGGTTCATTCGGAAAGGGGTTTGTTGGGAATACATTAGGTGCTGTGGAAGGCAATGGAGCCCCTGAACGTAGGTTCATTTAAAAGATTTTCAGCAGATGTAAAATCATACAAACTTGTTTAAGGTTATAATTACGGGCAACGCCGGGTGGGTCAGCTAGTATATTTTTGTCATTTTACGCTTAATGCAGAGAAAATTGGATGAAATAACGCATCTTCACTATGAATTAAACCTGCAAGCTCCTCTGATGATTTTGTGTATTATTTATAGTTTATTTCACATACTGGTTTCAAATGTTCATGTCTTGTTCGTCTTTTGAATTTTACCACTTTGTTCATATCTTTGTGATTTCATCATTTCATTGAGATTTTATGTATTTTTATTTATATAGATATACATACACAATGAAGATTATGGCAATGTCTTAGTTTATGTTAAATATATAGGCACCAAATTTTAAATTTGAAGTTTTTAATTGAATATATATAGATATGTTGGTAATTGAATACCCAACATAGGATGTTATTAAACTGTCTTTTTTATTCATTGATCACTGTAACTCAAAGTTAAATTCAAAGAGGTGTTTGTTCTCTACTTTGTAGTATAATATAATAGAGAAGAAAGTTTTGTGTTGGCTACATCGCATACTATTTTATGTATTTGAAAATCAATAACCACGAGGGGTTGTGTTATATACACAGGTTAGTTTTTATATTTAGCTACAGTAAGTAAAGTTTGCAGGTTTCTTTTATTTTCTCATCACTGGTGTCTACTCTGCTGATAAATGACGAGGATTAGCTTATGATAACTGAAAACACTGACTATTACGATCAAATCTTCTGCAAAATCTTTCACTGATATTTAAAAATGCTTGATTTTATTTTTTGTCTATGGTTATGCAAACATGCGTGCGCTGTGTGAATTCTTAATTGTTTGAAATATACTTTGTATACCTGTATTGAAATATACTTTGTAGTTTATAAAAAATCTAACACTTTCAAAATGTTTTCTACAATTATTTAGAACAACTTATGTTGAATATCAATCAGTTTTAAAATATGTGTTTTGTTTTTTAAGAATATTTTTGAAATATGTACTTAGATTTTTAAACTGAAGCATTATAATTTAATTACTTGGTGCATCTTTTTGTTTGTGTTGTGTGTGAAATAAAAAAAAAATTATCATGCTACTTCATGTAATTTTGTTTTTTATTTTATTCAAATAAAATTAAATGAGTCTTCAAACTGCTATCATTATTTTACTTTGCTAAACATAATACCCTAACATGAACACCTCACAGGATTTCTGTGTATGTCAAATTCTCTTTACATGTAAGGATGTATCTTGAACACCCTGTATACCCCCTCCTGTAAATATATACTCGTAGTAATCTCTGACCCATTTGCAGCTTTGACTTTTTTAAAAATAAAATGATGAATCTGCCGGATGTACATAATAAATCTGTCTGTTAATCCTTTTGGGGAAAAAAAGTATTTCCAGAATGTTTCAATATTTTTATGAGATATTTGAGGCCCAGCTCTGCATTACATATTGTGTATAAAAACCATTTTTTAGGTTCTTATCTTTTTATTTAAGTTTAATGATCAACATTAAACTTTGCATCAGAAAAATAACCAAAATGTATTTACTGCCAATAGTCCCAAAAATTAATATCTACAGAATAAATAATAAAATGACCAACTAGGCTAATGCACATTTGCTGACATCAGTGAACTTCGAACATCCAAACTGGATATGTACTCAGCTTAAAAAAATATATATATGGAATCTCTTTTCTAATAATTATTTTTCTAAATTTTGTACTCGGTATGAGAATTCCTGACTTCAACTGCTGTTTCTTAGCATTACATTGGCACATTGTGGAAAGATCGTTCTTGTGTATTATGTAATGCTGTTAGTGATCCTTTGTCAAAATCTTATGGATTATTTTATGATAGAAGTTTTATTCAAGAACTATAAAAATGATCCAACTTTAAAATATGTTGTTCATCAATAATGAATATGAATCTTTATTGGGTTTTCATATTTTAAATTGTGTCAAGTTTAATTCCATTATAATGAAAACTTCCTTAAATATACATTATTCTTTTTCTTTTGTTGTAATGGTGCTGTAGAGTTAAGTATAGAATTCAGGCACCCTCCTCTGAAGAGGGCGAGATGCGTTTCATTCTTATAACTGGAAAAATTAAAATGAAATTGATAAGATATAATTCAAAATTCATAATTAATATTACATAAGCATTATAAGCATAAAATCGCCAATTCTCTATTTTGTGTCCCTTAGACAACCCCCTATATTTGTTATTGGTATAACTTGTAATGAAGCAATGACTCGACAAATTCCTATATTTGCTATTGATAATTTTCTTTAAAAATGTTTGCAAGTGTGCTAAAACAAGATAATAGTTAATATTAAGAATGATTTTGAATATTATCTTTTCAATTTCTTATTGATATTTTTCCCAGTTCATTTGCATCAAAATGACATTTTTGATGTAAATTACTAAAATTACTCATTTTATAATTTATTGTCAAAAAGTGGATAAAAAGTTAAATATCTGCTAATTAGTTTGATCTATTTATTTTCATCAAAAATTTGAAGTCTTAAATGAAGCATTTTACCTGAAGCTTAAAAATGCATAAAAAGTTTAGTAGTGGATATTTAAACAAAAAATTACTAGAAAAATTTACGACAAAAGTTTGTGACGTCCTGTGTTTACATTTTTTTTTTTATTCTTTTACTGCATTTAATGGAAATGTATTTTTAAAGGGGGGCGGATAATAATTTATTTAAATAAATTAAGAAAATTTATTAAAAGCTTGATAATTACTGATACATCAAAGCTAAAACTTTAACGAAAATAAAATAATTTGAATTAAAAAAGAATTTTGTACGTATTTTAACAAAAATCTGATAATTTAACAAGATATTTTATTACTGCCTTTCATGATGCAAATTGTTTTTTGTGAAATAATGATTAATCTTATGAAAATGTACAGTTTTTTAAGACATTCATCTATAGAATTTCGAAATAAATTTCATTTGTTTTTTTAATAGCAATTTAGTATTTTAAATTTTAAATTTAAAATTATTTTTTTTATTTATTATTTAAATGTTTGCTTAATATGAAATAAATTCATTTGAAGATTTTATATACATACAAGATAAGAAAAGAGAAAAATTGTACACACGCATATATATATATTATTTTGATTTGTAGGGAGGGTATAATTAAAAAAATTAAAATATTTTTTCACCGAACTCAATCCTATGTCAAATATTTTTTAGTTCAGCATATTTTTTGTACCATGATATAATTGCAAAAATTTATACTTAGTAAAATGTTAAATTGAACTTGTTAGGTTAATAAATTTTAAAGCTTAATTTATTTAACATTTTTATGAGTATACATTTTTGCAATTGTATCATGGTACTATAAAAATATGCTGAATAAAAAATTATTTGATATATGGCGGATTTAGGTGGAAAAATACTATAATTTTTTTTATTGTATATTTCTTAACTCCCTGCCCCCCCCCCCCCAAATATATACATACATACATACATACATATATTACATATATATATAATATATATATGTATGTATGTGTGTGTACAGTTTTTCCCCTTTCTTATCCTGTATGTACATAAAATCTTCAAATGAATTTATTTCATAGAAAGCAAATATTTAAATTATCCGATTTTAAAGTACTAAATTGCTATTAAAAGAAAAAAAAAAAAAAAAAAAAAAAAAAAAAAACGCAATTCTATTGATGAATTTGTCTGAAACTGTATTTTCATAAAATTAATGATTATTTCACAAAAAAAAAAAAAAAAAAAAAAAGTCATGAAATACAGTAATAAAATATTCTTGTTAAATTAGCAGATTTTTGTTAATATATGTACGAAATTTTTTTTAATTCCAATTATTTTATTTTCGTAAAAGTTTTAGATTTGATGTATCACTAATTAGCAAGCTTTTAAAGGAGCAAAACACCCGACACAAACGACAAAAATCGTATAAAAACCTGGTGTCTTGTTTCCCTGCGGCGCATTCTGTTTCGCCCACCGGCCGCTGTTGGCGCTGATGTGCGCTAGCAAATTTAACACGTAGTGATAAGTACAATTTCCATTGCAGTCAATTGTAGATGAGGGTCTGTATATGTTAGTCTGTGCTTGTAGTTTCTATAAGTAATTCTCTTTAACCCTTTATCTACTGACGGTACCGTCTAGTATTATTACTAAGTACATAGCTGCCAACTTGTACGGATTTTTCCTACCACTAAAATTTAATAGTAAATTTTAGCTAATTGAATCACCGAATTTCAAGAAATTTTAACGTTTAAATAAGTCAAAAATTTCTATCAAATTTTATTGGTATGAAAAATCCGTACAAGTTGGCAGCTATGTAAGTACCATTAAAAATAACTTGTAAAATTAATTTACTACATCGATTAGTTGTAATACAGTTTAGAATGAGATACAGATACATTACTTTATCTTGTTACAAAAGTATTAATGGTTACACAAAACAAAAATATTTTTAAAAGGATTATTACTTTTTCCTTTGCATTTTTTCAGCCCTCTTGGCGTCGGGGAGGGGGGGGGGGGATTTTTCAATTCGGAAATATTTCTATTGTAAGCACATTATATTTGTACATTTCCTAATTCTCCAAAATACTTAGAAAACTATTTAAAATATGTGCAGCTTCGGATCCTACGGGAAAAGTACGTTACTTTTGTAATTAACATTTTTTTTTCGATTGATCGTAGATGGCGGTGCAAAATGCGGTCAGATGCATATTTTTTTCCAACCAGATTTTGCCATCTCTCAATCACACTGGCAAAAGCTTTCGTCGCTACATTGACATATCTTTGCTGGAATTGTGTTTAGCGAAAACCATCAGAGGCGTTTATTTCGTTGGCAAAAGTGATTTATATGCTTTTGCCTTAAAAATTAATAGAAACATATTAAATTAGTTTTCTATTCGTATTTTTTTTTTTTTAAATCCGATCCCTCAATTCTAAATGTTAACCTGCGTATTTTTTATCTTTTAATGGGTAAATACGCTCCTCCCCTACCGAACAGAAAAAAGATAACCTTCATTATTAGGGGGCGGGGACGTGGATAGTCTGCGTTTCGATGACTTCTGCTATTTTTTAAAAAATAATCTTAAACGGGGACTGGTGGGGTGTGTGGGATTTTTTTTAATGGCTATAGAATAACATATAGGACAATATATATATATATATACAGGGTGATTCATAAATATCGAAACAATAGGCTACTTCCTTAAATATTGCCCCTAGACCCATACTCCCAGTTGCAAAGTTTCATAAAAAAATGTGCAAAATTTAATGACATAAGTTGCAACTCCATGGGGGGGGGGGGGGTGTATTTGAAAAAATACGAAAATTAAATTTTTATACTTCCCCCGTAGTGTAAAAATTCCAATCAGGAAAACTTTCTTTATCCATTTCTGAATTAAACACAAAAAATTGCATCTTCATATCTGAAAAACTCGCAGAGTTATGGCAGTTTAAATGATTCATCAGGTTTTAAGGGATTAGACACAAATTGAAATGCGTGTTATTCAAGAAACAATGTTACTTTAAGAGTTCTAGGAAACATGTAAAAAATATAATTGTTGAGTTAGAATTTTGATTTTTTTTCTTTTTCTTTTTCTTTTTTTTTTTTTTTGTAATAGTTAACCATATATTTTGCAAACAAAATCGCATTCCTTCTAAACAAAATTCAATCATATTTCTCATAAAGTTAAAAAAAAATTTAAATGAATAGTATTTTTTAAGCGGATTCAATTTAAAATCTTTATAACTCGAAATATTATCCATCGGATTTAAATTTTTTTTCATTTAATTAAAGAGAAAAGTATAATTTTAGTTTTGTTTTAGGATTTTTTTAAATATTACTTTTAAAAATATTTATTTAAAAAATTATGTAACTTATTTTAAAAAAAATCATATTTTCAAAAGTAATTTTTTTTCAAATTTGCCGAAACAAAATTAATGTAAAATAATAAAAAAAGACATGTTTCAAGTTTGCACCTCTTTTATTTACGATTCTTGACTTATAATAATTTAAAAACAAGAAATGGTTTAAAAAAAAAAAAAAAAAAAAAAAATCATGCAGAAAAACGCATTTAAAGTTTTTAACATCGATTGGCTCCTAATAAAATGTTTAAATGCATATTAAAAAATTGCACGTGAAATAGTAACTCCTTTCTGTAGTTTAAACTTCGATTCAGTTTAACTTTTGCCGTTTCCACCTCCTTTTTGTACTATTTAAATGTCTATAAATAAATGTTAAATGTGTAATTTGAAACAATGCTTTTTCTAACATGCCGCTTAAGAGTTTTTCATAATTTTAGCCCTTATAAATTCAGGCTTTTTATCGTTTCGGCGAGAGCATTAAAAAAGTCTGTATTCTGGGGCCAGGTCCAGACCCGGGATTTTTTCTGAAGACTCGGCCAGGCCGGGCCTAACGTATTTTTTCATACGGAATCGGGTGTTGGTGTGATTTATGACGGCCAATTATCTACACGAGGGATATGGGCCTGAAGGCGGGGAGTGCATTCCGTGGAGGTCTTTCTAAGGGAGACTAACCCGTATTTACGCAAGGATATCCAAGTTTCGAAGAAAACCACTGAAAACTCCGAACGATTGGGCCGAAGGGCGCGATTGGGTTCGAACCCAGCACCTCCCGTCTACCAGCTTTGAGAACAGAACCTCTCGGCCACTGGTTATACCGAACTGGAACTGGCTTTCTTATTCTTAGGTCTCCCCTGGCAAAATTCAGTCCCGGTGTAGAGACAGCCCGTATTAAAATAATTATCTCTGACTGACCTAATCCGTGCAAAAATAACTAAAATTTGGTTCAGCCCAAAAACTTTTACAACAAATGCATATACAGTCGGACCTCTATTTAACGAACCTCTATTTTGCGAATTTCTCCATTTTGCGAACTTTTCCTTGGAACCAAGACCATTTTGCGAATTTCTTCGTAAAATAACCTCCAAATAGCGAAGTGCATTCTCTATTTAACGAACTTTTTCTTGTGATCTAAATTTTTTTTTTCTTCCCATTTCTCAAAATATTTCTGGACATTTCAAACTTATTATTTCTTTAAGCACATTTTATGATGTTCAATGGCCTTGAACTGGTTTTACAAGGCGCCTTCTTTGTCAGCAGTCAGAATTCGGTAAGTACGGAGGACGAAGATGATAATCCCTTAGAGTAACTTTTAAAATGTGACTATAGAGGAGAAAAAAAGAAGAAATTAACCATGATGTGCTGATTGTGACTGTATTTCTCTTAATTCTGAAATTGAGACCTCGGATACTCTATCCGAATTGGATATTTTCGACAGTGTGAAAAATAAAAACAATACAGCAGTGAATTGCGATGAAGACGAATATGATGATGATGGAAATGATTATGATGCAGGAATTAACAAAACTTCGTATGAAGAAATGCTAAAATCACATGAAACAATCCGACGCGGATTATAGTTAGAAGAAAATACGCATGAAGGGGTTTTTGGTGCATTGCAAAGATGCGAGACGTATTACGAGAGAAAGCACTTTTTAAAAGAAAAAAACTCAGGCAGAATTAACAGAGTTTTTCAGAAATTAAATTTAAGAACGCATATGCTAATGTATGGTTAAAATTATTTGTTATAATAATAATAAATACGATAATGTCATTAAAATTCGTTAATTTTAATGTAAAACTATTTACTTTAAACAGAAAGTACACTGCATTCCCGGACAATGTTTTGTTTTCCTTGCAGATTTCAAAGATTTAAACACATAGAAAAAATGAATTGATGATGGATATTGGTGGGTAAAATAAATAAAACAAATCGATATAATTTATAAAAAAATGTGATTAATTACTTTTAGTAAAAATATTTAGTGTTTATTAATTTAAAATCTGTTTTATGTAGTTTAAAAATTTTAAAAGGTGAATCT
This sequence comes from Maratus speciosus, assembly GCA_963932465.1. Lineage (NCBI taxonomy): Eukaryota > Metazoa > Arthropoda > Arachnida > Araneae > Salticidae > Maratus > Maratus speciosus. The sequence goes on along the minus strand of OZ010793.1, from coordinate 9,655,623 downwards.
CTATTTAACGAATTTTCCATATAACGAACTTTTCTCCGGGATTTAGCGACTTCGTTAAATAGAGGTTCGACTGTATTTTTAAATGGCCATTATTTTACAATAAAACTTTAAAATTCATATTTTTAAAGGATAGTAGATTTTAAGGCAAAAAAATTAAAATACTGTAAAACTTGCGAAAAAAATCTGCCTATGACGGAATCCTTTCTTAAACGGAAAAATCTGTTGATCCATGGAAAATGAATATAATAATACCTGAGAAAAAATAGACTACATTTACAACTCCTAAGAAGGGAACTTGTCTTTAACGCTTTTTTTTCTTTCCTATATGATTCCATCTTAAAAGATTTTACTTTATAGCATTTTTCATTGTCTCCAACACATGGAATATGGATTAACGATATTAAAGTAGAAATGAATCATTTACATATAAATAGAGATTCATTAATAAAACAAATAGTAACAGCTTTTGGCGGTTCTTTAAAAAAAATAATTATAAACATGAAAAAAGAAAAGATATAATAAGTATTTTTGGCCAGAACTCCACAATACGAAAGAACTTTTAACCATATCGATGTAAAAAAAAAAAAAAACTATGTAGAAATTCAGTCAGACCGGGCCAGCCTATGATTTGAACATTTTTCCAGGCAGGGCCGAATTTTTTTTCCTATGGGTCGGTTCGGGACCGGTCCTAGGGATTTCGACCCGTGCAGACCACAAGCATACTTTGAAAACAGGTTTAACGTAAAATCTATACGCTGCCTATTTTATGTCCGAAAGAGAGGCACTGTCTTATATCGACTTTTAATAATGTACGATTTGTGGATGATCCCTAACTTGCATTCAAAATGAGTCAAAAACTCGTCGCTCAGAGGCATGGATAAATGATGTAAGTCACGAATTTTGGAGTTTGATATCTCTGCGAATTTTGAAGGTATCAAGATGAATTTTTTTGTGTTTAATTCAGGAATGGATAAGGAAAATTTTCCTAATTGGGAATTTTACTTTACGGGGGCCGTATACAAATTTAATTTTTGTATTTTCTCATATAGGCCCCTCATGGAGTTGAAACTTATCTCATCAAGTTTTGCACCTTTTTTATGAAACTTTGCAATTGGAAGTATGTGCCTAGGGGCAATATTTAAGGAAATAGCCTACTGTTTCGATATTTATGAATCACCCTGTATATATATATATATATATATTTTTTTTTGCGTTGGCTAAGCACATGATGGGGAAGTAGTGTAAATGTCATGTAGGAGTGGAATTAGGGATTTAGATTGGTTAGTTACTGTAACTACAAAATAACAAGTAGGGCAGAAAATTTTTAAATAATTCTAATAAATGTTTTTTTTTGTTTGTTTCTTTTTTATTCGATATATATTTTTTTTAATGTACTATATATTTAAAATAATTTAAAAAGGAAGAATAATTAAATAATTTTAAGCAACTTTTTATAATGAAATAAATTTTTTATTTGAAAAATAATTTAACTCTTTAAGCTCCAACGGTTATTTGCTGGAGGAGACGATGTTTAAATTTTCATAGGGGAGGGGAGGGGTGGTTAATGCCAAAAATTTATGATTTATTAATACAATAAAATAACAAATGTGACAAAAGAATTAAAAAAAAATCAAAAAATGGTGGGGGGATTTACAAGATGTCGAATTTTTAATGAATAAACACCGTGTTCTATCAGAACAACATATTAAAATATTGTAAGCACAGGGTTTCAAATATTTCTTTAATAAATAGAAATAATCATGATCTTTGGTGATTTTTTTCAAGAATTACGAAGCCCCAAAATAAGGCGCACACTGGAGATTGAATTGAGTGTTGGAGGGTTAAATTAAAAACATATTCATCTTATCTTTTTATCTTAATTTATGTATAATTGCAAGAAAAAAATTACGATTCAATGAAACATAATAAGCAGTTAGGTATTTAAACCAATGAATCCATTCATAGTAAAAATATCCTATATTTTTTCATAACTTTGCATTTTATGCAAATGAAAATATTAGCTAATCCATCGGCCACTAAATATCTGAAAGGACGAATTTCTGTTTCATTATAAAACAGCAGTCATGAAAAGACTACTAGATTTCTTGAGAGAATGGCAAGTTGTACTTGATATACAAAATAAAATTGTTTTACTAATATATAACATTTCATTTCACAATAGTTCTGGTGTGAGTTTTAATTATAAGTATTAGTAGAAATTTATTCTAAATTTTGTCCTTTTCTTTCCATGTGCAAAAGATTTGTACAAAGTTGAGCAAAAAGTTCTGGGAAATTTGTGAAAGCTGCGTTGTCATGCGCAGATTAACAACAAAAGCAACAAGGACTATTCTTCAAAGTTGAGACCACCATAGTCCACGACTATCTGCCAGATTCGGGATTTGCTGGAAGCACCATTGCGGCTCCTTGGAATCGAGAAACACTTGACAAGCTTCTTCAACTTCATTAAAGGGTTCAAATCGACGGCCCCTGTACTCCTATATACGATACAAATTCTGGTAACTATTAGATAAAAAATTTCCCAGACTTTTGTGAGATATAAAATGTTTTAATATGGTTTGGTGTAAATCGAGATAATATAGAAATTTTGTCGTATGCTAAACAGTTTCAGAAATGGAAAACTAAATATATCTACAAGTTTATGGATACAAGTTATCGTAATAATTTTATATATTATTATTATTTCCCCCCTATTTAATTATTCAATATTTTTTTTTCTACCGGAATACCATTTCTGACAAGATGAAGGGGATAATAAGAGATTTTTTCATCACATTTTTAACAAGACAGAGAATTTTATATTTATAAAAAGTTTTAACTAGCCCAAGCCAATCATTAATTTTAAAATTCACACATTCTCACATAAAATAACAATAACAAATATATATACAGTCCTCAGCAAAAGTTTAGACACTGGTGATTTTTAACCTTTAAATTAAAAATACGAACACTTGGGTTATACAAATGGCTGCACTTATTTTAAAATATATTTTAAACGTTTTAGGACAGAAATAACGGTTTTAATGTAGGATATTATTTCATTTAACTGAAAAAAGTGAAATTTGCATATTGAAAAGTTTGGACACTTTTGTGATTTTTTGGCAATTGTTCACGGAAAAACGCATATTTCAAACTTAGACGTCACATGGATGAAGTATTTAAATCCACCTCGCGATAGCATCGGTTAGTGAAGATGCCGCGAGCAAGAAATTTTCAGTCAGATGAAGTAATTAAAGCACGGAAGCTGAAATCAAAAGGGAAGACTGTTGTAGAAATTTCAGCTACTTTGAATCGGCCAAAGAAGTCTGTATATTAAGTACTGTCTGAGGGTGACTCTTTCAAAGCAAAACATAGATCTGGAATGACTCGTGTGGCCAGAAAACGAGATTATAGAAGGATCCATAAGCTGACATTTAGACAAATGATGACTGCTGATCGCATTAAAAGTGAGTCAGAGCTTTCAGTGTCAACGGATAATTTCATAGATGCATTAAAGAAAGATTTACATTAGTTTACATGAAAATCATAAAACAACCAGACTTGAAATCTCACAACAAATTGACCCCTTTCCTTTCGCGGAGTAATTCTTTTTACAAACTGATGAAATAATGGACTGATACCAGAATTTATAAACGAAGTTATTAGAAAATGTGAAATTGCTTATTTTCACGTGTATTATAAAATCAAAATTTTAATTAAATATTCTTGTCACTTTCGGAATTAAAATTAGGTGTCCTTTCCCCTCGAAAGGGTTGATGATTTGGGCCATTTGGTGAACTTTTACCTCTTCCAAACTATGTATTTGATCAAGATAATGCGTCTATTCATGTTGCATACAAATAAAAAAATTGGCTTAACTCTGAAAATATTACTATTTTCGACTGGTATAGCCCTGATCTGAACCCAATCGAAAACTTTTGTGGCATCATATCTCATACGGTTTATGCAATTTTTTATCAATATTCCTCTGTAAATGAACTTCGATCAGATGTTGAAAGTGTTTGGCACGAAATAGACCTCCAAGTGATGCAGGATTTAGTTTCTTCGATGGAAAGTCACATTTTTGCATTAATAGCAGACAATGTAGGTGCAGTTCGATTTTAATTTATGGATATTTTTCTGTTAACAGACAGATTGTCTATACTTTTGGAACAATGTTAAATTCGTTTTTTTGTCATTATATATTATGTAACGTGTATAAATTAAAATGTATTGTTTGTGTATGAAAGATAAGTCCCCAGTAATATATGACTGTTGAATTACAAGAATTCGTTAGATACTTCTCAGCACAGAAGCATAATCGATCATTGTCTAAACTTTTGCTGAGCACTGTATAAGATTGAATTGGTGTAAATCAAGACTCTTATGGAGAGAAGATGATTCGAAAAATACATTATTTAGTGATGGAAGTATATTTTGTGTTTCATATGATAATCATGGTATTCGAGTTTGGAGAACTAAGCAAGAAGCATTTGATAAAGAATGCCTTAAACGTTCCGTAAAATTTGCTGCTAGTGTCATGGTCCGGCTAGATTAATTTTAACACAATTATTCTAATTGTTAAATAAATCATATTAGATGTAAATTTCCAACTGGGCGAAAAATTTCCGGACCAGGATTCGAACAAGGGATCTCCTGGCCAGTGTTGCCAGATTGGGGACTCATTTAATTCAGATTATTTGACTGCCACCATTTTTTAAAATTAGTATAATTCGCTTTGTTTTTTCAGAATTTTTAGTCTATTTTTAAATAGTCCGAAAATTTCTGCTTCAAAAAAGCGGTGATAATCAACAATCTTGAGACAAAAAAGTCCCCAATCTGGCAATACTGCTCCTGGCTGAAGCCGCCAGTGCGGAATTATTTACTCGCCCGTTGGAATTTCGCAAACTAGCCGACTATCCCTAGCCATTTCGCTAACTGGACGGCCAGTTCTTGAATTGGCTAATCGATTTAAAACGAAGTTCGCCAATGCGCAAAATGACCGATTTTGGGATTTTGCCGCAACATATCCATTGTTTCATAAATTCATCTCTTTTAACCCTTTATGCACTGAATTATGAATTCATGAAAATTTTATCTTCTAAGGCATTTTTCGCGAATTTATTTAACTACATTTGAAGATTTACATAATCATTAATGGATTTTAGAAGGATTGAAGGATTAATTAAATCTGAATATATAAGGATTTTGTACACTATTCATAACCCCACTCAAATCTTTTATTTTAACCCTTTATCTACTGACGGTAATTATAAGTACCATTCACTTTAAGCTTTCATCCCATAGTGAATATTACTAATATTCTAATGGTACTTTGCAAAAACACTCTTTTAACTCCACTTTATCAGGATACATGGCAGCAGAATTTCTAGGTTTATTATTTTAGCGAGGATGAAGGTTACCTTTGAAACAGTCGATGTGTTTTCTATCGACATTTTGTACAGATTGTTACGCTCGTCTTTTTATTGCTGCAAACACAGTAAAATATATAAGATAAATGTTGGCTTTTTTTATGCGTTCATTATGACCTTAAAATACAATTTGACTAGCTATTTTAGGTGAACGGTGTATGTATTTGATTTAACAGTTGAATTAATCGGTGGTACTTATAAGAACCGTCAGTACAATGGGTGTTGGAGAAAAACTTCTTGTTTACTTTCCGTCTGCGTAGTTATCCATCGTTTTCATCTGCTTTAAAATGTAATTTCTAAAATGTAGTATAGTAATGATTTTCCTAGTATATTTCTTTTCTGTTTCATTATAATTTTTATAAGAAATCGAAAAAGTTGTGGCACCGGCTCGTTTTTGCTATGCTAGAAATGGCATATGTAAATTCATATATTGCATATGTGGAGATGCGAGAGAACATGCTGTCCCCGGAATATAGACGTCGCATAACTAAAAGAGTGCTAACAAAATCGGAACCTAAAAAATAGTTTTTTTTAAACCTTTTAGGGGCAAAGTATTTTGAATGCTAAAGCGTTGAAATAAATGATTGGCACCGGAATTTGCCAAATAATTTATTTATAAATAAGAAAAAAAGGTATATATCACATACTTATTAAATCGAAAATATTTTACCACAATTCTGGTGCCATTTGAAATACTTTGTGGGTTTTCTGTTACGATACTTTAGTCATAGTGTACTGACAGTACTTTAAAGTACGACTTTAATTAATTACCTTTAAGGAATTAAACTTATAATTCTCACGGATGAGTATTTTTTTTTATGTTTATCCTTTAATTTTCATTGTAGTAAATGAAAACAAAAATATTACATAAAAAAAATTGCAGTAGATCATAATGCAGTTGATAAAGGGTTAAATATTTTTCTTAGTATTTTGTAGAATTAGGAAATGTACAAATATAATGTTCTTACAATAGAAATATAGAAATATTTCCGAATTGAAAAATCACCCCCCCCCCCCCCCCAACGCAAGAAAGCTGAAAAGATGCAAAGGCAAAAGAAATCATCCTTTTAAAAGTATTCTTGTTTTGTGTAACCCATAATGCCTTTGGAACAAGATAAAGTAATGTATTTATAACTCATTCTAAACTGCTGTATTACAACTAATCGATGTATTAAATAAATTTTATAACAAGTTATTTTTATGGTACTTATAAGTATCGTCAGTAGATAAAGGGTATTCGTATTTTTCACGCCATTATAATAAGTAAACAGAAAATAACTAAGATTTTCCTGAAAAATTACAATATTTCACCACTATGATGAAAATTGCTGATTGCCGTTACTGTCATAATGCCGCGAAATAAACGAAAATTTTAACGGTTACATTTCAAGTGCTGAAAACAGGAACATAAGCTAATCGCGAAACGCCCCGCCACATCGATGAATTTAGTTCGCATCGCGACCACTGCAACTCTAGGAACTATTTTGCTGCATCTTGTAACAGACGTGTGTCTCGGATTTACTATGCATATACAGCTTTGGTAAAACGTAAAGACTCCGCTTTAAAACATAAATCCAGCTTTGCTTAACCCCTTCATTGGCGGTGGCTCATTTTTGGACCACCTAATTTTAATCCCTAAATGCCACATTGGCACCAGAATATTGGAATGAAAAATTTCATTTTATTAAGAACGTCAACAAAAACTTTTGCTTATTTTGAAATAAATTTGCTTCTGAATTCTGGTGTCATTCAGTCATTTCAGTATTTTGCGCATAGAAGTACCTTGTCCCTGAAAGAGTTAATCCTAGAATACTAGATGCCCGTAATTATCACGACCGTGGTATTGTCACGCTATACTATGTCTAGGATAAAACAGAAGTTTTATTAAGTTAAATAATGCTATGAAAAGTGATAGAATATCTTTATTAAGACTTACGATCGTTTCATCGCACAATCGGCGACATTTTCAAAATCAATCATAATAGAAAATATTTTCACATAACTTAAAAACAATAATATAGTAAACAATGTCACGAGACATGAAGCATAATGAAAATATTGCAACCATAAAATAAAATAAAAATTAAATTAGCTATGTGCGAGCGTGGATTAATTTTCACATAATTTAAAAACATGGTAAACAATGTCACGAGACATCAAGCATACTGGAAAACATTGCAAAACATAAAACAAATAAAATTAACTTGGCTATTTGCGAGTGTGGATTAATTTTTACTATTGTTTCTACAATTACTTAGTATCTCTTTCCAAATTCTAGGTAAATCAAGGGACACAGAATCATTGCAAATATTCTCGTTGCGTAAAAATATTTCTATTGATTCTCGGACTATGGATGGTAAATAAAATCTTGATGGATAAATTAACTTGCTATTTTTAAATTCAATCTGTAAAAGTTCTTCGCTGCATAATCTGGCCAAAGCTTTATTTAATTATTATAGAAGTTTTATTTAATTATTACAGGCCGTTATAACATATTAGCGGCCTGGTAACTTGATTTAAAACTTAACAGACAAAAATAAATAAAAAAACGAAATGTCATTTATAACAATAAGCTATTTTCATATAATTTTAACGGTGTCACTTTTGATTTAATTTAAAGCTGTTTGTATAATAGGATAACTTGAATTTCGGAATGAAATGTATGAATATTGTTTGGCAGATGGATATAAAAGGTAATTTTTTCATATAAAGAGGTTTTAATACCAGAAATAATTTTTTTTTAACTGAAGAGATTTAGATATTTTTCACACTTTAAAGGGAAATTTCAAAATCTTTTAAACAAACTACTGAAATGAAGAATGAGACTTTCTCATTTACTTGCTAGTTTCTTTTTTAATATTTGGTTAATTTTCCTTCATGATAATATCAAAAAGGATGTCCTAAAAGCAAAAATAAGCATTTTACGCTTTTTATCAAACGTAATCAAAACTTAATTATTAACGAAATGAGAAAAAGCTCATTCATGATTCATTTATTTTTTGCATTTATTTTCGACTTCTATTCAAACAGAGTTTATTCGTTGGGTCTACGCTTTTCTTAAACATAGAGATCTGTATTATCTTGTTGTTTTGCAGAATTTCGTACTAAATGACGATTTTTTATTCTTTTTCTTTTAAGGAGAATTTAAACTAAGTTCGACATTTTCTTTCTTTCTTTTTTCTCTTCTTTCTTTTCTTTGTTTAGATTCTGTTAGATTTCTTTCATAAATATGAGGTTATACGAAAAATATCCACTATTAAAAAGTATGTCTGTAAATATTTATTGTAACATGACTGTTCTGAAAGCATGCTATTTGATTCTTGTTCAGAGAATGATCAGCGCCACAGCAGCGGCTTTTGGTATATAGTACAAAAGCTCTTTCTTTTAACTGTTAGACATGCATGATATATATTGTAACGATAGCTAGTGACACTGATTTTTCTCTATTTAAAAGCTTTTTTTTTTTTTTTTTTTTTTTTTTTGCGCCTGACAGAATGGCTATTTCCCCCTAGTAGAGAATGAACCTGTAAACTTTATTTGGCAACAGAAGGGAAGCCCTCCCCATTAGAATCTTTTTGTACGAGAGTGATTAAACGCCGAAGTCCCTGACAATTGGATGGGTCGTAATGGTCGAGACGACAGGGCTCTTTTTCGTTGTCTCTGAATTCACCTGACATAAAGTCATGCGATTTTTTCCTTTGGAGTTTTATAAAAGATCGGGTCTACGTTTCGCCGCTACCTCATGATTTGCCAGAGTTGAAACACAAAATGGAAGAGACTATTGCTTCCATTGATCCGGATTTGTTAACCGAAGTGTGAGTAGAATTGGACTTTAATGGGTTAGATGTGAACCTTATATCTAAAGGTGCACACATTTAACATTTGTAAGAAAAAATAGTTTTGTTTACCTTCAATTCGATGTATGATTGTTGTAAATAGTCAAAATTAAACTGTTATAATATAGCACTGAAACTGGGACATTATTTTATGGATACACTATATATTGTGATGATAGCTAACGACATTGATTTTTCCTTCATTTGCTTTATTTTCCCACTGAAAGCTTTTTTTTTTTTTCAACAAAGTTTTTTAAAATTAATAATTGCCCAATTTCTACGGTGCAGAAACTACGAGAAAATAAGAATAATTAATATGAAGGTCGAAAAGGGCTGCAAGTGGCCATAGAAATGAAGCATACATTCGAGGTTAGTTTAATTGAAAAAGTTATCTGATAACTTTCAAAATATATCACTCATTCCAAGGAAGGTGTAACACGGCTGATTTCCCCGCCCCCCTTACCTGAACCCACTTAAAAATCTAACAAAGTAACACATTTTGTGGTACGGAAATTTATTTTTAAATGGGCTTCATTAAGAGTTGTGACCTGGCATAGGGAAAAGCTCAGATTCTCTTCTTATCAATACTTCCTTACAACAGTATTGTTTATTTTGTCGCAAATTTAACTAGTGTCATTGTGATGTGATAGCAAATAAAATACTATATCAATTTTGAAGTAATTTATAAAGGCAGTGGCATTTAAAAAGTTACATAAGGGTTTTACGTTGTCATTTTCAAATAAAATGATCAGTAAGATCATCAATAATTCAGAAAATATTTGAGAATAATTATTAATTCAGACTCATTTTTTAATAACATTATAGCAAAATTCAAATTTGTTTATTTTAAATCAAATACTTAACATATTAAATGTTAAGGTATCAGATCCCTTTAAAGCGTCCAAAAATCGATTTTTTAAAAAAAAAAATAGCTCATAATGAAGTATTATTCTTTAGGAATATTTAAACACAAACCCCATACAAAAATTCGCTGTCTAAAACACTTTCAGCTTTTTCTTTATAAACAAGGGGTGATTTAATTTTTAAACTAAATTTTATCAAAACAACGATATCAGAAAAATGGTTGCTTAGAATTTCACGAAATCTTCGCTGAATGTATTTAACGCATAGAGGCACAAAAAGACCTATTATTATGTTTCTCAAGTAAGAAGTACAAAAACTTTTGTACATAGAAAAAATATCGATATTTCGAGTTTCTTAAAAAGAAAAATTCTCGTTTTGTTATCTTGTCAGTAAAAAAAAATGTTGAAAAATGTCTCTCGAGAAAATCAAGTGACACTTTTTTTATTGGTTTAATTTCTAAGTGTTTTTCTTCTGATGATTTTCTTCTGATTCTGCCAGTTTGCAATATTTCATACTCGGGGTAATTAAAATTGAGTAAATTTATTATAATTTTTAATATTGTTAGTTATATTATGGAATATCCCTTTTCTTAGAGAATAAAATGCACTTCACGACCAGAAATAAAGACGATTACTCTTTAAAAAAAAAACTAGTTATATTGAAAACTATATACAAATTTACAAGGAGACAGCACTCACACAAATATTAATTCTTGTGACATTTTTCGTCATTTTAAAAAAACGTCTACGTCTTTTCAGTTCATTTTTTTGCGTCCACCTCATACCAGCACCAACACTCGAAACATGTTCTCTAGTTTCTCGCCTCACTTCAGTTTTTTTTTCGGAGCACGTCCGCCGCCGACAGTCATTTGTGCACGCATGCGCTGCGCTGTCAGCATCAGAGTGACTTTGTTGCGGAGTTGTGATAACGACTCCTGGCGGTGCTTCTGTTAGCTAGCTTTGTCGGGTTTTGGATCTAAGCCAGCTCTGTGGGGTTTCGGGAAATGGGATCCCACAGCTCGGCCGTCCTTCTAGTCATTCGTCCTCGAATGCATCCTGGACCGCTGGGAACAGCAACTGGATCACCTCGAAAGATAAAGAAAAAACATCAGCATCCGAAGTTCTATTTTGGCAAAAAATCATCATTATTAAAATTCTTCATCAAAATTTATATATTTCTTGAAAAAAAAAATCTTCTTATTCTTTTTTTACGTCTCTTTGTCGTTCTTTCTTCTTACGTCTTATCGTCTTTCCGTCTTTTACCTTGCGTTTTTTTTTTTTTTTTTACCTTACGTTTTTACGTCTTTTCGTTCGGGATTAATTTTGCAAAATCGTTTAAATTCAGTCCGGTGGTGTGTCGTAGTCGTGGTAGTGTCACAATCGGTGAAATTCTTCTTCTTTTTTTAATGTGAAGCTTCATCAGTCCACAGCTTCATGTACTCGGCACATGTACTAGTGACCATTGGACCTTCATTAAATCCAACTTTCTTTACATCGTAGGTGTCGTTATTTTTTACATTTATGACTTTGTAAGGACCTAAATATTTTGATTTTAACTTCAAACCTGGGCCTTGTGTGCGTTTTATAGCAACCATATCATTAAGCTTAAATTTGTTAGGCTTTTTCCGTCTGAGATTATAAGTTTTACGGTTCTCTTCTTCGACTTTTAAAATTTGTTTTTTAGCGTCTTTTCTCAATTCTTCACGATTATTAATAAAATCTGATTGTATTTCAGCGTTCAAAAGGCTAGTAATCTCGATGTTATTTTTTAGCTTCATTTTAGTACCAAACATCAGCTCAAAAGGGATTGTATTAATACTTCTCTGAAAGGTCGAATTTATTACTTGTTGGACATCGCTTACCTGTGTATACCACTTCGTAGGATTATCTAGAGATAATTTAGACAGAACAGATATTATGACCGAATTTAGATGTTCGACTTGGCCATTAGCTCTTGGTAACCCTGTGGTAATCGGGATATGTTTAATATTTTCTTTGACGCAATAATCTTCAAAAGATTTTGTGGGATACAACCAAACAAATTTTGTGAATGCGTCAATGACTGAAAAAATATGTTTGTAATTTTTATTCGTGCTCTCCAATGGACCTAAGTGATCAACATGATACGTATGTAACGGAGTTTCTCCTTTTTCTATCGGGTGTAGCAAACCTTCTTGTTTACCGGATTTTCGATTTATTAAAGTACAGGGAACACAATTTGATATACATTTCTCGATCTTTTGTTTAACTTTGGGGATGTAAAAATCATTCTCTGGATTTTTTTCTGTTCGTGCAACTGCGTAATGACCTTTTTCGTGAGCGGCCTTAATTATATTCATTTGCATTTCATCTGGTACAACTAATAAATCATTACCATTAACACATTTATAAAGAACATCATTTTTAACTAAATAATCATCATAGGATTTTACTTTTAGAATTTCTTTTATGATTTTAATATGCTTGTCAGTTTCTTGAGCTTGGATAATGTTTAAAGTTAAGCTATCTTGGATTACCATACAAATAGGATATCTGCTTAATGCATCAACATGCCTCATACTAGTACCGTGTCTATGCTCAATAGTATAATCGAAATCTGATAACATAATTGCCCATCTAGCTATTTTTGTACTCATTTCTTTCTTATCCATAGTCATTTTAAATGCATTACAGTCGGTTACTATTTTAAATGGAATACCTAGCACATATACTCTGAACTTTTTCAAGGCTTCAATTACAGCTAAGACTTCTAATTCATAGCTAGTATACTTTTGTTCAGCTTCGGTTGTTTTTTTACTGGCGAAATGAACTGGATGAAATTGATTATCGACTGGAGATTGTTGCATTAACACAGCTCCGTAGCCATTTATACTGGCATCACTATGGATTTCGGTCGCGCTTTTGGGATTGTAAATTGAAAGTACTGGTTCTGACGACAAAATGCGTTTGAGTTCGTTAACAGCTTTCTGTTCTTCTACATCAAACTTAAATTTAGAATCTTTTCTTAACAGGTCACTCAACGGTTTAGCTATAACCGAATAATTTCTTATAAACTTCCGAAAGTATCCTGTCAATCCTAAATAACTTTGAATATCTTTGGTACACTTTGGTTCGGGAAAATTTATTACTGCTTTTGTTTTCAGTGGGGAGGGGCACAATTTACCCTTTATGATTCTATACCCCAAAAAATCAATTCCACTCTTCAAAAAATTGCATTTTTAAAGATTTAGTTCCAACCCGTATTCCGATGCAGTTTCAAGAACAAGTTTTAATTTTTCTAGATCTTCAGCTTCGTTTTTGGCGGGTATTATTAGGTCATCCATATAAATGACTACAGTGTGATCTTTTAATAGGTTTCGAAATACATTATAAATATATCTTTGGAAAACACTAGGGCTATTGGACAGCCCGAATGGACACTTTAAAAATTCGTACTGTCCTTCATGAGTGACAAAAGAGGTGTATTTCTGTGAGCCTTCTTCAACCTCTACATGAAAAAAACCGTTTTTTAAATCTGATTGTAAATACCTCAGCAGAGTGTAATTGATCTATGACATCTATTACTGGTAATGGAAAATGTTCTCGCGCTGTCTTCTTGTTAAGACGTCTGTAATCAATACAAAGTCTTGTTGTGTTATCTTTTTCTTAACTAACACAACCGGCGACGAAAAATTAGGAAAACTCTTCCGAATGATTCCATGAGCTAGCCACTCCTCAATTTGGTCTTCAATTATTTTTTTCTCACATGGCGGTAATCTTCGAGGGGAAGAACAAACTGGGATTTCATCCGTTAAATTAATTTTCATTTTAACATCTACAGTTTTAGTTTTTATTGGCACATAATTCTCAATTAAAGAGGATAATTCCGAACGTAAATTTTTGCCAGCAATGTGACTTAAATCAATTTTAGGCTCAACTAGAACATTTACAATGTTAACTAAAAAGTCATTAGACTGATCTTCCGTTTTAAACAATTTCACTTCATTCTCAGAAATAGTTAATGTACCTTGATGAATAACATCAGTGCCAATAATTAAATCGAAATTAAGGCAACTGTCATTAACGACAAAAATGTCAACTTTAAATTTCGAATTATCAACTTCAATTTCTGAATCAAAATAACCTTCTGGCTTAACTGAGATTTTCCCTAAACCGGTCAATCTGATACCCGTAGGTTTTAATTCCACAAAGTTCTTCAAATTATCATAAACACTTTTCTTTAACAGAGTCTTTTGACTACCAGTATCTATCAAGGAGGTTAAATGTAAAGAATAAAGCTTTACCTCTTTTAGAATTAAATCTTGGGATGTAATATTGTTAACTTGTGGCTGAGCATTTTTAACATTTGTATCTTTCGATTTATTTTACTAAAATGATTTGTGACCATAACCGTTACAAGAGAAAGAAAGGGGCCCTTTATCTTTATTAACACAGTTAATGCTTTTATGATTATTCCCGCCACAATTATAACAGCGCATGGTTGGCTTTACAGGCTTAAATCTGTTCTTAACTTCAACTTCGGATTTAATTTTAGACTTAGCTCCTTCATGTTTATGAGATTTTACATTTTCATATTCTGACCGTAACTTCTCATAGACTTTTAATTTTTGTTTAAATTACAAAATCGACTGACATTCATACAACATTGATTTTCTAAAAACGTGGTCGGGTATACCGTTTAGTAACATACTGCATCAACGCGGAATCATCTATATTACCACGAGCACCTAACTGCTTCATTATTAAGAAATACTCTTCAAGCGTTTCATTTTCATGTAACTTTCTTTTATTTAACAAATGATGCAACTCCGCAGAATTATAAGTAGTGCTAAATTCAGCAATCAAAAGTTGCTTCAATTTCTCATATGAATTTATATGTAACTCTGTCTGAACCAACAATTTAGCTTTTCCTCTTAAGGATCTTTTTACAAAAATAAACTTATGTAACTCGGACAGATTAAATATACTAGTGACATCATCAAAATTGTTCAGCCATACATTTATATCCTGACATGCACTACCATCAAACGGAGGTACAACATTTTCTATATCACTAAAATTAATAGTTGATGGCACAAAACTTTGAAATGGAAATTGCTTGTTTTTATCCAAATTTGATGATTACATGTCATTGGTTGCCGAACTATTATTTAAAGGTACTTCGTATTCTGAACCTGTGTCACTGTCGTTCTGAACATTAGCTTGTAGCAAGCTTAAATCCGGCAAATAAGTAACTAATCGCGTCGTAAGATCAATTAAAGATCCTTCATTCGAAACGCAAAGTACATTACAAATTGTAATTAATCATTCAGAGAAAAATCCGCTTGACATTTCGTTATTTTGCTTTTAAATTCGGGATTATCGGTTTGGTAACCAAAACCAGAAAATTCTCCGATTCTTTTCCGATTTGATCTGTCACCTTCAACATCGAAAAGAAATTTATGCAAAAGTTTAATTTTGCTTGTTTTTTCATTTTTTATGGCAAGTTCCAGTTCAGGGATATCGATCAATTTCATCATGGAATAAAAAAAAAGAATTGTATACAGTTCTCACCACAAAGAACAATATCCACTTGAATGAAGAATTCTGTATTTTTATTTTATTAAACCATCAGCGATATGATCATACTCAGACTTGTGGGCGAAGACGTCAAAGCATTAAAATATTCGTTCCTTTTCTGGCACCAAAAATTATGGAATATCCCTTTTCTTAGAGAATAAAATGCACTTCACGACCAGAAATAAAGACGATTTCTCTTTAAAAAAAAAAAAAAAAAAAAAAAAAAAAAAAAAAAAAAAAAAAAAAAAACTAGTTATATTGAAAACTATGTACAAATTTACAAGGAGACAGCACTCACACAAATATTATTAATTCTTGTGACATTTTTCGTCATTTTAAAAAAAGTCTACGCTTTTCAGTTCATTTTTTGCGTCCACCTCATACCAGCACCAACACTCGAAATATGTTCTCTAGTTTCTCGCCTCACTTCAGTTTTTTTTTTTCGGAGCACGTCCGCCGCCGACAGTCATTTGTGCACGCATGCGCTGCGCTGTCAGCATCAGAGTGACTTTGTTGCGGAGTTGTGATAACGACTCCTGGCGGTGCTTCTGTAAGCTAGCTTTGTCGGGTTTTGGATGCAAGCCAGCTCTGTGGGGTTTCGGGAAATGGAATCCCACAATATTACTTTAACTTTTCGCAAAAAAAGGGGTAAAGGATAAGTTTCTGAGATTTTCTTTTTCATTATTCGTCTGCACTAGCTTATTTTAAAGACAAAAAATACCTCAATAGAACTACAAGTGGAGGAAATTGTAGCATATGTGAAAAGTTCGCGTAAATATAGTGTTTTATCATAATTGGGATAATTTCTATGTACAAAAACTGCACAACATAGTAAACAGAACTTTTTCTTACACATGTTATTTTTTCAGATAAAGGGTTCATACGCATCATGGGATTCAGGGGATCTTCAGTGTTTTAGTACCAGAAATTTCGTAAAGTATCGGTATATCTGAAGATATTTTTTTATTATTATTAACTGAGGCAAATATTACTTTACAAAAATTCTGGTAAAAATGTCCTTAAATCGCACGAACCCTGAAAAACCACCTTTATAGTGCTACTTATTTTTTCTAATGATTTATAAATTTAAAAAAATTGTTCACATGAGCCCCATCGTTTGGTTAGTTGTGAACACACGTGCGGCACATCTTTGACATGCTTTTTTTTTATTCTGTCATTCATTTATCCTCATAATTATTAGTTATATTATCTGTTACATTCCCCATTGAGAAAAAAATAAAATGAAATTTTTCTAGTGTCTGGGTGACTGGTTTAAGCAAAAGATTATAAAATGAAAATAGGCAGATACAAAAATGTTCTGACCGCATAACTAAGAATCATATTAGTTATCAATTTGAAAATTAATTTAATATATATATATATATGTTACAGATATCTATCTTCATTCATAACATCATATGCAAAATTCTTTTGAATGTCTCCTTAAATATACGATTTCTTTTTCCATCTCCAGCACAATGCAAAATTCTATAAAACGATTTAATTTATATAAAAAAAAATTGCCTTGTTTCATATTTTACAATAAAACTAATTAGCCAATATTCTAAACGCCTCTCCCTCCTATTATAATTGTAAGAGGGCTTAATCTTATAAATGCTTATATTTTTTGAAATTATAAGACTCAATGTATTGTTTTGATTTGACGCAAAACAAATAAATAATCATGAATATCCTTGTGCATCAACATGTCCCTGCCCCACATTGCGCTAATCAGAAGTTTAAAATCTTAAAATACTTTTTTACATGACACGATTGTTATTTTGCCGCAACCATAAATAAATTATCAAATCATAACGTGCTACCAAAGAAAATATGTATGCCTATGGAATTTAATGAAAATGATTAAAGCTGATTAAAGTTATTCTTTTTTAAAAGATATATTTTAGCGTCACGCACACACGTAATAATCATTGTTTGCGAGTATAATTTTTTTTTTCAGACGTGCGATGCTTACCAAAAATATACTTTTAATTCGCAGTCATTTTCCCTACAATTTAGTGAAATACACCTAATTCCTCATTATTTTTCCAAAACTTTTGTTCTTGCCATATATATACTGGACGTAATTCAAGATACACATTTAGTTTTGCATTCTTTGGTATCTAATTGTTTTTAAAGCCATTTTTATTCCTTTCAAATACAATTTTTTACTTCTGGGCTCTAATTACTTCCATAAAAGAACAAATACTGCGTAATAATTGATATTCACGTAAGAAGCCCGTAAACAGCATGCAGCTGCATACACCCACCGTCCTATAATCCCGTTTGCCTTTTCGCACATACAGTCGAACCCGTTTAAGACGCGTTTCAAAGGAGTGGACAAATGTCGCGTATTAAGCGGGATCGCGTATTAAACGTGATTTGTGTAATGTTGAATGAACATGACTTATTTACACATTTAATCATCTAAATGAGCTTTAGAGCTTTCATTTATATGTTTACGGTCGAAAATTGTGTCTTTTAAGTATATTTAGATTAAAATTTAATTGTATTCCACTTTAACTGACTCTTTCTTTTTATAGGACCGATTGGAATAATAACTGAAAATAAATATGGATTTAAACATGACTTTATCACCGATTAATACATTGCAATTAAAAATAAAACAACAAAAATAATTTTCCTACTATAATTTTCCGTTTTAACAGAAAGAAAAAATATTAATTCTTTGAAGCACAACCCACATTTTAAAATCATATTTAGTACTTGTAATAATGAGTACCATTACAATCTGTCCTTCTTAATATAAGAAGAAACTATCGTATCCTCATTAATCTTTGTGGAACAAATTTTGTTAGCATAGCAAAAAGTAAAGAAAACATAAAAGAATTATTCAACCATAGTCGTATTTGTTTATCTTCACCAGCTTCATTTTTTGTTGCCTATAATATGCATTATAAAACATAGTGTAATATAACGTACATTTAAAATCTCACTAACAACAGGTATGATCATTTCCAATCATAATAATTTTTATGACGTATCTGAGTAACCAGAATTCGTCTATATCCCTCTACTACACTAAAAACATACAGGAAGCGAGAGACACATAGGGAGGTTAGGAGGTTAGGATCAAAGAGGGTTTTCAATTTTGCAAGTGCCTCACCAGTGGCCGAGAGGTTCTGCTCTCGAAGCTGGTAGACGGGAGGTGCTGGGTTCGCCCGTCGGCCTAATCGTGGTTTTCTTCGAACCTTGGTTGTCCAAGCGCAAATACGGATTAGGTTCCTTAGAAAGACCCCCAAGAAGGGCACTCCACCCCTTTAGAGCCT
The DNA here is from genome assembly GCA_963932465.1 of Maratus speciosus. Lineage (NCBI taxonomy): Eukaryota > Metazoa > Arthropoda > Arachnida > Araneae > Salticidae > Maratus > Maratus speciosus. The sequence continues at coordinate 9,636,646 of OZ010793.1, read as the reverse complement.
ATATCCCTCGTGCTGATAATTGGCCGTCATAACTACAACCAACCAACCAGTTTTGCTAATTTAGTGGGGTTTTATTTTATTCAAATATCTACCACTATTTCCAATTATTAATTTTCGCCTTAATTAATCTGTTATTAATTAAAGTAAATAATACTATCCGAAAACAGTGTATTTTATATGAATAAAAAAATATTCGCTAAATTGGCAACATTCGAGAAAGAAGAAGGAATTCGCTTCTTGTTCAATGAATTCGCGTCTTAAGCGTGATTTTTTTCCTCAAAAGGACCGAAAATTTATCGCGTATTAAACGGGATCGCGTAATAACCGTTCGCGTATTAAACGTGATATTTTTGCATTATCCTTATGGGCGATGTTTAAGGGATCGGAAAAAATCCGCGTATTAAGCGGGATCGCGTATTAACCGTGAGCGTCTTAACCGGGTTCGACTGTATTACTTACCTTTCTGACACTGATTCTCCAAACACTTCCCGAACAGCCTCCGATTTAAGCAGCAAACAGCAAGAGAGAGGGAGGCGCTACTTCTCTCTTTACTCAATAGAAACTTGTAAGCCACACCTGACCTCAGATCGTCATGATAAGACTCTTTTGGAGCACAGATAAATATTAGATCTATTGTTATCTGTGTTTTGGAGGAAGGAAAAAACTTCTGGATGGATAAAGTTCCAAAACTTTCGCGTCGTACCGTTGCCATCGAAATACTTGAGGCCTGAGGACACGAGTTGTGACGTCATCATTAATCGACGGACTTCTCACTAGTGTTGGAATTCCCACCGGTAAATTTTTAATAGCTATTTTCTTTTATTTTATTTGTGGAATTACTATTATCTCATAAAACAATAATAACTATTTAAACTTACTGGTCACAATTTGGAATCCCCCAATAAAAAATCAGCCAGATGCTGCAATGCTGTGGCATTCCGCATCTGGCTGAATTTTTATTTAGGGATTCCAAATTCTCACCAGTAAGTTTAAATAGTTAGAATTGTTTTATACGATAATAGATATTCACAATTAAATAAAAGAAAACTGCTATTCAAAATTTTCCTGTGTGAATTACTAGTGAGAAGACGGTCGATTAGTGGTGATGTCACAACTCGAGTCCTCAGGCCTTGAATATTTCGATGGCAACGGTCGCACACGGATCTGTATTATTGCCGAAACGTCAGTGAAGGCTTACTGTGGAGACACGAAAAGTTTTGGTTTCTGTTAGTCTGTCTGTCTGTTCCGCGATAACTGCCGCAAAAAGCATCCGATCGGCTTGAAATTCCCTGGGCATGTTGATGAGGTACCCGGACTTAGCTGTATAGTTTTTGGTTAAATTTGGTTCATTCGTTCGGTAAATATGGAACATTTTATTTTTCTCAATAATGCTTTTCTATGGCAAGTCAGACGATTTTCAGATTTTCATTTGTTGAAAGAAATGGCTCATATGAAAATGGATTTAAATGGTAAATATTTTATGCTGAAATTTTTAAATAAGATTATTAAATTATTCCAATTAGTTTGAAATTTTGTCAATATATTTGCGAGATTTTTTTAATTAGGTTTATAATATTGGGGGGATTTTATGCATGTTTTCCAATAATATAAAGGATTTTGTTTTATCAATTTGACATAATGCATATTTCATTTTTTTCCTTTTCTTTCATCTGTTGCCTCGCAACGTATTTGGTCCTAATAATATTAGTATAATTGCGTGTATAATGTTTGAGTAAAGCCAACGTCAAAACGGATGAATTAATGCATTTGTATCTTTGCATATAGATGGATTTTAGCCCAGAAATAAGAATAGGCAATATTTCATTTATTTTATTCAAATACTTTGCTTAAAAATACAAAAGTTCATTATTTTCATAGAGAATAACGTAACATTTTTCCATAACATTTACAAATATTTCTTTAATTGTTGCCAAGAAAATCAAAACCTGGAATAATATTTTCTTTTAAACAATTTTCAATTGAAATGTTTTGTCGTGAAACAGGAAAATGAAAAATAAAATTAAGAATAGAAAAATTAATATGGCGGCATATTGGAAATAAAAAGAAAACTCTCGAGTATTTCTTAATATAACAAGATGAAAAGTTTTGAGTAAGTACGCATAGCAGGTGAATTAGACGTCATTTATCGAATAAAAAAGATGCTGGAATAAAAAGATCTTGGGTAAAATAAAATTAACTATTATTCACGGAGGAAGGAGATAGATGGAGATGCAGTATGCCGTAAAAACAGTTTGCAATGTGATGTGCGTTTTCGCTCAGATTTAAATGCCCTCATTCGGCCCAAACAAAACAAACACGTGGAACAGGGACCGAATTATTTGACTTCATCCGTGCATTTTTCCTGTAAAATGAAAATGATCTGCTTATATTTAAGCAATAAGCATTCTAAGTTAGCATTTCATTGTATTATGAATTAAAAACTGTATTACTAAAAATATTATTCTGTTTTTTTTTTTTTTAAGCACGTCGTTGTGTTGTTCCGAATGTAGCGGATTTTAGGGTTACATTTTTGGCGTCACTTCAATATTTATTGTCTGTGTACGGTTAACATGAATATTTTATTTTATTTTAAATTTAAATTTTATCTATACTCCTATTATAAAGAGGAAAAAATTGTTTATTTGTCGGAGGTAAGCTCAGGAACTACCGAACCGATTCCAAAAGTAATAGTATCAAAATGATGGTGTTCGCCCAACTTAGAACATAGGCTACATCTTATGTCGATGCCACTTCCCCAAAGGGGGTGCAGGAGCAAAAAACGTTCTAAAAATGAGATTTTAGCGTTACTGAAGGGCTTAGAAATATGAAATTTTGAATATTAGTTACGTATAAGATATAAATGATGTCTAAGAACAGTTCTTAAAAAATTCGAAATTTAAAAGGGTTGAAAATGCACAAAAAGCGTTCTAAAAAACGTTCTAAATGGCACTTTCTACACAATCTCAGGAAATATAAACCGATTTAAAAAATATTGATGTCAAAATGATGGTGACAACGCTTGCTCCAATATAGGCTATGTTTTATGTCGGTGTCACTAACCCAAAGGGGGTGCAGGAGCAAAAAACGTTCTAAAAATGCGATTTATGTGTTACTGAAGGGCCTAGAAATATTAAATTTGAAATATTAGCTACTTATTAGATATAAAGGATTTCTAAGAACAGTTCTTAAGCAATTCGAAATTTGAAAGGGGTGAAAATGCGCGAAAATCGTTCTAAAAAACGTTCTAAATGGTGGTTTCTTACACAATCTCAGGAAATACCAAACCGATTTAAAAAATAACAGTATCGAAATAAGGGTGTCACAATGACGGTGACAACCCTTGCTCCAACATAGGCTATGTTTTATGTCGGTGCCACTACCCCAAAGGGGGTGCAGTAGCAAAAAACGCTCTAAAAATCCAATTTTTGCGTTACCGAAGGGTCTAGAAATATAAAATTTGAAATATTAGCTACTTATTAGATATAAAGGATTTCTAAGAACAGTTCTTAAAAAATTCGAAATTTAAAAGGAGTGAAAATGCGCGAAAAGCGTTCTAAAAAACGCTCTAATTGTGGTTTCTACACAATCTCAGGAAATATTAAACCGATCTAAAAAATAATGGCGTCATAATGATGGTGAAAACCCTTGCTTCAACATAGACGATGTTTTATGTCGGTGCCACTACCCCAAAGGGGGTGCAGGAGCAAATCACGTTCTAAATTGCGGCTTTTGCGTTACGGAAGGGCCTAGAATCGTGAAATTTGGAATGGTAGTTAGCTATAAGATATCAATGATCTCTAAGGACATTTCCTAAAAAAATCGAAATTTAAAAGGGGGTCAAAATGCGCAAAAAGCGCTATAAAAAACTTTCTAAATTGCGATTTCTATGCAATCTCAGGAAGTACTGAACCGATTTCAAATATAATGGTGTAAAAATGATGGTGACAGATCTTGCTCCAAGATAGGCTATATTTTATATCTGTTTCCACTACCCCAGAGGAAATGCAGGAGCAAAATGCGCGAAAAGCGTTCTAAAAACATTCTAGATGCCAATTGGTCGGCAATATCTCAGGAAGAATGAATCTGATTTCAAACGTAATGGTAGGAAATTGATGCTGACAGCCTCTGCTCTAACATAGACACTATTTTATGTCGGTATCACTATCACCAAGACGTTGCAGGAGCAAAAAAGCGTTCTAAATTTCGATTTTTGTGATCGGTAGGGGCTAGCAACTTAGAATTAGGCAAGGTACATATTTATTAGATATAAATTATCTTTAAGAACAGTTTCGAAAAGATTGGAAATTTAAAAAGGGGTGAAAATGCGCGAAAAGCGTCCTAAAAACGTTCTAAATTGCGATTTCTGCTCAATCTAAGGAAATACCAAAGCTTTTTCAAAAGTAAAGGCTGCAAATCAATGGTGACAGTCCCTGCTATAACATAGGTTATATTTTATGTTGCTGTCACTACCATCTGAGGGTTGCAAAAGCAAAACATGTTCTAATTTGCGTTTTTTGCACAACTGAGGTTTCTAACACTTTGAAGTATGGCATGGTATTTACTTACAAGATGCAACTGCTTTCTAAGAACAGTCGAAAGAAAATTCCAAATTTAAAAAGATGAAGTGAGTGAAAAGCGTTATAAATTACAATTTTTAAGCAAACTTATAAATTACCAAACCGATTAAAAAAATAATGATGACAAATTGTTGGTGATAGAACCTGCTCAAACATAAGCTATATTTTTTGTCTGTTCCACTACCACCAGAGGGTTGCAGGAGCTAAAAACTTTCTAAATTGCGATTACTGTGATACTGAAAAGGCTAGAAACTTTAAATATGGCATGGTAGTTACTTCTAAAATATAAATGCCCTCGAAGGACTGCCGAAAATAAATTCGAATTAAAAAGGGGTGAAGCGAAGGGGAAGTGTAAAAAGCATTCTAAAAAAGTCCTAAATTACTATATCTATGCAATTTCAGGGAATATAAACCGATTATAAAAGTAATAGTTGCGAATCAATGCTAACAGTCTCTGATCCTACACAGGCCGATGATTCTACCACCTAGGGTTTACAGGAACAACAAACGTTCTATAAAAGGCCTTTAAAAGCTTTCTAAATTACGTTTCTGTGGAATATTAAAAATAACAAACCGATTTCAAAATTAATGTTGGCAAATTAATGGTGATAGTTCCTAATTCAACATAGCCCTTTCTGTTGAGAGAGATGGTAGGACTTGGAATTTGACATGATAGTTAATTTTAAGGTGTAAGAACATGGTTTCTATAAAATTCAAAACTTCAAATGAATACTGAAATGAGCGTATGAATTGAGCATAAAAGTTTCAAATTATTTTCTAAATTATCATTTATTTAGTTTTATTTCGTTTTATTAATTTAAGCCTCATTTCTGCCTAATGCAGTGTAATAATGATGTTTAATCAAACTGTGTTTTAAATAGTAATTTTTTAATTATTCCTAAAAGTAATATGTACCTTTTAATAAAAAAACCCCTTTTAATAAAATAAAATATTACCTTTTTATAAAATAAAAATTTAGTTAGTACCTTTTAATAAAAATTAGACATATAAATTTTACTTGGCATATTTCAAATACTACGCGAGCAAAGCCGCGGGGTTTGCTAGTAATATTATAAATGTCAAAGTGTGTCCGAAAGTTTGAATGGGGTGAACATCTAAACGGATGAATTAATGTTTTTGTATCTTTGCATATAGGTGTATTATAAAACGGAAATGAACATAGGTTATATTTTATTTAATTTATTCGAGTAATTTTCTTAATAATTCAAAATTTCATTCTTTTTCATACAGAATCAATTGACATTTTTCCGATAAATTTAACCGTCTTTCTTTCTTGTTGCCAAAGAAAATCTAAACCTTGACTAATAATTTCTTCTCTATAATTAATTAAATATTAAAATAAAAAGAATTCAAAAGAAAAATAATATGACGTCATATTTGAAACGAAAAATGGGGTATTTTTTATTGTATATGAAGGATGAATATCGGTTACGTTAATAGGTGTTTGCTGCCAAAAATGGAGTCATAATTAGAAGGAAGATGAATGGAAAAGAATCATATTATTAATAAAGTTATTCGCTTGGGAAAATATGACATCATATTTGAAATAAAACAGGTATTTCTAAGTATTCGTTAAAAATGCAAGGGCCATGGATATCATAGTGACTAATGAAAATAGATAAATAATGACGTCATATTAAAACGAATAACAGAAATATTTTTGACTAATGGACCCTATTCTCGCTTTCAGTTTGAAGCTATAAAAACCGCCATTTTACTAATTCTGCCGTCACAGGAATACTGTCTATACTGATTAAAAAGTCTGAATATAAGCTACATACAAAAGAGAGTTTTCTTTCAAATTTCACGTTATGATTATCAGGAGAAGATATTTTTGGTGGAAGAAAGGGGAAATAAAACGCATTAATATATTTTTTGACACTATTTCCTCATTAAAATTAAAAAGAATTGAACTTCAAGTAGTATAAATGATACAAAAACATGATTAAAGTAAATTTACCAAAACTGAAAACATATTTACACACATCGAAGCTTCGAAGCGAAAATCGTCTGCGAAGATATTGACATTTAGAACCAAGGATGTAAATATACCTTCTGTACATTTAAGTGAATAGTTATTGCCCACTATTCATACGAATTAAATTTTTGAAAAATCATATACTATTTTAATTAATTATTTTTTATATATTTTATTTTTATTTTTTATATTTTTTATATTTTTTATATTTTATTTTTATTTTTTATGCATTTTATTTTATATTTTATTTATTTTTTTAAAATGGCAGTTAAAACATGTCACAAAGGCGATTTTGGTAAAAGCTTTTATCGGGTAAAAATGATGTAATATTTTTTCATGGAAAACATTCATTTTAATAAGAAAACATTAACATATATTTATTTTAATTTCGTCAAAGCTATGTCGTTTTCATTACACCAGCTTCGAAAGTTAAAACGAAATCTTAAAATAACAATATACTATTCAGAAATAAAATTTTGTACCAAAAGTCGCATTATTTCAAAATGAAATTTTAGCTTACATTTTAAATACATTTTCTTACTTGAAATTTAGTATATTTAATAAAAATAATGTTTCAGTGTTTTTCTAAATGTACAATAATATTGGACTTCATTAATCGATTTAATTTTTTAAATAAATTAAAATGCATAGATTTAAATGATTCATGAAGTGAAAGAATATATATATTTTTTATTTCGACAAGTATCATTCCGTAGGAAAAACTAACCTAGTGAAAGCGTCGCCATATTTTAAATCATTAGCTGCTTTTCTTTCAGAAAATATCAGCATTTAATAGCAGTTATACAAAATGGCGTGATTTGCAAAGAATTTAACAATCGCAAATACATAAGTTTAACACCCTTTTAGCGTACAATCTACAGGAATACTGGTTTCAATAAAATTTAATAAATGGCACACTAAAGTCGACTTAAAAAAATTTAGCAAGTAATTTTAATTTGAGATTAGGCTTTACATGTGGCATCATTCACGTGTAAACAAGAGCCAAAACCATTAACTAAGCAATAAATTCTCCTTTTACCTCAGATTCCTCTCATTTTTAAAGACACCATGATTATCGAAATGCACAAAGGAAGAAGAGAAATTTTCTTTCGATTTTAAAATATCGAAATCTATAAATAAAAATCTCTCTCAAACAACAATCTCTGACCCCCATTGGAGCATATTCTGGCAAATTTCAAAGCTTTCATAAGCCAAAATTACAGCACAACAAAAGATATGTTTATTCATAATTGGGGTGCTTTTCCATAAATAGATTTATTCCGCGAAGCTATAAGCAACTCTGTTGCTTAAATAATAAGTATTTAGGCTCAAGAGTCTTCAGAGCGTGATAAACATTTTGATATTATTGGTAGGTCTACAGCTGAAAAAAGTGTGTATTTTTTAATTTTGATGCTTCACCACGTTTGATTATTATTTTTTAATACCATTTATCTTTTTTTCTCCAAAATGTGATTTTTTGGAATATAAACATAATGTTGCATGTTGATTTTTCGATTATTCTAACCTTAACAAAGTCACGTCTGAAGTGACCTGTTAATAACCACTTTCCTTTAAAAATATTTACTGATATATTTCTTTAATTAATATTCTTTCTGTCGAAAACATAAATTAAATCTATATCCTTAAACGAATATAAATAATAAAATAGAATAATAGAGATGTAAATTTCTTCCCCATTTAATCTTAGAAAACATGTATGAAATTTCATGCTCACGAAAGAAATTTAAATGATCCTATAAGTACAGGGTATATCGCATTCTATAGGGAAAAATTTATTGTTCCTACCACTATTTCGGAAAAAATATCTTCATCACACCTTTCTTTGGCATATGTTAAATAAAATGATTATGTAGGTAACTCATTAAGGGTTCTGGTAGGAACAGTAAAATTTCCCTTATATTCCCTGTATATATAAACAAAAATAAGCAAAGTGGGATTATCAGAAGCGCTTCTACTATAAATTAGGATAAAAGGTAATTATATATGCTTTTAACTATCGAAAGTTTTTGCTTAATTGATGAATTTCTTCTCCTTTAAATGTTACGTGAACGCAGTCACGGGTAACGGCTAGTTAATTTATAAAAAACTCATGCTTATCCTTATAAATCACAGCGTAAAAAAAAATCTAAGATATACTATAACCATCCGCACAATCAATAAAAAATTACGAATGTAAATTTAAATAGACTACGGGGGTTCAGGGGGCAGAGCCCCCCTGAAGAAATGCAATTTTTGATTTAAAAAGTTACCAGAATAAGTAGCTCATCAGAATTTCAGAACATCAGTGTATAACCACTTGTTTAACACTTTTAATTTCTGAAAATTTACGAAGTATCTTGTATGCTTATAAATATTTATGTAATTTGAAAACTTTAAAAAGCGATTTGTAGGAAGTTAAATATTACGCAATGAGTGTTAAAAAACAATGACTTGCAAAGATGACGTTGAGGCTCCTGATCTGCAGATTTACTAGTTTAAAATCAACTATAATAGGATTTGGTATGCTTTAAATGGCATCTTTACGACAGTGTTGCCAGATAGTCAAAAGTCAATTTCCCCAAAATTTCTGAAATTTTCCCCAAATCAGTGTTTTTTTCCGCAAAAGTCCCCAACTCATGTTTTACTGAAAAAGGGAATTTTTAAATTTTCCATTTACCACTATAAAAAATATTTGAATAACTTAAGCTAAAAAATTTTCCCCATATCAAGCCTTTTTTTGAAAAAATTCCCCATTCACAAAAAACAGGCTTTAAAACTGACCTGAATCCCTTTTCTGTAGCTACATTAAGAGAATGAGAGAGATTTTTTGCAGTGACAAGTTATTTTACGTTTTTTTTTTAAAGTATTGTCTAATAATGTTGGATTTTTGTTACATTAGCTCCATAGCTTTAGACAATTTCTTATCATTTGGGATTTGAAAGAATCCGAGATGGTACGCTGCTTTAATTTTTTTGCCATCCCTATACTGAAGTATATAATCAAAATGCAAAGTATTTTCGCTGTATCAATCTATGTGCTTTTGTATATCATAAGAGAAAATATCTGCATTCCACATATTTAAATTAACTTTCTTTAAAAGTACGGCTCGTATAAGTCCTGCAGATTTAGTTACGTGCAGGTTTAAGCTGCTTAAGACTTTAGAAATTGATGCATCTTTAATACGTGTAAACTGTAATGTAGTAAGCAACGAACATGACCACATCCAAGAGAATAAAGATTTATATTTCCAATTTCAGGATTGTGTTTTCGTTTTCCAAATCAAAATTGAGTTCGAGTCAGATCCAGTTTTTCTACAGGACTAAAAAAAATCTTTATGAAAAATAGTAAAAAAGAAAAAGAAAATCCCCATTTTTTTCCCCCAAAACTTTTTTGTGGTCCCCAAAAATTTCCCCACGAACTACTTGTCCCCAAAAAATTCCCCCAGATCTTCAAAATTCCCGAAAATGGGGGCAAAATCCCCAATCTGGCAACACTGATCTAAGATACTAGCGTCTAAATCGCGCCCCTCACAACGACTCTATCACAAATGCACCCGAGAAGTTCCCTAGCACGGTGCGCTGGCTCATAAGTATGCTTTGTTTACTTTCAGCTTAAGGCTCCGCTGCACTGAAACTCCCCGATAGCGAAATCCCATGTTAGCCTATGGGAAAACTTCGAAGCGCGATTACTCATTACTTAATATAATTATTAAAATACCGTTTTCACCATCAGAAAGTAGACGTCAGATGCCGATGATATGCGTTTTCAAAAATTGTCTGCGTAAATTTTAAGTACCTGAAAAATCCCTATAAAAGTTTAAATTTCCATTTAATTAAATTTTATCATCTTCTTAAAAATACTTAAAATTTGCGGAGACAATTTTTGAAAACGCACATCGTCGGCATCTGACGTCTACTTTCTGATGGTGAAAACGGTATTTTAATAATTATATTAAGTAATGAGTAATCGCGCTTCGAAGTTTTCCCATAGGCTAACATGGAATTTCGCTATCGGGGAGTTTCAGTGCAGCGGCCCCTTAAAAGCGGAGCGTTGCTGTTGCATATCCTGTCTTCATAGTAAAAAAAAAAAAAAAAAAAAAAAAAAAAAAAAAAAAAAAAACAGAAAACAGCTAACAAACATCATTCATGTAGAAGTTAAATGAGCTTTATTTAAAACCGTATTTAAATTGCTTGATATCATCATTTATTATTTTTTTTTTTTTTTTAAACCTGAATAAAATGAGTTTATTTTTTCCTTTGGATTGATTTTTATTGGAGATGGGATTTTTTATTTATTAATGTCCAATAAAGAGAAATTAAAACAATATTGCAGATAACTTAAACATACTGAAAGAGGTGACATTTTATAAAATTTCTGTCTTTTGGAAAAGAAAAAAACTCGCTATTATTTTATGAAAGTAAATATTAGAATATGAAAAATCTTCCTTTTAAGTATTGATGCGAGGTACAATATCCTAAAAATAAAAGTATGGATAAATATTCTTTTTTAAAAACTACTTCATTTCCTAGTTAGATAATCACTTTTTTTTGTAAGCATATAACTAAACAGATATGCCAATTCCAAAACTTTATTCTATCTCATACATATAAATAATTCAAAATTAGCTATCACTGTGCTAAAATTAAATGACAATCTATGTCCATCATGAGGAATGTAAAGGTTCGTTGAATTGGATGTATTTAATAACAGAACTCGACCTCTTAGATTTCCGCAGCCAAAATTCCAACCCAATGTATATAAAAGCAACACCTGTTGTTCAATATACACCCAAATCTAATAAGGATCTATTTACGTGATAATGTAACAGAATACTAAGTTTAATTAAATTGCGTTCATTGGTTTTTGAGATATAGATTTTATGAAAATTGTGAAAATTTCAGCATAGCAGCGCCACCTGTAGTGCGATTTACACCGAAAGCTAATCAGTAACAGCTTACATCAATGTCTAACTGAATATGAAGTTTGATGAAAATCCGAGCATTAGTTCTTGAGACAGAGCTATTAATTACTCAGAAATCGTACAGAAAGCAGCACAGCAGCGCCACCTGTTGGGCGATATACACCAAAAACAAATCAAGCTATTTTATATCAAGGTCTAACTGAATCTAAAGTTTTATTAAATTCCGTACATTAATTCTTGATAGAGTTATTGCTGAAATCGTGAAAGAATCATCATAGTAACGCTACCTGTTGGGCGAGATACACCAAACACTAATTAGCACCATTTTATATCAAGGTTTAACTGAATCTATAGGTTTGTGAAATTTCGTGTATTAGTTATTGAGATAGAGAGCAGCCACAAAATTTTTGTCACATACAGACAGACTCACAGACAGAGTGACAGACATACATTTTCTAAAAACCATTAAATCGTGTTTAGGATTTTCTAAAACGTATAAATCCATCGAAAACCGGAAGTCGAAAAATTTCCCGAATCCAACTAATTTCTTCTTTAAAAGATAGAAAAACGCAAAAATGGCAAACATGGATTTTTCATTTACAATTTTTATTAGTAATTAAAATCAGTAGAAAAACCCTCAACGGGTTAAACGTTTGTGGCACAGCACTTTACCTTACGTCTCTAAAAATTTTAAAAATAGCTCTTAAAAATAATGATATCGAAATTTGTCTAACGCTATGCTATTAATTACAAGAAAAATATATCATCATTTTCTTTTTTCTATTTATATTCACAAGTGCAAACAGTATTTTCAACATCAAGTGATGTAGTATATACAATTTGTTCACTAATTTAAAATATGGGTTTTAAATGAGATGATATGAAAATTTGGGTGGCGAATTTATAGGACTTTAGAAGGTTTGTTTTAAAATTCGATAAAAATTATTTTTTGTTTATCTTTTTAAATGTATTTTCACATCCAAACGATATTTTTATTTTTCCAGTACACTGTTAAATATATCACATTTTCACTAAGCCTATATCATATATTGAAATGTATTATTTCAATCGATTGAATTATCTTTTGTGTCAAGCTATCCAAAAATCATAAGTAAAATTTATGTAAATATTTTGTTTGAGTCATAATAGTCAAATTAAATGAAATAGATGCAAATCGATAACATGACAGAAAGAAAACCCGATACTTTTTTTAAATTGTTTATTTAAAGAAAATTATCTGTAACATTTGCTGTTCCGTAAAGAGAATAAATAAATTACTGTTAAGTTTGTAGCTTTTAATGAGCACGTGGAAAGCATGTTCAAAGTTTAGTCATATATGCAGTTCTTGCTTTATACTTTGCACTAACATGTGGAGTCCCTGATGACTAATAATTATAAACAGTGAAGTTCTTAGCAATAAATAAAGAGTCTCATTTAAGCCGAGCCGATACAGCTGAAATCAATGAGTAATGTAGAAAATTTCCGAAGAAACAAACGAAATTTTTGAAATACAGATAGTTTCGGCCGAATTTTCAGCAGCATTTTCCCCGAAAATGAATGTTTGGCGAATCTCAGATTTTGGGCCGAAAACGTAACGAATATTTCGGTCGATCTACAATTAAAGTTACTAAAACTTTTAAATTTATTATACTAAACTCGTTAGTCGCTTTTTCTCTGATCTCTAGTGCCAGATATTTAAGATCTGACTGCTTACCTTTACCTAAGAAAGCCATTTTAAAAACTAATATTCATATACTATTTATTCTTTCCTTAAAATACTGAAACAACCAGAGATTTGATAAGTAAAAAAAATAACAAAATTAACAAAAATCGTATTCATAACATTTAAAGGACAACATTTTTATCCAGAAATATTCCTCTACATTCATCTACAGTATAACTTCAAAAATCCGGCATCATCGGGACATAGGCTATGTCGTATTTTTGAAGGAATGTCAAAAGTAGTAACTAAGGACATCAAACGTAGTACTGTATCCTTAATGGTCCCTTTAGCCATAATTTAGTTCATTATTAAGTGATAATTATGTAAGAAAAAAGGGAAATTAAATGCAAAAATAAAAATAAACTTACATTAATTGATATTTTCTATGTTACAGACAAAAAAAAAAAAAAAAAAAAAAATCTAATAAAGAGTGAAATTATTTCTTTTCGTGTAATTTCGAAAACATCGATGCCAATTTTGTTTGCTTCAATTGTTTTGTCCGTTCTTTAACAAGTTTTTCTTGTATTTTATTACAATGGAGAATCTATATTTCGAAAATACACTCTTGTTCTCTAAAGCAGATATTGATTCGTATTTATGCATTTTTCTAGTGAGACCTTTTCTTATGCCTGTTGTTCATCCTCGTCTTCGGAACTGTTAATAGCGTTATCGGCGGTTCGATTTAGCACAGCGTCAGAAGAGAGACTCCAAACTATTTGTGTACTAGTCTCCATGCCTTTGCTTTGCAACAGTGCAGCTCTCAGAAAATAATCGCTTCTGACAAATAAAAAAATGTAGAATATTGTTTTTTTTTTTTTTTTTTGCATTTTTACTTTCGATCTTGAAGTTTTTAATTGATAAAAAATTGCTATTTTTCTTCTACCGTAACTTGAAAGTGTAAAAGAAAAAGGAAGGGAAAAAGATGGTTTTGATGCTGGATTTTTGAAGACACGCTGTATTTATTTTATTCAGAATCAATAAATAAAAATTTAATCTCACTACTATCAAATTTATTTAAAATCATTTTGCTCCCCCACGCCAATAACAACACACACACACACACACACACACATACACGCAAAAAAAAATTAAAAGATATTAACTTCTGAAACAATGGATAATCCCGAAGGATAATCCAGAAATTGGTCAGTTCGCGAATCGGCCAACTTCGTTTTAAATTGATTGGCCAATTCAGGAACTGTTAGGCCAGTTCGCGAAATGGCTAGGGACTCTCGGCTAGTTTGCGAAATTGCTACGGGCGAGTAAATAAATCCGAAAACAAAAGTGATGAACTGATTTTCGGGGTTTGTATAGTTTGTATTTAAACATATTTAACATTTTCCCCCCTTTTCAATGGAAGCTGTTCATTTACAGATGAGCACAAACAAGGTGTTTTTTTTTAATTAAATTTAATGAAATGTAATTAAAAAAAAGTTATTCAAAAAAGTGGCTTTCATTATTCCAAATAAAATAAAATGGGGATTCTTATATTGGCTACTGCCAGCGAATATCAACATGGCTTTGCTTTTAATGAAAGCTATTTATTTGTAGATAAACATTTGATATATTTTTTCAAAATATTTTCATTTCTGCTTTACTTTAAATGTTTTTAATGAAATTTCTTTAAAATGTTCGCCCGTTTAAAATAATTATTAAACACTTGAGCATAAAGGAAAAACTTATTTAAAAATTGACTTCGAGGAGGGAGGGGAGGGGAGGGTCAGATAGGGTGACCCTGTGACCTTGTGACAAAAATTCTGATTTCCTGCCCTTTTTAGTGTTCAATTGTCTTCTATTTTTTGAGAAGATTAAATTTTAAAGTCCCAAGTGAAAAGAAAAATAAAATTTCAAAATCTAGGAAAAGACAATTGCTATTCCCTGACTTACCTTCCGAGAATCCATATTTCTCGAAATTTTAAACGAATTATAATATTTCAGAATCCATACAGACAAAACCCGTCACCTAACCTCAACCTCAGATTAATAATATATGTATAAACTAGTATTTCAAAGCAAATATTGATTTTGAACGAAGCATATTTTCTTACATGAAATTTAAGAAGAATATTTTTTTCAACTAGCCTTACGAGCCTACCCTCGCCAACCCCCTACACACCCACATGCTCTAAAATCATATTAATTTGCTCTGTTTTAAAAATATTACTCGATTATGTAAGATTTAATGATATTACCGTAACTAGTGGCGATTTTTTGTAATCCCTGTTTCTTTGATTAGGGGATTTTTTGGTTCCCAAGGCTGCATCCCCTACTGTGAAGATAGGTGGCCCCTGATTTCACACTTGAATAAGATCTATTACACATCTGATAATTAGCTTGTATAAAATGATTAAATAAAGAAGACCGTTCCTTTCCGTTTAGACGCTATAAGCAAACCGTTTTAGATATATTGTTTCAAATATGACGTCATTTTCATAATTAAATACTTTTCACCTTTTATAATTTAATAATTTTAAAGTTTTCTTTACTTTAACATCTACCTGTAAATTTATTTTTCAATTGAAGAGTGTTTGGATCTATAATTTGGGCTTTTGAAAATTTGACATCATATAAAGAATGGCTATTGGAAATTATAGATTAAATCCGCATTCAAATAATGACTTAAAAAAAAGAGTTGAAAAAATCCCAAAATTAGACAAATTTATAAATAATAATAAATTGCACACCCCAATCTAATCAAGTATATGCTTGCAAAAGATGGCTAAATTGCTGTAAATAGTTTTCCATTCCATAAAATTTATTTAATTGAGCTATCTTGACCAATTCCAAAAATCAGCAACTCTTTAAAAATTTTTTTCGATTTAAAAACTGTCTGCTTCAACGTGTATCCTATATTTATCTATGAAATTTTCAGTTTTTATGTTTTTAAATGCAATAGTTTTTGAAGGGTAACCCGATAATTTTAAAAGGTACCAATCAATTCAATTACAGTAAAAACAGCGCTACTTACTTTTTTTTTATAATAGAGAGAAATTATACAATGGACGTATACAATGTTCTTATAAAATTACTTTACAAATACGAAGAATACAATACTCTTAATAAATCCTCAGCATCAGAATAAGACTGTAAAGTTAAAAATTCTCCAGACGAACTCCATTAAAATCTGTTGAATCGTTACTGTTGATTGATACTGTATGAATTGTTTTAAATTATGAAATGAATTTTTCACAGAAAAAAAAAGAAGTTAAAAAAAAACTAAAAAATTAGACAAATTTAACAAATAATAGGACATTTCACACCACAATCTAATAAAGTATATGCTTGCAAAAGATGGTTAAATTGCTGTGAACAGTTTTTCATTCCATAAAACTTATTTAATTCAACTATATTGAACTATCTTAGACTATTATCATCAAAACTTGGAATGTTTCCTTCCTTCGTACCATCTCCACATCAGTGATACCTATCAGACAGCCAACGATCCCCACTTCGAATATTGGCCAGGGTCAATATTCGAATACGCCATATTTAAAATTGCCAAACCACAATATTGCCAAACAGTTTAAATTAAAAAATGTATGCTAACATGCTGTATATGCCCTCGGCCGCCATTTTGGATTTCTTGCGATTTTTTGTTGGCATTGCTTATCGATAAGGCAATCCCGCTATGCCTAACATGCACATAAATCGCTGCTTGGCGACATTTATTACTTGGCGGAAAGGGTTCTTCATGCCAAGAAAAAAATCCAAGATGGCGGCCGAGGAAATATACAGCATCTGTTCCAAAATATATTTGCAAGAGACATTTACTTCATATTTTGAGATAATCTTTTTAAACTATTGTTGAGAATTCTAAGATAGCGCAAATAACATTTCCTTTGAAACAACATAAGCATTTTCACGTGAATATTAAAAACAAAACTTTGCTGAAAATTACGTTAGATTTAAAACGATACAATTAAAATGTCTTACTTAAAAAACTTTCTTATAGCATTGTTAAAAAATATCGGGAGCAAATACTTAATTCATTTAATATTAGCTTATTTTCACATGTTTCACTGATCTGATTTAATCAAAGATGAAAACAGCCCGTTAACAGGGAGATCGCCACTGATTTTTTAGTTAATTTCATTCTTCCAAAAATTTTTTAAAGCCGACCATATTAGCACAATTTTAGAGTTTGCAGACTCTGAACGGGAGTTGGCAAGCGTGGCTCATAGGGGGTAGAGCCCTCCTAGTATATAAAAATGAATTATAATAAAATAAATAATCATAAAAGGAAAACACACACATATATAAAAATTATGGCAACTCATGAAATAAGATGAAATTGGGAAATAAGAAATACATAAAAAAAAAATAAAGTAAAAATAAATATCAAACTAATATTAATTAATATAAAAAATTTAATTATAAGGTAGACTGAAAAGGTTTTTCCAAGCCTCGGAGAGTATTGTGGAATCAAATTGGTGATAAACAATAACTTCACAATTAAGATAAATAGCTAGATTTTCAAGAAAGTCCATTTCAAAGGTGCTATTGGCATAAAACATAATTTTAGAATTTTGAAAATTAAAACTACGGCCGGAATCCCAAGAGTGCTTGGAAATAGAAGATTTAGAAAATTCTTGATTGATTACATAACGAGAGTGTTCTTTTAAGCAACAATTCTCAAAATTGGAGAAATGTTTTTAAATACCACTGCACAGGAACCTATAAACCTCGCCATTGTTGAAAAGCCGAATTACTTCAAACAATAATAACCTAGATCACAATAATATGATGTAACACTGTTAAATTGTTTAAAACAGCATTATTTTCAAATAATATCCATAACAATAGACATACTTTGTTTTTAAACAATGTATATATTTATAAATTGTTGTTTAAATTAAAATTATTCTACCAAACTTCTATTATTGCTTCTGAAAAGAAAAAAAAAAAAAAAAAATATATATATATATATATACTTCTCTTGTATCTCTTTATGAGGCAGCTTTATAAATCTCCTTAATTTGAGTAACATAATTACGCTTTATAAAGTTTTTAATATCTTATCTGATTTTTGTGAGAACATGGAGAGATTAAGAAAAACTTGGCGAGGATTAAGAAAACATGCGTAAGTAGTTTACTAAAAATTCATTTCAATTCTAAAAATTTAAATTTATGCATTTCATTGTAAATTTTGTTTTCAGAAATTTTTCTCCCCTATAGTTTCTGAAATCTTCACAATCATCTGCCCCAATTGCATAAGAAATTTTTAATAATTTTTTTCTAATTATAATTATTTTAAGCAACATAAATAACTAAAAAATTCTATGACATGCAAGATTTCATACAGAAATGCTAATTACAATTGTAAAATACCGATCGTAAAACCCCCTTTTTCTAAAGAAAAAGCATATAAATTCGAGTGGAGGCGTATAATGGAGATTAAAAATAAATAATTTTAAAACCTATTTTTATCATTAATTTAGAAGTAAATAAAGTAAATACGGGGTTAAGAATCTTGCATATTTCGGCAGCTTTCTGATTTGTAAGGGTGAAAAAAAAAGTGACGTGAATAATCACGTGAATATTCAATAATTTCAAGCGTAATTTCACTGCTGAAAAGTAGTTGAAAAATCAATTAAAATTGTATATTCACCGATGCTGGGTTCATTTGCGTTTCATGTTTCGCCACTAGATTATGTGCTCATGAAGACTTTTCCATCTTGTGCTGCGGTTGCAGCCTTACGGACTTATATAAGTGAGCGATGCCAATCTGGGCATCATCCTTGTGGCTTAGTGGTGGAGCACTGGAGATCCATAGCTGCCAACTTGTACGGATCTTTCTTACCACTAAAATTTTATAGAAATTTTTGACTTATTAAAATGTTAAAATTGCTTGAATTTCGGTGATTTAAGTAACTGAAATTTTCTATTAAATTTTAGTGGTATGAAAAATCCGTACAAGTTGGCAGCTATGGAGATCTATTACAGGGGCCCGTGTTTGATTCCCGGCTTGGACATTTTTCACTAAGTTGGTTTACGACTTGTTAGCAAAGTGATTATTCACGTCTTTAATATTCAAATTTAGAAATTATTGATATCAAAGAATATAACTTTAAATTGGAGTGAACTAATGAACAAAAAGATCTTAAAACTCCATGAAAATTTTTTGAATGCATTAGGCCTTTCGAAAGATATTAAATCTATTAAAGCAGCAGCAGCAGCAAGACTGAAATGAAATATAATAGTACAGGGGAAATATACCAAAAAAGGGGGTTACCTTGGAAAAGGTCAAGAAGATTTTTTTTCCGAATTCTTTATAATGATGCCAACATGGAAAAACCAAGTTTTCTAACAAAATTTCTTAAGGCTAAATGTTCTGTGCCAAAAAACAACAAAATATCGGGACCTTTTTTTATTTTTTTCTTAAATATCTTGAGACTCGTTGCTGTAGCATATTATTTGTCAGTTACAATATTAAAGAGGACAAAATTCTCGACAACTTTTATATTTACAACTTTTTTATGCACTCAATAGCAAGCGCAGTACGTCATTTCAAAAATAGGGCAATTTTTTTTTATTTTTTTTTAAACCGTGAAAAACATAGTTATGCCCCGATTATTCACATATTTCTCCCCGGATTTGATGGTGTATGTCAACTTCTATATATTGGTATCAGTAAATTACGTGTTTTAGGGCCAAAACTAGACTTTTTAACGCCCGTGGCAAACATGGATTTTGTACCCCTCCTCCCCCCGCCTTAATATTGAAATATTAAATTATATTTGCGAAAATTCTAAAATTTCGACACTTCTCAAAATTGGAGAATTTTTTTAAGTACCATTGCACAGGAACCTATTAACCTCGCCATTGTTGAAAAGTCGAATTACTTCAAACAATATTTACCTTGATCACAATAATATTTTTTAACACTGTTAAATTGTTTAAAATAAGCATTAATTAAAAACAATATGCATAACAATAGACATACTTTGTTTTTAAACAATGTGCATATATTTTTTAATTGTTGTTTAAATTAAAATTTCTCCAACAAAATTTCAATTGTTGTTTCTGAAAAAAAAAATTACTCTTTTCTAGTATCACTTTATGATGCAGCTTTAAAACTCTTGTTAATTTGAGAAACATAATTACACTTTATAAAGTTTTTAATACTTATTCGATCTTCAGATATCTTATCTGATTTTTGTGAAAACATGGACAGATTAAGAAAAACTTGGCGAGGAATAAAAAAACATGCATAAGTAGTTTACTAAAAATGCATTTCAATTCCAAAAATTTTAGTTTATGCATATCATTACAAATTTTCGTTTCAGATATTTTTCGTCCTTATAATTTCTGAAATCTCCACAATCATTTGCGCTAATTGCATAAGAAATTATTAATATTTTTTATAATTATAATTATTTTAAGATTATTATAAATAACTGAAAAATTTATAACTTGCAAGATATCATACAAAAATGCTAATTATAACTGTAAAATCCCGATCATAAGCCCCCCCTTTTTCTAAATAAAGAGCATATAAATTCGGGTGGGGTCTTATAATCGAAATTAAATATAAATTATTTTAAAACCATTTTTTATCTTTAATTTAGAAGTAAATAAGGTAAATACAGGGGTAAAAATCTTGAGATTTCAGCAACTTTCTGATTTGTAAAAAAAAAAAAAAAAAAAAAATATCTAAAAGCCACTCTTCCCAGAAAAAAATACCTAAGCAAAAATTTAAAACTACTTTTTTTTTAATTGGACTTCTTTATTTGTTATTTTACTGGAACAATACTTAATCAATTATCTAATCCCCCCTCCCCCAAAATATATATCCTCCCGATTTGCCCCCCCCCCTGGTACCAAAGATGCATAATTTAACCTATAAAACGCTTTAAGTTTCTTAATACACAATACGTTATAGAAATACTCTATAGTTATAGTAAAAAATCTATCAGCTAAATTATTCCCTCATCCGTGCGTCTCTGCTTCTCTTCCTGTGTCTGCTGACACTCATATCATTATCCTCTCGTATCCCTCCTAAGCCCCCTCCCCAACTCATGCAGTTTAAAATCCGTATTTTTTTTTTTTTTAATTTCTTCTCGATTTGTGATTTTGTCGTAAAGTATTTAAATAACTAAGTAAATTATTTCCCACCTTCCCCTCAAAAAATATTTTCCTTTCTTTTTTGTCCCCCCAACCCCCAAACACACGCAGTATATTAAAAAAATTATATATATTTCAAGGGTTAGAACAGCCAAACTACAAAGAAATCTTTAGCTTTCCTTCTGCATTATTAGAAATGCCCCCCTTCCCCCACCATTGAAGCAGAAAGGGTGGCGAGAAAATTTCAAAGAGGATGAAGATTTTAGATGAGTGATACTTGTATGAGATTATGTTGATGGGGTTTTGGATCAATCACCTTACTACAAAATAAGAAATAAGGCAGATTTCTTTTTAAAATAAAATTTAAGGATTTTAAACTTTGCTGGAGGGGGGGTCAGAGGAGTAATAAATATTTTTGGGGAAAGGGGTGTAATTTAAATAATCAATTATTTACTTGTTGCTATGGGCAACAAATAGAACAATAAAATTAAGATTTCCCCGATTTTAGACTTTTTGTGCTAAGGAGGAGGAGGGAGACCTGAGAAGGGAAGCAGACATTTCATGGGGGGGGGGGGCAGTGTTTGAAAATATGTAGAAATCCACCAAAACAGTCAAAATATTACCTTAGATTTTTAAAAATAATTTTTTCCCACAAAACATTTATGAAAGGAAGGGGGTTTGCTTATATTTGGAAGTGGAAAAGAAAATAAAATGGCTTAAAAGTGGCAGGGAGCTTACAATCGGAGTTTTACAGTAATGCTAATTATTACTAAATTTCTTACGTAGTTTCATATATAATGTTGTTTATATCTTTCACAGCATGGTTATTTTTGATATTGAAACAAAAGAAGAACGCAGAGTGAGAGAGCGGGAAGCGATGGAAGACATCTCTAGGTATGTTTATTTTTCTCAAATATACATTTTTTTCCATGAATTTTTGTTTAGTGCTATTATAACTAGTTTATTATGTTAATTTAAATAGATCGTTATTATGTTGAAATAAATCTTTTTATAAGTCTATTCCAAAGATTTAGTTAACATGTTCGCTGCCTTATACAAGAATACTGGTAGTTATCGAACTGGGTTTCCTTGCCAGCTACGAGATAACTCGTTATTGATCATATCTAAATCACCGATTACGAAAACTGCTATAGAAAATACCTGCAATATTTCATATGCCAATATCGAGCATAATCGTGTGAATTTATTTGTTGCTAAAAGTAATTCGTTATATGTATAATATTTAAATAATAAAACAGAAAATAATTTAAAAGTACTAAATTGCAGTGTATGAACAGATGCACCATCTCAGCTTTGGCAGCAAACTTGTTAAGGCTGATATTACGTATTTAGAATTTTGGAAGAAGCATAATATATAACCCATACACCTATTTTTTATAGGTACTTGGAACAGTGTGTTTCAGCAATAGACTTCTTAATTCACAGATCTGAAGGTATAACCGTCAACATTGCACGATTGAACGAACTGAGGTTTAAAATAACAACCTATATGAGTTTCTTACCCAACAAGTGGACCCGTTCTCCCTTTACTATTTGGCTGGAAGACTATTTGCCCACGTCTGTGGTCTTTACACATGATGGTGTGTATCCTGAAACTTGTCGTGCAGTTTTTTTTCTTCGAAGAAATTTTCCATTAGTTAGAAAATTAAGTGAACAGTTTTGGAAATAAAAGTAAGTAATTTTCAAATTTTGAATTTATAATAATGAATTTATAATAAATTTTGAATTTATTCAATAAAACAATATTTAACTTAGAAAGCTTTCCATTAATAAAGGAAGTGAATGTTAGTGATGAAAAATAGAGTTACTTTTAGTTAACAAGTAACATCGTTTTACATTTGCATAGGTGAAAGGTTCCAATAACCTGTTATTTTTTTAAACGCACAACTAATTAACATCTATGGATGTCAATAGATGTTTCAATTGAAATGCATTTTTTTTTTAAATATTGAAAAGTTTTATGGAATTAAGTAACGCTGCTTTCTTTTAAGATGAACTCACTCCATTAATATTCCGTTGTTGTTCCGTTTCTGCCCGTAGTTGCACGTACCTGACAGGTGCATCCTTATTTTCATTTGCTTTTCAATAATTTTTTTTAATTAGTCGTGATACTACTTTTGAACAACTTTAACTAATTAAATAAGTTTAATACTTTATATCTCCAAAGAATCTTAAATAGGGAACAATTAACTATTGAAATGCATTTTTTTTTAAATATTGAAAAGTTTTATGGAATTAAGTAAAGACGCTGCTTTCTTTTAAGATGAACTCACTCCATTAATATTCCGTTGTTGTTCCGTTTCTGCCCGTAGTTGCACGCACCTGACAGGTGCATCCTTATTTTCATTTGCTTTTCAATAATTTTTTTTAATTAGTCGTGATACTACTTTTGAACAACTTTAACTAATTAAATAAGTTTAATACTTTATATCTCCAAAGAATCTTAAATAGGGAACAATTAACTATTGAAATGCATTTTTTTTAAATATTGAAAAGTTTTATGGAATTAAGTAAAGACGCTGCTTTCTTTTAAGATGAACTCACTCCATTAATATTCCGTTGTTGTTCCGTTTCTGCCCGTAGTTGCACGCACCTGACAGGTGCATCCTTATTTTCATTTGCTTTTCAATAATTTTTTTTAATTAGTCGTGATACTACTTTTGAACAACTTTAACTAATTAAATAAGTTTAATACTTTATATCTCCAAAGAATCTTAAATAGGGAACAATTAACTATTGAAATGCATTTTTTTTTAAATATTGAAAAGTTTTATGGAATTAAGTAACGCTGCTTTCTTTTAAGATGAACTCACTCCATTAATATTCCGTTGTTGTTCCGTTTCTGCCCGTAGTTGCACGCACCTGACAGGTGCATCCTTATTTTCATTTGCTTTTCAATAATTTTTTTTAATTAGTCGTGATACTACTTTTGAACAACTTTAACTAATTAAATAAGTTTAATACTTTATATCTCCAAAGAATCTTAAATAGGGAACAATTAACTATTGAAATGCATTTTTTTTAAATATTGAAAAGTTTTATGGAATTAAGTAAAGACGCTGCTTTCTTTTAAGATGAACTCACTCCATTAATATTCCGTTGTTGTTCCGTTTCTGCCCGTAGTTGCACGCACCTGACAGGTGCATCCTTATTTTCATTTGCTTTTCAATAATTTTTTTTAATTAGTCGTGATACTACTTTTGAACAACTTTAACTAATTAAATAAGTTTAATACTTTATATCTCCAAAGAATCTTAAATAGGGAACAATTAACTATTGAAATGCATTTTTTTTAAATATTGAAAAGTTTTATGGAATTAAGTAAAGACGCTGCTTTCTTTTAAGATGAACTCACTCCATTAATATTCCGTTGTTGTTCCGTTTCTGCCCGTAGTTGCACGCACCTGACAGGTGCATCCTTATTTTCATTTGCTTTTCAATAATTTTTTTTAATTAGTCGTGATACTACTTTTGAACAACTTTAACTAATTAAATAAGTTTAATACTTTATATCTCCAAAGAATCTTAAATAGGGAACAATTAACTATTGAAATGCATTTTTTTTTAAATATTGAAAAGTTTTATGGAATTAAGTAACGCTGCTTTCTTTTAAGATGAACTCACTCCATTAATATTCCGTTGTTGTTCCGTTTCTGCCCGTAGTTGCACGCACCTGACAGGTGCATCCTTATTTTCATTTGCTTTTCAATAATTTTTTTTAATTAGTCGTGATACTACTTTTGAACAACTTTAACTAATTAAATAAGTTTAATACTTTATATCTCCAAAGAATCTTAAATAGGGAACAATTAACTATTGAAATGCATTTTTTTTTAAATATTGAAAAGTTTTATGGAATTAAGTAAAGACGCTGCTTTCTTTTAAGATGAACTCACTCCATTAATATTCCGTTGTTGTTCCGTTTCTGCCCGTAGTTGCACGCACCTGACAGGTGCATCCTTATTTTCATTTGCTTTTCAATAATTTTTTTTAATTAGTCGTGATACTACTTTTGAACAACTTTAACTAATTAAATAAGTTTAATACTTTATATCTCCAAAGAATCTTAAATAGGGAACAATTAACTATTGAAATGCATTTTTTTTTAAATATTGAAAAGTTTTATGGAATTAAGTAAAGACGCTGCTTTCTTTTAAGATGAACTCACTCCATTAATATTCCGTTGTTGTTCCGTTTCTGCCCGTAGTTGCACGCACCTGACAGGTGCATCCTTATTTTCATTTGCTTTTCAATAATTTTTTTTAATTAGTCGTGATACTACTTTTGAACAACTTTAACTAATTAAATAAGTTTAATACTTTATATCTCCAAAGAATCTTAAATAGGGAACAATTAACTATTGAAATGCATTTTTTTTAAATATTGAAAAGTTTTATGGAATTAAGTAAAGACGCTGCTTTCTTTTAAGATGAACTCACTCCATTAATATTCCGTTGTTGTTCCGTTTCTGCCCGTAGTTGCACGCACCTGACAGGTGCATCCTTATTTTCATTTGCTTTTCAATAATTTTTTTTAATTAGTCGTGATACTACTTTTGAACAACTTTAACTAATTAAATAAGTTTAATACTTTATATCTCCAAAGAATCTTAAATAGGGAACAATTAACTATTGAAATGCATTTTTTTTTAAATATTGAAAAGTTTTATGGAATTAAGTAACGCTGCTTTCTTTTAAGATGAACTCACTCCATTAATATTCCGTTGTTGTTCCGTTTCTGCCCGTAGTTGCACGCACCTGACAGGTGCATCCTTATTTTCATTTGCTTTTCAATAATTTTTTTTAATTAGTCGTGATACTACTTTTGAACAACTTTAACTAATTAAATAAGTTTAATACTTTATATCTCCAAAGAATCTTAAATAGGGAACAATTAACTATTGAAATGCATTTTTTTTTAAATATTGAAAAGTTTTTGCGAATTAAGTAAAGACGCTGCTTTCTTTTAAGATGAATTCACTCCATTAATATTCCGTTGTTACTAGAATATAGAATACTACTTTACTAGATTTAACACTATTTTACTAGAACAATTTTACTAGAAACTAGAATAAATTTCACTTGGCTCTCAAAAAACCAGAAACACCTCAATGGTGCAATGCTACTAATCAAGTCTTAAAGAAGTGTGCGATTAATGGAAGTGTAAAATTCCTTTACATCGTTAAATCTCAATTTTTGTGCGAGTAATGCTTACCTAGTTATGATACTTTTTATTTCATGCATTTTCAACATTTCTGGCATTAAAAACATGTTTTTTTTTCATTTTTGGTGACTCTGAAATACTGAAAATTCATAAAATTCTAATTATCACAACATGATATGTTTTGGTCATAGGAGAATACATTTTCACCATATTATTTTCTACAACACAAATTTATTTAAATAAAATTTATAGGAGTCAGCATTCCATTATATATAATTTTAAATTTCAAAACTGATTAAAATTAACTATTTTGACATAAATCAATTTTTATAAGAGGAAAAAGAACATCTGATACATTTTTGCTATTGGGACTATATCTATAAAACAAAAAGTACAAAAGTTTAGAAATTAGCTATTGGTAAACGATAAGAAACAACTTCTATAAAAATGTGAGCAAAACCCTCTTTAACAACATTATTTATAGAAAGATAAAAGTTGATCCTCGACTTTATTGATCCATATCAGTGTATATCCAAAGCGAATCTACAATAACATGGAAATGCTATTCATATAGATTTTTAATCAAATGGAAATCCACTAAACCAATTTTTAATATGTTTTTCAAATTAATTACAATTGTATTAAAATTAAGAGCCCATTAAAATGATAAGATTCTATTTCTTCTCTTTTTCTTTTACTTTTTTCTACAAAATAAAATTCGAGAAAGAAAAATGCATTCCAACTCTCATTTTCTAAAAATGCAGTAATGACAAACTAAAAAAAAAATAAATAAAAATAAATGGCTCAAGAAACAGTTCTAGTGTCAGATTAAAAAGAAATAATATAAATGTAAAATTAATAAATAAACATGCTTTTATCAATAAAATTAGAAAAAAATATATAATTTTTAAAAACAATACCAAATTTGGCGATTTTTCACTAAGTTGTCAAAATTTAGGCACTGATGTGGTAACCTTACCATTAGTACCGTTCAACAAATATTCATTGTTGAGGCTGATATTCATTTTTCATATCAAATCAAATTATAATTGAGTAACCATTAAGTTTAAGTAATGTTTTTGCGATGTCTTTCGGAAACATATGGTGATTGACAGCAGTATTCCCCTCTGTGGTCGAATATAGAAAAAATCCGAAAAACATGTTCACTAATTTTAGTTATACTATACGGATGTCAAATTTGAAGATTTTATTTCCACTGGTTTATAAGATGTTGTGATTTTTTTAATTTGTCTCCAGTTGTTCTCCTCCCCATTTAGGGATAGAATTTTTTAAAAATACCAATGTTTAATTCTTGTTCTGCCTTCAGGAATACACGTATATTACAACTACTAAAGCTCTATGTTAACCGTAAGTATATGAAAAAGTAGTGACAAGATTTGACTGCCAAATACAAATAGAATTTTAAGTTAAAAGAAAGCATGGACAGGACCAAAAAAAAGTCAGGACACATTAGCTTATCGCAATATCCCTTTTAAACATTCAAATTTAAAGAAACCACCACTTTCCAGTCACGCTGTCCAAATATGTCTGTCGCACTAAAATACAATAAGATTGAAATTAAAAATCCCCTTTCTCACATATAATTACTAATTAATATCAAAGAGCTTCGCACAACTTTATCCGTTTACATAACAAATTGCAACAAAGTTATATTACTGTGAATGTTAAAAGGATTATTTCTTCCCGTTCATCATAAACAGTTACAATATTAAAATAAAAAATACTAATCATTTGCAATAAATTAACTGTCAAGTTTTATATGGTTGCTCGAAACTGGAACAGTTGCACAGGATGAGAAATAAGCTAACAAAGGTTGAAGCATGTGTATGTCTAAAATTGAATGCAGTGAATTTCTTCCTCTCAATCTGTAAGGCTAATGTCAGACGGACGTCTTTTTGCACGCTTTTTTCCTTACGTATTATTCCTACGCAATGCTAACAGCATTGTGTAGGGATGTCTTTCCAAGCAGGGTAAGTAGGGAAGCAGGGTAGTGCAGAATGTGTACTCGTAGCCCTTGATGTCCGTAATTTTATTTGATCTTTAAAATTAAAAAAGAAAAATAATGAACCATTTTCGAGGTTTTTCTCCACATTTAGAGAATATGCGGTGCTTAATAATGAGCGATGTGAATTGTAATGGAAATTTTTTTATGAAAAAGTTTTAAATTCAGAGATATATTTTGCGATTTGTTACTTAAGTTTGAGTAACTCATTATATAGCAACTATATATACGATTCTTGCGTTAAAATTTTAAGTAGAAGAACATTATCTCATTTTGGTGTTTTCACATTTAAGCATAATGACCTTATATATATATATATATATATATATACATATCCTGAATTTTACAACCAGTCTTCTGAAAATGCAGAAAAATCCTCAGACGTTAAGGGGATTTTAAAAATAATTTTTTAACGGCTTTTATTGTAGCTTCTTACCTTTAACAGGATGTAAAGTTCTGACAACAAGGAGTCAATTTAAAAAACAAAAACTTCGTTTAAAGGATAGAATATATATAAAAATACGTTTTTTTTAACTATTTGTTTGTACTGTTTAAATATTGAGAAACAACAGACTATATTTTAACTATTTTTAAACCTTTGAAAAAGAGTAAACATTGAAGATAATGTTTGTATGCAGCGGAAAAAATGGGAGAGGGGATAATATCAGGAATAGGCTGAACAAAATATTGGAAACAGTTTACGATTTAAAAGTAATAACAAATCTAAATCTTTTTTATCTGGACACAAAAATGATTTGCAAAATGGTAAAATGAGATAAGACAAGCAAGTTAAATGACAAAGATATTTATTATATTTCACTAAGTTCAGGAAATATGCACAATTATTTTGTTAGAATACTACAATATTTACGTATTCTGTTTACGTAATATATATACATATTTATTTTATGTATTTATACATTTCTTTTCAGCCTCTGATAATGTTGATGCTCTAATGAACAGAAAAAGTATTCATCAATGATTGCAAGAGAAATTTAAAAATTTAGAATACCTTTTTAGAGCAAAAAGATATAATTGAAAGCTATCTCAAGCATTTTTTCTAAAATAGCCCGGTTCTGGATGCTGAAAAGCTATAGTAGAAGTCACCAAGAAATAGCCTCTGAAGACAATAGCATAAACTGGAATCAGCTGGGCGTGGGGTTTTACCAAATTAGTGTTCTTCAAGAAACCAGGAGTCCAAATTGTCTTCAATTCTTTCAAAATTCAAATTCAGACAAACCAATGTACATATAAATTATCAATATTGTTACCCATTTGGCGCCAATAAACTCCATGTCCTAGCCCAAAGATCTCTCTTTTCTTTTGTGTCGTACTTTTTACATTATTAAGGTTACAGTTTATAATAGTTAATGTTTTTGATAGGTACAGGCGGACAATAAATAAATAAAAAGTGAACTCACCATACATTGTAATACACCGAACTGTTGTGGAGAAAAACGAAAATAACCATTCTATGGATATGTCTTCATCAAATTTATGTTTAACCCCTTGGAGACGAGCGACACGGATACGTGCTGCCTGAAGCGCTCAGAATCCTTGTTTTTCCTCCCCAGTAAAATTTTACTGTAAAATTTGCCTTATTTAATCAGCGCATTTTCTCGGTTCAAGAAGACACAAATTTCTGTTTTTAAAAAACGATGACAAAAGATTAAAATTTTCGTAAAAGGCTCCCGTCCCGAAGGGGTTAAGAACAGTGGTGGGATTCAGCTGGTTCGCGATTTGTTTCTGACGCCAATGTCATATACGCAACGGGTACTTAAATGGCGCCAAAGTGTCGTTATTTTGCTTGATATGGTAACCCGGATGCTGTTGTTTATTATGTTGATGTTTGCGCCAAATTGGCGTTGGAAAAAATTGCGACACTATATGGTGTATATGACATCTGTGCCAAATCTCCCTGTTATTGAACTTATTTCAACATATGTCAAACGGAGGCAAAGACGATGTCTCAGACGGATTGGGGTATCCTTTTAGTGCCAAAATGGCAATTTTATTCCATAGCAACCCAGAAATTTTGATGATATTATCCTTCATATGACAATCCAATAGAAGAGATTGCGTGTGTTTTACATTAAATCAAACTTTGTGCATTTTATAATAAAATAATTTGTGTGTGTTTCTAATAAAAGTTTTGGCACAGATGGCATATACGCCCCATAATGGCGCGATCTTTTTCTGACGCCAATGTCATGTACGCACCGGGAACTCAATTGGCGCCAAAGTGTCGTTATTTTTCTTGATATGGTAACACGGATGTTGTTGTTTATGCTGTTAATGTTTTCGCCAAATTGGCGTCAGAAAAAATGGTACTTATGCAAAAAATGGTAGCAATGGTCGCAACGGAATATTGGCAACGGAAGTACTTCATTTCTGTAGAAAGTAAAGGAAAAATAGTTTTAAAATCGTAATTATATATTTTTGTTGCCATTTTCTCGTAACAACCAAAAGAAAATGTAATTAAAATACGTGCTATTTTGAAAAAAATATAAACGAATGATTTCTGTTAAAACAATGGAGCTATTATATACTATAAGATCTACGAATCATTAGAAAGCCGTTTTTTTTTTTTGTTCGATTTTCTTGAATGACGGAATCTCTTTGCTGCATTTGTGCATTATTTCGCGATAGTGGTGTGCTATGCATGCTTTACTGTAGATGTTTAAGAGTAGATCGTAAAAGTGGAATTCTTAAGCGGATGCGAATGACGTCATTTTACATAAAATAAAACGTGTTCTTTAAGTCTTAAAATTGAAATTTGTTTTGTACTGCAGTAGAGTCCCGCTTAACCGAGTTATTTTCTTCTGATGGACTGGTGGCTTCTATTATTATGAAACAGCCATTATAAATGAAGTGTTAGGTGAAGATGAAAGAGCAGCCGTAAAAAAAATTATGGCGATCCCCCCCCCCCCCCATTATGACCAGAAAATCAGAGTTCTAACTTTTTACGGCATCTCTTTCATCTTCACCTAACACTTCATTTATAATGGCTGTTTCATAATAATACAAGCCATCAGTCCGTTAGAAGACAATGCAGTAATGGAAATGCCGGGGGCGACACTAAATTCTGAAAAAGCAGAATTCCTGTTCTCTAGTTTTTTCTCTAGTTCTTTTCTTTTCCTTTTCTTTTAAAAATTAAATAATGAAAGGCATGTATCTTAAACGTTTGTATTTTAAATTAAAGTTATGCATTTTATATAAAATAAGTGAAAGGATTAAAGTTTAAGTAAAATTAAGGCAATACGAATGCATGAGAAGGAAACAATAACAGGCGATTTATCACCTGAGCCCGCTAGAATAAAAGTAACGAGTTCATGATTTCTCTATCAGAATCTTCTTACTTGGCGAAGGATTGAGATAGTTAATTAAATTATGAATAAAAGTAACATGATGTAATGCTTAGCATACATTTAACGGGGATCAAACTGCTAGACAGAGGCGAAAATAATCTATTAAATTCGAAATTGAAAAGAATAGAAAAGAAAAGAATTTAATAAAATTGAAATTTCTGTTATACCGTTCGGAATAGAAACCGACAATTTGGCACATAGTGGTTATTTTAAATACTCGATAAGAATAATTTCTAAAAAAAGTAGAAATTAAAAGTTCGAAACAACATAAAAGCGTTCTATGAACGTTCTAAATTATGATTTATTTGCAATTGTTAGTCTGCAATAATTGCTGAAT
Source organism: Maratus speciosus (assembly GCA_963932465.1). NCBI lineage: Eukaryota > Metazoa > Arthropoda > Arachnida > Araneae > Salticidae > Maratus > Maratus speciosus. The sequence continues at coordinate 9,604,450 of OZ010793.1, read as the reverse complement.
ATGCAAATTGTTAGAAACATGAAATTTGACGTGCTTTTTACTTATAAGGCGTAAATGATCTCGCAGAAAAGTTCCTAAAATATTCGAAATTTGAATGGATGCAGGCGTAAAAAAAAACTTCTAAAATTGCGATTTCTGTAATATCGTTCGGGATAGTGGTCTGAATTTCGGCATGGCGATTTGTTTAAACATGTAAATGCACGCTAAGAACTGTTAGTAAAAAATCGAAATCTTAAGAGGTGAACCGAGCGGAAAACGTTTTAAGAACGGTTTGCATTATGATTTTAATGAGATTGTTTGGGCTAGGAACATAAAATTTGACACAGATGTCATTTTCTAAGCCGTAAATGCTTTGCGTTTCCTAATACATTAGAAATTTATAAGTGTACAAGAGCAAAAAAATTCTTGTATTTTTGAATCTGTGATAGTGTTCGGGATAGAATCCTTGAACCTGGCATGGTGGTCACTTACAAGATGTAAATGCTCATTAAAAACTGTTTCAAAATAAATCGAATTTTAAAAGGTTGAAATGAGTGGAAAGCTTTTTAAAAACTTTCTAAATTTTTGTTTGAATGGAATTGCTAGAGCGTGAACTTGAAATTTAACATGATTACGGCTACTAAAACGAAAATGCTCGTCCTAAGCAATTTCTAAAAAATTCAAAATTTAAGAGGTTGCAAGAGCAAAAGTCATTCATAAATTAAGATTTCTATGAAACTGTTGAGGGGAGAAACTTAAAATTTGATATGGTGATTACTTTTAAGATGTAAGTGCTCGCTAAATGCTATTTCTAAAAAAATCGAAATTTAAAAGGGTGAAACGAGTAAAAAAGCTTTCTAAAAAGGTTCTAAATTATGATTTATTTGGAATTCTTAGCCTTAAGGAAATCGAAATTTGACATAGTTGTAACGTTTAAGACGTAAATATTCCTAAAAAATCGAAATTTTTAACGGCGCAGGAGCAAAAAAGTTCTAAAATTGGGTTTATCTTGATATCCTTAAAGATTGAAACCTGAATTTTGGCAAGCTGTTAATTTTAAGATCTAAGTGCTCGTTAACCCTCTTGATCCGCAGCCTGAGCTATGCTCGGGCACGCATTTTCCCGTCAAATTAATACTATTTGGTTATTCCCACTAGTTATCTTTTAAAGGAAACTTTGTCTGATTTATCAGAACATTTTTCCCCGATTACGATAGTCAAAAATTTCTGCTTTAAAGAGCCGGTGATAATCGATTAAAAATTTTGTAAAAGACGCTCATCGCGAAGAATTACTTACACAGCGAGCGTGTTAAGAACTGTTTCGAAAAATGAAGTCTATCTTTAAAGAGATTAAACAAGCAGAAAACGTTCTAAATAACGATTTAAATAGAATATTCAAAGCACGACCTTGAAATTTAACATGGTTGTAACTTTTGAAACATTAATGCTCTCAGAAATAATTTCCTAATAAGTTCAAAGTTTAAAAGGGTTCAAAAACAAAAAAAAAGTTCTAAAATTCCAATTTTTGTGATACCGTTCGGGGTAGAAGCCTGAATTTCGCATACTAATTATCTAAAATATGTAAAGGTTCATTAAGAATCGTTTCTAAAAATATCTGCACTGTTTTGTATGTCGTCCTTCATTCTCGGATTAGTCGTAGATACTATTTGCAAAGGTAAAACAATTTTGCAAAAAATAAAATAAAAAGTTATCTTTAAACAAATATCTGACTAACTATCTAACAATAAACAAATATCTAACTAAAAAACCAACTATTATGTCTATATGTTATTTCGACTCTATCATTTTTTTTACAAAATTTTCATTCTTCATAAAAATTAAAATACCATATAAATTGAAGAAGATTGATACTTTGAGAATAGAAGTTAGCTTTCATTGCTTTTAAATCCTTAATTACTCTAAGAAATGAATGATATGTAAACAAAATGTACACATATTGGGTTTCCTTTCTACTTACAAAGATTCTAATAAAACTCATTTTAATTTAAGTGAGTAGATTATTTAAATTATATATAATTTGTTTAAAAAAAAAGAAATGATATCTACTAAAAAACAACTTTTCAAAAGTAAAAAAAAAAAAAAAAAAAAAAAAAAAGATGAAACTTGTGGCTAAAAAATGGTGTGATATCATATTTCCAAGCTTATATTATGGTACTTTTTTAACATTTTCCAATAAAACATTTACCATTTGTAAGTCGAGTGACTTCGTATCGTCGTCGAGTGACTAATAATATTTGGAATTATTACGAAAGTTTCAAAAAAATTCATCTTGTTTATGCGTCAGGAAAAAAAACAATGACGAGGAGATTTTTTTTTTTTTTTTTTTTTTTTTTTTTTTTGAGAACATTTTAGTTGCATGTGTGGAAAGTTACACGAGTCCTTCCTGTCAAGTTTTTTTTTTCACTGCTTTAACCCTTTTTGACCTAATTGTACTAAGAATATTTTAATAATAATTTCGATTTATCTGGAATTCTGAATTCGTCTGTCGGAGATTCGTAAACTTGAGCGTGAAAATAATACTTCAGTCAAATATCTTGAACGGATAAAGATAGAAAGCTCTCATAGGGCAAATGTAAACTGCGATCTACGTCATGACGGTGCTTCGAACAGCACTGTAAAACGAACTTTACAGGGATGAAGCGCAGCGCCCGCTTGCTTTGCTCCAAAACAGAAGAAAAAAAAAAGCAATTTAACAAATTAAAACGACCATTTGGAATTTTTTTTTTTCAAAGACTAAAATTTAAGACATAAAAAATCGCACGGAGTTGATCATACATTACGTACGCCATGAATTAAACATTAATAGTGTTATTACAGGTAAAAAAAGCAAGATTTCCTGAAACTTCCGTATTATCCACCTGAAACTTACGTTTTATCCAAGCATTTCATTGGCTGTTCGGGAAAAGGTTTTTCCGTCGTCAGATTTTCATGTACGCCATGAATTAAACATTAATAGTGTTATTACACGTAAAAATAGCAAGATTTCCTGAAACTTACGTATTATCCACCTGAAACTTACGTTTTATCCAAGCATTTCATTGGCTGTTCGGGAAAAGGCTTTTCCATCGTCCGATTTCCAAGAAATCTGACGACCCATTTAAAATGAAATTTCATTCTTAAACTTCTAAACATCCCACACTATTACTTTTTACACCGGCGTATAAGAGAACAAAAATGTACTTTTAAATGCAATTTATTTGAAAGCTGTATCTGAATTTGTTTCTGAGTTATTAATTTTTTTTTTTTTTTTTTTTTTGTCATAGTGGCAACAGAAGTACCCATCTCTGTTGAAAGTAAACGTTAGTGTATAGTCCAATCAGAAAATGAATAAAATGCGGATTAAACCAATAAAAAGCTTCAGATATGCTTTTGATTTCCTACCCTGAAGAGGACAATAACCATTTTTCAAATGGTTAAAAAAAAAAAAAGGTCCGCGCTTTTCGACCTTTTAATATTTTGAAATTCCTGCTTATGTCTTCAGCTGCTTTTCTGTTCAGACATGTAAAGAAAGATTGAAGAATAACTTTCATTTATAGTTTTTTTTTCAATTTTAATTAAACATATAATGTGACTTTTTTTTACGAGTTTCAATTATCTATTGTAAGAACATTATATTTGTATATTTCCTAATTCTACAAAATACAACGAAAAATATTTAAAATAAGAGATTTGAGTCGTATTATAAATATTGTACAAAATCACTGTAAATTGGAATTTAATAAATCCTTCAATCCTTCTAAAATCTATTAAATGATTATGTAAATCTTCTAATGTAGTTTAAACCTTTAACCCTTTCAGGGGCAAAGCACTTCTGTAGCTAAAATGATAAAATGATTGATTGACGCCAGTATTTATAAACAATTTTATAAGAAATCAAGGAAAAGCTTTTCTTCACGTACATTATATGAAACAAAATTTAATTCCTAAATACTGGTCTGAATGTGGCATTTGGGAATTAAAATTAAGTGGTATATAATATATACCGGTGCCCTACAAGGGTTTAAACAATTCACGAAAAGTGCTTTAGAAGATAAAATGTTCATGAATTCATAATGCAGTACATAAAGGGTTAAATCAGAGGGTTCTCAAAGGGGCGCAATCAGCTGAGAAGATCTAGGAGGAAAAAGACGTAAAATAGAGGAATCGGGTGAAGCTCCCCTTCCTATGTTATAACCGCGGCCAAACTCGATTCCCCTTATACGGACGGAACAAAAAAGTCCAAATCCCTTTGTTTTCGGGGAAATCAGAGTTTCGCTCCGAAGAACTGTAGGGGGCGCTTTCACCTACTGTGTCTAATGAAGAATTTGCCTTGAACGCTTCTGTTTTCTTAGGCATAACTTAATTGAAATTGCGATTTTAGATTTTTTTTTTCTTTTTTGTAAAAACCGACTCATTGCTGTGTTCTATACTGCAATTACGATTAATTCCAGATATTTCTTTTCATGAATTTCCTCAAATTTGGAGTACAAACTGTTGAAAAATACAAACAGACTTGTTGATTTTTCAAAATAATGGAACCTGAAAAAAAAAACTTACTATTTATTTATTGTTAGTTTTTTGTTTCCCCGTATTTTATTATAAACACCTACAATAGTTTAATTTATTGAAAATTGTTCACAATGTACACATATCTATATTTTTCTCTAAATTAAGAATCGTGTAAATATCCTTAAAAAAAAAAAAAAAAGAGAGAGAGAAGAAAGAATATCAATGTGATATAATTGCCGGATACTGGCGGAAAGGCCTGCTTATTATTATTTTTTTTTATTGTGAAACATGTAAATATATACATTTTTTTTTATTTTATCGTATACTTTTACACGATGACTGTCCAGAACTAGAATCTTTAATTTTATATGTGATTTTGTAATTCTTCTATATGCTTGAATAGTTAAGATTAGCCCATATAAAGGTTAAATTTATTGAAAAGCTTTCGCAATGTATGTATATATATTTATATATTATGTATATATATATATTCTGTATATATATATTCTAAATAATTAAGAATTATGTAAATATATTTTTACTTTACTCGTATACTTTTATACCATGACTATCCAGAATTAGAATCTTTATTTGTATATGTAATTTTTCTGTATGCTTCAATATTTCAGATCACCACATATGATGGCCAAATTTATCGAAAATTGTTTGCAATATACTATATGTACAATATACTGTTTGAAATGTACTTATATCTATATTTTTTAATTAAGATTCGTGCAAAAATAGTCAATGTTCTGAAAAAAAAAAATATTTCGTTATGAGTTGATTGCCGGATACTGGCGACTGGATATTTTTTATACTACTAGGGGGCGCCGCCCCCTACGAGCTACGCTCGCCAACCCCCGTTCAGAAACAGCAGACTCTAAAAGCATGCTAATTTGATCAGCTTTAAAAAGATTTCGGGAGATTGAATTATAAGTAAAAACAGTGGCGCTCTCCCTATAAACGGGTTTCTGTTCATTTCTCTTTGATTGGGCAATTTTAAAGCGAAATCAGCTGCTGTTAAAAGATACAATGGCTTTTTCCGTCTTTGATTAAATAAAATCAGTTAATAATAAGTTAATAACAAAATCAGTCAAAATTAGATAATATAAAATGAATTAAATAAACAGAGTCTTTGTCTCCCGGTATTTTTTAGCAAAGCGAAAAGAAAGTTTTTTTAAAATGACACTTTAAATGTATCGTTTTTAATCTGACGTAATTTTCACCAAACTTTTCTTTCTCCTTTTAATATTCACGTGAAAATACTTTTGTTAGAAATGAAATATTATTTGCGCTGTTCTAATAAAAATAGTTGAAAATATAATCTTAAAATATCAAATAAATGTCTCGCGCAATTTTTAAATTTAAACTGCTCTGCAATATTATTTTTTGTTCATTTTACGTAATGTGTAATATGACGTAAATGTAACGTAATTTCTCCTATTTAAGACTTCTAACACATGTTAATGAATTTATTATGTTACAACATTCTTTCTCTTTTAAAATTCACGTGTAAATATAGTTTTTATGATATTTTTTCATGAGTTCCTGCTTTTTATATTTTCTGTTTGTAATAGTAACGTGTAAAATAAATTTTTAATTTGAAGCAAACATTATTGTTTGCGCTGTTTATACAGTTGGCAACAGTTTAAATTAATACCATTTTCTAAAATCTCTCTATTCTAAAAAAAAGTAACTACCGCTGTCACCGCCGCCGGTTTTGAATTTTTTGTGACCGGAGGTCTTTCTTCGTTAATATTAAGAAAAATATTGCATACAAAAATATGAAAATCGGTGGTATTATAGAGAAATGTTTGATAAACACGCTGATGCAGACAGTTTTCAAATCGAAGAATTATTTTAAGAGATATTTAATGCTAAAGTTGGACAAAATCGTTCCATTAAAAAAGTTTTATAGCAGAAACTATATATGGCAGTGTAATCATTTTTAGATCATTTTATGCGTTAGAATTTGCCGGTGTGCAGATTGCATTATTTTTTTTTATTTTGACTCATTTTTTGAGGTTTTATTTCTATTTTAAATTCAAATTTTCAGCATTTTGAGAGATATTTTTTACATAATTTACAATATGGTATTAATTTAAACTGTTGCCAACTATATAAACAGCGCAAACAATGTTTGCTTCAAATTAAAAATTTATTTACAAGTGACTATTGTAAACATAAAATATAAAAAAACAGGAACTCATTGAAAATTACGCCATAAAAACTATATTAACACGTGAATTTTAAAAGGGAAAGAATATTGTAGAATAATAAATTCATTAACATGCGTTATAAGTTTTAAATAGGAGAAATTACGTCACATTACACTTATTAGGTCAAATGAGCAAAAAATAATATCGCAAAACAGTTTAAATTAAAAAAATTGCGCGAGACATTTATTTGATATTTTTCAACTATTTTTGTTAGGACAGCTTAAATATTTCATTTCATAACAATTGTATTTTCACGTGAATATTAAAAAAAGAAAGAAAAGTTTGGGGAAAATTACGTCAGATTATAAACGATATATTTAAAATGTCTTATTTAAAAAAATTTTGTTTTCGCTTTGTTAAAAAATACCGGGAGACAAAGACTCTGTTTACGTAATCCATTTTATATTTTGAAATGTTTAACTAAAATTATTTAATCAAAGACGGAAGCAGCCATTGTATCTTTTAACAGTAGCTGATTTGGCCAAATTCCCCAATCAAAGAGAAATGAATAGAAACCCGTTTATAGGGAGATCGCCACTGTTTTTTAAGTTATAATTCAATCTTTCGAAATCTTTTTAGAGCCAATCAAATTAGCGTGCTTTTAGAGTCTGCGGTGTCTGAACGGGGGTTAGCGAGCGTAGCTCGTAGGGGGCTGAGCCCCCTAGTATGTAAAAAATATCTCTCGAAAGGCTGAAATTTTGAATTTAAAATAGAAATAAAACCTCAAAAAATGAGTCAAAATAAAAAACTAAATACAGTCTGCACACCGGGAAATTCTGACGCATAAAATGTTCTAAAAATGATTAAATTCCCATGTACATTTTTTGCTCCTATAAAACTTTTTTAATGGTACGATTTTGTCCAAATTTAGCATTAAATATCTCTTTAAAAAATTCTTCGATTTGAAAACTATCTTCATCAGCGTGTTTATCAAACATTTCTCTATAATACTACCGATTTTTATGTTTTTGTATGCAACTGGGGGGCTCTGCCCCCTACGAGCTACACTCGTCAACCCCCGTTCAGACACCGCAGACTCTAAAAGTACGCTAATTTGATCGGCTTTAAAAAGATTTCGGAAAATTGAATTATAATTTAAAAAACAGTGGCGATCTCCCTATAAACGGATTTCTATTAATTTCTCTTTGATTGGGGAATTTTAAGGCCAAATCCGCTGCGGTACTACTTGATTATCCCGTCGACCAATTTTGCCAAATTATATAAGTCGCCAAACTACTCACCAAATTATAGAAATGGACATAATTTTTATTTTAAATAACGAAAGAACAAATAAGTTAGTGCAACCTTAATAAAAATACAAACAAAACGTCGAAATAAAAATAACTTGATGACGTAGACACGTGTAACTTGCTTAAAGTCAAGTTAATGTGACATTTGCGATCAACCATTATTGGCATTTAATCTTATAGTTTGGCGAATGATAGATTTTTGGTCGACGGGATAACTAAGTAGTACCAAAGATACAATCGCTGTTTTCGTCTTTTTTATTAAGTAACACAAGTTAAACATTTCAAAATAAGCTAATATAAAAGGAATTAAGTAAACAGAGTCTTTTTCTCCCGGTATTTTTTAGCAAAGCGAAAAGAAAGTTCTTTTAAATAAGACATTTTAAATTAATCGTTTTTAATCTGATGTAATTTTGACCAAACTATTCTTTCTCTTTTTAATATTCAAGTGAAAATACTTTTGTTAGAAATTAAATATTATTTGCGATTTCCTAACAAAAATAGTTGAAAAGTATCCTCTCAAAATATCAAATAAATGTCTAGCGCAATTTCTAAATTTAAACTATTTTGCAATATTATTTTGTGTTTATTTTATGTAATAACTGTAATGTGACGTAAATATGACGTAATTTCTCCTATTTAAGACTTCTAACGCATGTTACTGATTTTATTATTTTACAATTTCCTCTCTCTCTTAAAATTCACGGGTAAATATAGTTTTTATGACGTAATTTTTAATAAGTTCTTGCTTTTTGTACATAATTATTTAATTCTAATTCCAAATGTTTTTTTCTGTTTATAATAGTCACGTGTAAATAAATTTTTAATTTATTTACATGTATAAATATGTTTTTTTTTTATTTGAAGAAAACATTACTGTTTGCGCTGTTTATACAGTTGGCAACAGTGTAAATTAATATCACTTTCTAAAATTTGTAAAAAATATCTCTAGAAATGCTGAAAAATTGAATTTAAAATAGAAATAAAACCTCAAAAAATGAGTCAAATTAAAAAAAAGAAATACAATCTGCACACCGGGAGCTTCAAGCGTATAAAATGATCTAAAAATGATTAAAATCCCATGAATAGTTTTTGCTCCTAAAAAACGTTTTTAGTGGAACGATTTTGTCCAACTTTAGCATTAAACATCGCTTTAAAAAATTCTTCGATTTGAAAACTGTCTGCATCAGCGTATTTATCACACATTTCTGTATAATACTACCGATTTCCATATTTTTGTATGCATTATTTTTCTTAATATTAACGAAGAAAGACCTCCGGTCACAAAAAATTCAAATCCGGCGGCGGTGACAGCGGTAGTTACTTTTTTTTAGAATAGAGAGAAGGGAGATATTTTGCTTAATATTAACGAAGAAAGAAGACCTCCGGTCACAAAAAATTCAAAACTGGCGGCGGTGACAGCGCTAGTTACTTTTTTTTTTAGAATAGAGAGATGACTCCCTAAAATTCAAATATTTGATTTTATAATTTCCCCTGTTTTTTATTTTTTTCTAAAAATGATAGTAATCTATAATAATTATTATTTTCCTATTTCCTTGTACACTTCATTTTCAGTACCTCTAATGTTTACGATTATCCAAAGTTGTCCGCAATTAATTTTATATACCTAAATTTTACATCAGAAGTCTGGTGCAAAAAATAATTAAATGTTTTAAAAAGTTATCCTAATTTCAGAAGAATTTGGTTTTTTGAAAAAGTTTTGGTTAATTTTCTTAATATTTTGAAGCCAGTAAATATTACTTTTAAAATTTTTTACTGTACATTTTACGGTCAGAATTCTCAATATTTCAAGAAATTAATAATTTAAATGTAATTAAATGCAGAAATTTACTTCTAATCTTTGTTTTCCGTGTTATAGTAGCGTGTTATTTAACACTTTGCACCCCACTTTATTTTGAGTATGGCTACCAGCAACTTCGCGTCATTACACAAATATTTTATTCGGTCGGCACCACTTATTTAAAAGAAGTTTCCTTCGAGTACACAATTTCAAAAATGCTCTAATTAAATACGGCAAATTTTATTTTCGATTATTACTGGTGCCAAAAACAAATTTTGGAAAGAAAGATGATGTCGTCGCAGCGGCGACAAGGACGGAGTTTTTAAGTGATCATACCATGTCGCCGCAGCGGCGACAACGGAGTTTTTAACTTACCATACAATGTCCCCGCAACGGCGACAACGGAGTTCAAAGGGTTAATTTATTTTTAGTTGCTTATGTTTAAAGCATTGTATTTGTTTATTTTATCTCCAAAGCCGTCGGTTTTCTGTTTGCAGTATAAAGTACCGCAACGTGAATAGAATCGCACATATCCAGATGAAGGAGAATTCGATTCTCCGATCGGCAAGTATTTACTATCTTTCCCAGTTGTTGTCAGATAGTCAAAAGTCAATTTCCCCAAAATTTCTGAAATTTTCCCCAAATCAGTCTTTTTTTCCCACAAAAGTCCCTAACTCAGTTTTTACTCAAAAGGAGAATTTTTAAATTTTCAATTTACCACTATAAAAAATATTGAAGTCATTTAAGATCATATTTTTTCCCCAAATCAAGCCTTTTTTTGAAAAAATTCCAAATTTACAAAAAACAAACTTTTAAAAATGGGTTGAATGCACATTCTGTAGCTACATTGAGATATACTTTGCAGTGACAAGTTATTTTACGTTTTATAATAAAACACTCATACTACAATATATATTAAAACACACATACACACATAAATAACGCCTGTATTCAACAGTTAAAGGTATATATAAATATTTTACAGACATACATACAATAAATACAATAAACCCAACTGGAGTGAAAAATTAGTCGGAGCCAGGAATCGAACCCGGGACCACTGCATTCCAGGCAGTCGCTCTAACCACTGAGCTATGTGTGTATGTGTGTTTTAATATATATTGTAGTATGAGTGTTTTATTATAATTATCGTAGATCGATGTAATAGTAAAATCTATTCATCGTTGTCCTGTCATCCTTGGCTTTCGTATAGATGGCTGGTGACTTCCTCAACATGGTTTATTAGTGAGAAATTGCAGACTCAGGCATTGGCCGGAGTAGCTCAGTGGTTAGAGCGACTGCCTGGAATGCAGTGGTCCCGGGTTCGATTCCTGGCTCTGGCTAATTTTTCACTCCAGTTGGGTTTATTGTATTTATTGTATGTATGTCTGTAAAATATTTATATATTTTTTACGTTTGTTTTTAAAAGTATTGTCTAACAATGTTCGACTATTGTTAGATTAGCTCCATAGCTTTAGACAATCTCTTATCATTTGGGATTTGAATGAATCCGAGATGGTACACTGTTTTAATTTTTTTGTCATCCCTATACTAAAATACATAATCATAATGCAAAGTATTTTCACTGTATCAATCGATGTGCTTTTGTATATCAGGACAAAAATATCGGCTTTCCACATATTTAAATTACATTTTTTTTAAGTACGGCGAAAGAATTTTTTGTATAAGTCCTGCAGATTTAGTCACGTGCAGGTTTAAGCTGCTTAAGACTTTAATGTAGTAACAACGAACACAACCACATCCAAAAGAATAATGATTGATATTTCCGATTTCTGGATTGTATTTTCGTTTTTCAGATCAAAATTGAGTTCGAGACAGATCCAGTTTTCCTACAGGACTAAAAGAAATCTTTACGGAAAACAGTTAAAAAAAATCCCCAAGTTTTTCCCCAAAATATTTGTAGTCCCCAAAAATTTCCCCACGAACTACTTGTCCCCAAAAAATTCCCCTAGACGTTCAAAATTCCCCAAATTGGGGACAAAATCTCCAATCTGGCAATACTGATCTTTCCATCCATCGAATCGAATCGACCTTAGAAAGGAGGCAGACGGTAGTTGTCGGGAAGCTCGGCTCTCCAACAACCAATCACAGTGAACCATTGAAGGAGACTCTTCCCACAGATCGCCAACGCGCCAAGAGCAATTTCGAGCATCCCGACGCGAGCGGAGCGAGCTCCCCGACTCATGAATGCAAGCAGCTCCGTCTCGTTGGCGTCCCCGTTCTCGCAAACATTCACGTTAATGGATTAGATTCATGTATAGTAAGAAATTATTAATATTTTTTATAAAATTTTAAAATTTAATATCAAAGTTACTAAAGACACATTCGTATACGAAGTTCTTAAGAAGTGACTATTAATCGCAATAAATGTGACGATACACGTGGTCTGACTTTAAGCGAGGTGGAATCGGACAAAAATCTACAATCTGTTATTAAAGAAGTAACAAATCCTCTTTAATTGAATGTGTATTGCTTTTGATATATGTTATAATTCGTATCATATACACTAGCAATATTTTTTTCGATTTGCTCAACGTGATGACGGCTGCACAACATGACATTCTAGGAAACGTGGTAGACGAATTGCTGAATTCCATTCAAGATCGTATAGCTTGATGTAATTGTTTTGCTTGTTAAAATTGAATTATATTTAATTAAGGTAAGTATTTCACCTTTTATCCGTAATTTTGGAAAATATTTATTAGTGTGAAATTTGTTTTGCATTTCCTTTTATGTTGAAAACTTTCATTTGCATAATGTTGAGAGTAAGAATGCTTATTTCATTTTAAAAACAAATTTAGAAATTTTATCCAATAATGTATTCAATTATATAATTAAATATGTAAATTCTGAGCGTTGACCATATCCGTCTTTTTGGTTGAATAAATCCATTCGTAAAAAATGTTACAACACAACTAAAATTTAAGTAATGCAGGGGTCTGTCCAGACTTTTCTCACAGGGTCCTATTTTTGTGAAATTGTGAAGTTTTTCTTATGTTTGTGAAAATTCTAGTCATAATTTTGTGAATTTTAAATTATCGATGCCTTCATGTCCTATCCTCCATGTATAAAAAGCTAAGTAATATGCTCTTTGGTGAGTTCAACTGCTTACTTACAGGCCAGATTTTATTTTTAAATGACTAAATTTGTGAAAAGTTCAATTTGAAAGTGAAAAAATTGTGTGAAAGGTCTATTTAAGAGATAAATAATTTTGTGAAGGGTCCTGTTTTAGGATAAAATGTTTTGTGAAGGGTCCTGTTTGGGGATAAATAATTTTGTGAAGGGTCCTGTTTTAAGATAAATTATTTACTGAAGGGTCCTTTAAAGGACCTAAAATTTTCCTAAACATTTCCCTGTAATGTCATGTAAAAAAAATTAACTTGCGAAATATTGACTGAAAAAAACATCAAACTAAACGTAATCCTTATGCTGAGCTGAAAAAAATGTCAATGCTGAGCGATATTCCTCTCGCTTTTTTTAAAGACAGTTGCATGTGTGATATGTCAAAAAATAATGAAATAATCATGTTTTAATAAAACATTTTAATATAATATATTTATATGTTATAAAAATTCAAATCCAAAATGATTGCAAAAAGAAATCCATTGAATTTTCTTCCATGCATTATAAGTAACTTTTCCATTAAGTTCCAAAATAATTCTGTGATTTTAGAAAAAAAAAATTAGTCGATTGCATTATTTATTAATGAATTTCAAATGCACAGCATAAATGTATCATGTTGCTATTTTATGCTTTTCTTCATTTCCCATATTGACAGGTATGAAATTTTCACCTTTTTTAAGGGGATTAAATAAAATTTCAATGTACAAATTCTGTTCTTTAAGTTTCTTTGTAATGTAACATAAAACAGTAATAATATTAACTTATAAATTTATTTTAAAATGCATAACAATAATGACTGTACTGTACATGTAGACCTTTTTTCCCAGTGTTTCTAATTTCACAAAATACAAAATCAAAGGGGCTGAAGAATATAATAAAGAATAAAATTAATAGCATGGGTCTGTCCAGCTTTTTTTTACAGGGTCCTGTTTTTGTGAAATTGCGAACAAATGAATTGTGTCTAGTCATAATTCTGTGAATTTGAAATGATCGTTACATTCAGGTTCTTGTTTATACATTTTTAAGAAGATATATGTAAGTAAAATATACATGTTTTCTTTATATATTTAAAAGTGACAGGTCAGATTTTACTTTTAAATGATTAAATTTGTGGAATGTTCAGTTTAGAGATTTTAAAAAAATTATAAAAGGCCTATTTTTAAGACAAATTTGTGAAGGGTCTTTTTTAATGGTGAAAAGTTTTATGAAGGGGTCCTGTTTTGAGGTGAAAAATCTTGTGACATGTGAAGGGTCCTTTAAAGAACCAATTTTCTTCCTAAAGAGATCCCTGAATAGAATAGTCTAATATTTTTTTTTTAAAGTAAAAAAAAAAAAAACTGAAATGTACATATTCTTGTGGTCATACAGGATGCAAATTTTGTGTTTTCTGGCAACAATGCTGTTGGCTTCATTTTGATTAGCTTTAAAACTCTATCATATATAAATAGAAGTGATTGTGAATAAAAATAATGGCTTTGGTGTCCTTAATTTCACATGCATAGTTATTTTTCATATTGTGTGCCTAAAGCAATTATTTTTGTTGATATTTTCGCATGCTTATGTGCAAAATTGCTGCATTTTAGCCAGCCTAAAAAAAAAAATAGCCAATTTTTTTTTTTTTTTATAATTTAATTAAAGCCTGCTTCTATATATATCTATAGAAGGTAATTTACAGCCATTTAAAACAGGGTTGGCAAGTTTTTGACATGCGACTGATTTTAACCATGGTTTAAACCGTCGTATCAAAAGCCTTTAATGCCAAAAAGTGTTAAAAACCTAGATTTAATAAAATAATATCAAAGAATTATTTAGCAGAGTTAGACTTTAATCAATAAATTCTAAATAAAACTGCATAAATACATTAAAAGTGTGGGGGTATAAACTGCACAGATATATTCTTGAAACATATTTGCATAGAATATGGTAAACTGCAAATAGTTTGAGTTGCATGATTTTTTTTATTATTTGAATAATGCATGCTTTTAAAATGAAGAGTTAATAAATCCTTAATTATTTGTAATCATTAAAATTATGTAGGATTAATCTAAATTTTGCAGAAACTAATCTATCAAAATTCGTATCTAATGAGCATATTTACCTTCCTTAAGATCGAACAAATTCGAAGATATTTCACTTCTAGTACAAAACCAGTTTTCTTGCACCCTATTATTTTTTTTAAGGAAAAGGTTTCTTAAGCAGCTACTTTACTAATGTGAAAACACCCACCCGCCAATGTTAATCCTATAGAGGAGAATTTTGTTTGAAATTTCATCCATTTAAATGATTTTTCTTAAAGTAAAAATGAAAAACCTGCTCAATAACGTTAATTCTATAGGAGTTTTTTTTTTTTTTTTTTTTTTAATATTTAGTTTGCATTTCAATATTTAAATGTTTTTTGCACTGGATAACTAATATCGATCTACAAAGACCGGTTTTTACTTTATTGATTTTGCTTGTAATTTTTTTTTATTATTATTAGGATACTTTCACTTTTGAAACAGGTTTTGAATTAAGTTAAATAACTATTTTTTTCCTACTGGTATGGTAAACTATAGATAATATGCACGTTTGTCAACAAACTGGCTTGTTGTATGATAACTCAACTTAATGTTGGTGAAAATTCTAACTAAATTGCTTGAAATTATGCTAAAATGGTCGAAATTTTCATGTAGTTATAATATATTGTATTATATGTAGGAAATAATACTTAATAAATACTAACTCTGCAAGAATTGTTACTTTCTGGCTACTCCAAGTTGAGAAGTATGTCTTTCTTTTGGGTGAGTTATGTCACATTCACATTATCTATTCATTTGTCCTAATTTTAGGAGATATTCCGTAAATAAGATAATTTTATAAGTAAGATGTGATTGTCAGTCACTAACAAAAAATTAATTTTTGGATAAAAGCTTTAAAGTATCACATTTTAATCATTGTATCCCAACATTTAATTATTTTCTCTTTTATAAAATAAATGTTACTTTAATTTTTCTGTGTTCGTACTAAATGGAAAAATAATTAATGCTGCAGAGAAAGTATTTATTAAAAGCTATATATATATGTTTAAAAATAAGGTATTCAACCATCCAAGTATGGAAAAAAAAAAAGCACACTAGAAATCCACATAACTTGGAGAGTTAGTCATAAACAAAGAAAACAAATATAATTTCATATTTGATTACAATTTAATGTACACTAAAACTACATTGCACTATCAGTAAACAAAAGCAATGCTATATTAACAGCATTTTTTCTGTTTTGTTCTGAGTTTACTTACATATTTGTGTTTTTGAAGGTTTAAACCAGTTAAAACTAAAGCACTTGTTAAACCTATGCCACATCAAAAACCCAACCCTGGTTTAAAATGAACTCTTATAAAACTGCTCCTTCTGGCTGCTAATGAAATTTCCCAGTTTTGCCCTATCTGAAGTAATTCTTAAGAACATCCATATTTGGTTAGTAATCAGTATTCTAATGACTTATAAAAATAATGTATCTGAAAAATATTTTCTGTTACTAAGCGATAAGTCCGTATGAAGAGATTAAATCATAGAATGGCCAATGTTGAAAGATCAATTAAGAATATTCAAGGGTATCTTAATACACGTGAGTGTATATAAAAAAAAATAACTACATAAGTTTTTTCATAATACTGTTTTTAATATTGGTTTTATTAAATGGTTTTAAATGTTTGTGAGGAAAAAGTGACTTAGTTAGTAACCTAAAAGTGTTTAAGGACAGCATAAAGCAATTGGTATGCCTTTTTAAAATTTAACTGACATATTTGCAATTCTGACTAAAAATCGCTAGCAAAACGACACTAAAATTTCAAAAAGCTAGGATGCAGCCTTAATTGTAATCCCTCAACATTTGAACATTCTTCTTGAGATGGCATGGCAATACGAATACAGCCAAATAATTTGGCTTGTAAAGGCTATGGCGCACATGCGATTTACCCTGTGGTAGGAAACCAGTGTTTGTTTATGCTTTTAAACAGCTTGCTGCTCAGCTTACCTACTGTTGAATTTTTTCCCCAAAAAAACATTGATCTGAGTATAAAATATTAATGTCTAATCATGTTGTTTCTTAAAGTTATACATTCAGACTTGCCAAGTCTCCTGATTTTGGCAGGAGACTCTTGATTTTTGCTTATTTTTACATACTCCTGATTTTTGACATATTTCTCCTGATTTTCTAACACATTTTTTCTCATTGTTATTTTATATCTAAATATGCTAGAAAAATCTTGGATGTTTATTTCTTCTCTCTGTTTGATTAGTGCTATTTGATATGACACAAATTCAGATAAAATATATAGGATGCCTCTTTAAAACTTTGACTTACTATGGGCAAAATTTCAGTTTTCCTTCTTAAATGCAAAAATCTGGTACCATTAATTTTATTTTCTATAATGAATAAATTGTAACGTTATGTTGCACACTGTAAATTAGTCTCCTTTTTTAATGGAATCACCATGCATAATTTTATTTTTGTTAATAATTTCTTTATTAAGAATTATCATTTGTAACTTTTCTAATTTTTCAGAGGCAAAATTTGTATGAGAAGACAAAATCCATTCCTTGTATTTATAATGATGAATTTTAAATTGTTTTAACACTTTTATCTCATTTGCTTAGTTAAAAGTACCTTGAGCCCCTTAATTAAAAGCATTTTTAATTTATTAAGTACATATAATTGCAATATTATTTCAAATAAATTATTTTTTTTTAATGTTTATTGTTTAAAAAAAAAAAAAAACCTGATTTTTCCTTTGGAACTTGGCATGTCTGTACATTCGAAAATTAGTTTTTTTTCCCTTTATTTTATTTTCTGCTCAGATTTCTTGTTTTCATTTTAACGTATATACAGTGAAACCTCCCTGTGTGACCACCTCCCATAGGCTCAATATTAATTTTACCTCCATTCAGAGACCATCCCAGTTGAACTCCCTCCATGAGCGACCCATTTCTTTGAAGAAAAATTAAGCAAATTCCATTTTTTCCAGGTCGCTTGAAGATTTTATCAGAAAAATAATTCCGGAGAGTGCATTTTTCATCAAATTTCTAAACTAAGTTTAGATTTTTTTAAAATTCCGGTAACTTTTAAGTGTTTAAACGCCCTTTGTGCCTTTTTAGGCAATGAATTTAACTCTGATGACAAATTAAGAATGACAGTCAATAAACTCCATTGCTTTATTATGTCAGGAAACTCTCAAATTAATGAAATCGTCATTATTTGTTTCCGTCCAAAAAAAAATTTGCATTTATTTACTGAACTTTGAAAAGACTTGGAAATAAAAATTATAAAAGATAAAACAGTAAAATCATAGCAAACGTCACTGTATTCATTTTTTAAACTCTGCAGTAATTAACTTATGTAATTAATTTTTGTTTTGATACTTAAATTTTTATATTTTTTCCTAATATGAAAAATAAATTTTAGTAACTTTAATTGGAACGGAAAGTGGTCGCTTTAGGGATGTCTAACTGTATATTAAATGAAAATAGTTTGCAGGATTAATTGTATGGTATGCGAGTGTCAAAGCATTTGACATATTTTTAATAAACTCTGATATTCTTTATCTGTGTTCCTAAAATGTCAACTTTTTTTCAGTGACGATTGCTGCTCATGCCATTATCATCACACACAACTCATATCATACCATTCACAATATTTTCTCAATTACACCTAATTTTGTTTATTGTTGTCTGTGGAAATGAAAAAAGAGAGAATTTATTGCTGGGTGTTGAATGTTGAAAAATTGATAATCCAATCAACATTCTATTTCAGCATTAATTCAAGAGGTATAATTTTTTATTATTATATTGTTGACACATGTGTCATTTCAGAACTTTCTTGGGAGGGGAGGGGAGTTGATCTTGTGCACATCTGTTAAGCAATTGGAGTTTTTTATTCTCACAAATATTTTTTTAATTATACTGAGTACTTATTCTTTATTTACATTCATTCTCACTTTGAGAATGTTGAAATAGCAAGGTTATACTAAATATTATGGATAACTGTTAATTTCTCTAATTGGTTATTTGTTTAATGATAACACTAACATTTCTATAAAGATACTGATTATTTTTCCCAAGTCTGACCAGCTGTTTTAGATTTTGTAAGATTAAGGAGTGCTGTACAGTGATCAATGTATTTTAGATGCATCGAGTTTCTGAGGTGGCCAGCTGCTTCCCCCAAATGGTATCCCTGACTGTTGATTAAATATAAGTTTTTGGTTTGTTTTATAAATTATATCTTGTATCTTTTTTTGAGAGTGGCTTCATTTGCAATAACATGCTTTCCCTTGATTATGATTTATGTTCAGTTGTTTGATTTGTGTTCAGTTTGTAAAAGAATGAATATTAACTGTGAGTTATTCCTACAAATTTTGTATATAATTATTTTTTATTTTATATTAAAGAATAATAAACAATTATTCTGATTTAAAAATTTATGTTCGCTTAATATAGGAAATTTCATGTCATGAAATTAACCCTCCGTCGATCACTATAGGCCTGACAGGCACAGCACAATTATTTCTGTTCACCACTAGAGCATGCAGGGATATTTTGAGTGTAATAAGCGAGTTTTTCATTCAAATTTGAAATATTCTCTTTGTACATCCTAATGAAGGTCATAGATCACTTTAAGAGTGTTAGAATTGTGTCAATTAATTGCTAAAGACTATTTTCTAACAGGCGCCTCTCATGCTTATTGCACCCAAACTCGGGTATCCCAGAGTTGAAACCAGAGGATAGTTAAGGGAGTGTTACAAATTGTTTTGTAATTTTATATAATAATGGAAATTTTCTGTTGACAGTGTTAGGAAAAAAAGCATGCATAAAAGTTGGCAACTATCATTATTATGACATTTATTGGTTCTAAATATTAAAAATTAAGATCCTCCTGTATGTTTTTTTAATAAAAATTTCATCTTACTTTTTAAAAATAACTTATAAGGGTTTTTAGTACAGTAAAAGTGAAGAAGTGGGACATTCCTGATGAATTTTTAAAAAAAAACAGTTAATAGTAAAAAAAATCATTGTTTCACCTAATTCCATTCAAACAGTTCTGAAATTATGAATATTTAATTTTTGTTCAGAGCATTTTATTTATTTAATGCCTTAACAGAATATCAATTGCTTTTATTTTTTAATGTATGTGTTTATATCTCAATCTATAAGTTATATTCGGAACTGACTATATGTACTCAAGTAGGGTTAGAAATTAGCGGTTGTTAGTCATCAAGTGCAACTAAATTATTGGATTTCATGACCACATAATTATGTCTAGTCGTTAAATTTGACGCTTAGCTTTCTTTCACTTTAATTTGTGTTTACATGCGCTATCATTCATACCTTAGCAAAAGTATTTTTCCCTGCCACCAGGAGCACCTATTTTTAATAAGATACTGTATCAAGAATGTTTTAAAAGTTTAGTGCTACCCTCTTTAAGTGATTTAAGTACATTAACACTAAGAGAAAATGGATCAGAGAATTTTTACCCCCCCCCCCCCCCAAAGTGGAAGACAATTTGATGTTTTTGTGTTTAAAGATAGTCTTAAACTGGGTATTCAGAAGGATGAATATAGTACTCTTTCAATTCTTTGCCTAATGCCAGTAGAAGCTTATTTTTTGGACCTTTAATATGTGTTATTTTTTAGAATTCTGTATTGCTTTTATGCTGATATGTTAAAAATAGATTTTCATGTGGGTTTCTGATTAAAAAAAAATTCTTAGTGTAGTTTATTTCATATTTCTATTCCTGATTCTCATAAAAAATTGAAGTCTTGGCTGTGCACTACAGGCGCACATATGTTCAAAAATCTTGTACTCTCTGGATTTTGTTCTGCAGGCATTTATAAACTGGGTAGTTTCAAATTAACCCAGTGTTTGGCTATCTCACAGCCTTAGCAGTCAGCAGCATAGACACAGGATTTGTTCATCTAGCCAGTTAGATCTTCCAAAAACCTTTTTATTAATCCTCTATAGTACTGGCAAATTCTGATACATGGTTTTCTTCTTACCTCCATAGAATAATATTAGTATACAGTAGACTCCCTAAAATCTACATATCATCGCAGATGTAAACCATGAAATTTAAGTTCAGATGTAGTGACAAAATTTCAGAATTTTTTAGTTTTATATCATTTCATATGTATTTTAATGTGTGTTTTGGATAATATGACTGAACTAGTGGTTTTTAATTAAGGAAGTATAAATTTTGGAAAAAATCAAGCTGATATCACTGCTAATCACAATCTTTTTACCAGAATATATTTATGTATTAATCAGTTTTTTTTTTTTTGTTACTAACCCTTTCGGGACGGGTGGTGCATATATGCATGATCAAAGGATGCATGCAGAATTTGTTTTTGGCACCATTAATAAATAAATGTATTATTTATCATTTTTAAGTATTTTCTGGTATTTTACAAGTAAAGGGAACTGTTTAAAAAAAAAGTGGTGCTATTCAAATAAAATTGGTTTAAGGGATGCCGTCTCGAAACGGTTAAGACTTTCTAAACCTGAAATAAAACTTCCTTTCTTTATGATTTTGATGTGAATATGGTACCTTTATGAGGAAAGTTTCACTGAATAATTCAAGAAAAATGTATCTCGTTATATTTAGTTATACATTATTTACTTACTAGTAACTTTTAATAATTTAATGCTTTTGAATTATTTTATTTTTTATCATTTTAGTTTATTACTTTATGTAATTATTTTAATATTTTGCTGCATTGCAAGCATTCATTATAGTTTTGATTGCATTGTTATATCAGATATGCCAGTCAATACTATAACATGACATTTCCACTTGGCATGATGTAAACTGAGAGTATTAACACTTATCTGTATTCTGTCTCATATCAACAAAATTTTTATCAGGAAGTAGGAAAATGCAAGGGCTTGTGGGGCCTAAGCACTTCCCATTCAAATCAAAATACTTTTTTAAAATCATATCAACTTTTTCAAAAACTAAATTTATATCTTCTGTGTTTGATAATTTATCTATAGAAAGAAAACCCTAGTACATAAATAAGTAATAAATATTGATTAAATTACTAAATATAAATCAGATCATAGGCTTAAATGACATCATCTCTTCAAGTATTATTTATTTTAAATTTTATTTAATGCTAAAAGCTTTTAACCGAGGAGGGTTTTTTTTTTCATGACAGTATTATTTTTAATTTGACACGCCTTATATTTTATTTATGCTAAAATCTAGACAGCTTCAATAACAAAAAAATGGAAAAGTTACCTCTTATTATAATTATGTATGTTTGCATAAAATTTGGGCACCCTTCAATAATTAGAGCTAAAGTTATAGCCATTTTAATGTGTCCAAGAGCTTCTATTTATATTACCCTTTTTGGGGTGGTGGTGGGGTAGAGGGTTTTAACAAATAAATCCCCTTGCTTATGTTTTTTTTTTATTAAAAAAAAATGCACACCTACATGAATTATAGTGAAGTTTTAGTCCTTTGAATGTGTTGTGTCTAGTGATGTGGAGAAAGATAAATACCAAGTGCATAAGTATTTATTTTTTGGTTATATACCCAGTTATTAACTGAATCCAGGGATAAATATCCAAAACTTGGGTATTTTCATATTTTGTTGTAAAATATCATAATCTGGAAATCAGGGTTGGGTTTCTTCCTGAAGAAACCAGTTTCTCCCAGGACAGTGGAGGCCCCACCAGTGGCTGAGAGGTTCTGCTCTCGAAACTGGTAGACGGGAAGTGCTGGGTTCAATCCCAATCGCGCCCGTCGGCCTAATCGTTCGAAGTTTTCGTGGTTTTCTTCGAATCATGGATTTCCATGCGTTAATACGGGTTAGGTTCCCTTAGAAAGACCCCCACGAAGGGCACTCCCCCTCGGGCCTATATCCCTAGTGTAGATAATCGGCCATCACAAAATCAACCAACCAACCAACCCAGGACAGTGGAAGAAACTGGAAGAAATGGAAGAAACCAACAGAAAACAAAATATATGCTCAAAATTAATGTATATTAACCATGTAAAAGAATTAAACTCAAAGTATGATTATATGAACCCTAAATTGGAAGATTTAATTAGCATTAAAAGTATTATTTTTGGAAAAATAAGTCATTTTTTTAATAACATACTTCAGGTTCAGCAAACATTTACACGTGATGGATTTTACAACTTTAGAGGTAGAGGGATTTTTTTCTTTTTTTAATTATGCCATTTATGCAAAAAGAAAAAAAAATTACCTACAAAATGTTTGTTTTTCATATAAAAATACATCATTTTTTTTATAAAAATGCATTATTTTAAACTGCACAATACAGAAAATAAACAATTATTTATACTAGCATCTAGCATGCATATCTCAATGCTGATTTTAAAAGACTAATTAAAATTAAATAAAAAGTTCTTAAAATGTCTATGGGTATGCCGAAATGCTTTTAAACTCTCCTGAAGTTTTCTGTAGGACTTGAAAGAATTTTTTTCATCTTTTGCATTCATCCATTCTAAGTTGAGAAACTGATTGCAGCATCCTACTGCTAAAAGACTTTTTTGTTATACTATGCTGCATTGTAGTAAGAAAAGTGAGGATTTTAATGAATTTTTTTTAAATACAGTAATTATTGTATTATATTACTTACCTTAATAAAATTGATGTAAATTAAAAGCACTGTCTTTTATTTAAACGAGTTTCATTCTACCACTGGTGAATGATCTGCGTACTATTTACTACTAGTTTCATAAGTTTAATATAAAAAAATGCTTGTTAAATTGAAATGGATGATATTTGATTTTGTGCATTTTGGATAACTTTTCTTTTCTTCAGATCTGACAGGTATCGTGGCTAAAAAACTGATGTAATTATTAATTTAGCGTATATAATTAATTAAATTTATATAGGTCTGATGGAATTAATTTACTTAAGGTTGTAGGAAGAAGACATTTATTGTATCTTACAAATTTGAAAGTTATATGGTAAATTCTTAAAGAATAAGTTTCTTCCACTTGGAAGAAACCTATTTCTTCCGTCTGGCTTTTTCCGCGGTTTTTTCCACTGTGGAAGAAACTTGCCAACCCTGCTGGAAATCATAGGATAGAATGTTTCAAATAGGATCGCAGCTTTGAGTTTAGTTAGAGAAAAATGCCTACATGTTGTTCGATTGTGTAGCCGTGCAAACCTTTTCTATTTACTATGTTCTGATAATGCTAGTAAATTTAGAATTATTATTTTTAAAACAAATGTAATTCTTGTACTGAGGACCATCAAACAAAGTAACCATTTGTATGCAATATTCAGTTGAATTCAAAATGAAAAATGATTCCTTGAAATTACCAAGAAAACTAAATTGAGAAGTTATTTGCATTTTCTTTTAAACATTTAACACCCAAGTGATTTTAAAGTTTGTTTTTAGTGCATAAAAAAGGGGCTATAATTTTGTCTCATAATACCAAATAAATACACTTCTTTAAATACAGGAGCAGGAGAAAGTTTTCTTTCTAATCTCATAGTGGTAATGTACGATTCAGGTAGGATGTGCATCATGTTAATTGTAGCCCTTTATAAGGGGAAACAGGGATTTACTTGAGGAAAAAAAATGGTAGTAGACTGGGAGGCAGCTACACAGACCATCACCTCATCGAGTTCACAGCTGAAATTCTAGAATTAGACAGAACTCGATTAGCATATTAAAATGCATCTGATCTGCCAAGTGGTGAAGATGCTTAGTGGTTGATCGGCAGGTTTATCATTGTGTTTTCCTGCACTGAAAGGTATGAAAACATGGAGGACTGGGAGCAGAAAAACACATTGGTAAACCTACCAGTCATCCAAGGTATGACTTTGCAGACCAGCTGCATTTCAATATCCAAATGGAGTTTTAGGTAACCCTGGAATTTCAGCCATCAACTCTATTAGGTGATAGTTTGTGCAGCTGCCTTCCGGTCAATGGTGTTCATGTTCCAATAGTGGATGAAAAAGTAAGACTATACCAGCATCCAGTCATAATGAGAAATGTGTTGTGATACATTAGCATGCACAAAAGAACCAATAACATGCATTAAACCCTTTAGAAAGCAATATTAAAAATACACTTTGATGACAATCTATTATCCAAGAGAACTGTCAAATTATGACAGTTAGTAAAGAAGCTTAGCAGCTAAAGCAAAATGTTTTGGATTTGTATTGGAAAAAAAAAATTCTATTTTTAAACCAGTTGTAGAACAAATTCAATTCTTTCAATCAAGTGAACATTGGATTGATTTAGTAGTATATGGAAAACTTAACACCATAATATATTGTCCATGTAACTATTTCAACTATCTTTATTATTGAAAAAAAAATATATAATTAATCCCTTCCATCTTGCAACAGATATTTTAAATCACATAGTGCAAGGAGCTACAGTTGATTCAAAGAAACTTTTTAATGTCCAAATTGTCAGAATGGGAAATAAGTAAATAGCTATTCATATGGAAATTAAGATTTTTCAATTTATATTTGTAAAAAAAAAAAAAAAGAGGTTAAGATCATCTTCAAATTACTCGTTTGAATTTCAATATTTTTAAATGATTATTTTTGCATGCGATAGCTGAAGTTGGTCATCGTTAATAGAGCCTTTTTAAACTTTTTCAACTTTGGTTGCAGATCTTTTTAAAATAAAGGTACTTTCCCTTTGAAACCAGTTCCCAGAGTGAAAGTACATTTTAAAAAATCTGCAACCAAAATCGAAAAAGTAAAAAATGGCCCTATTAGAAGTCGACCTTATCTATCCTATGCAAAAAAATATATTCAAATAAGAAATTTGAAAAGAACCGTACCATAGACTTAACATTAGTTTGTGAGTGTCTTCATATAACTTAAGAGTTCCCTTAAGCTGCCAATGTTTTACCAACTGAGCTATCCTGGACAAATCTAGCGAATACAATTCACTCAGACAACCTTTTGATAATGACATCTGGTTTATTATCTGCAACAGAGAATCATTAGTAATCAGGGCTTAATTTCTAACAAAAAGGTACCGGAGCCCTAATATTCTGCGGTACCGGTACTAACGACTGTGCCGTCCCCCCCCCCTAATTAAAAATTAAAAAAAAAACATTATCATTAAACATAAAAAAATTATTAAAAATAACCAATTAAAAATTATCCTACTGTTACAAAAGAAAATCGAACTGAAAGCAAATTCATTGTTCAGTCTCTTGAGTGGCGTCGCCGACATAAATTTGCAAATTCGGTTTTTTGGAAGCGCTGTTGCACTGGGCTCTGGAGCCCTGTACAGTCAACTGTGAAATCCGCAAACGTCCATTATCTGCACTACACGTTGGAATGTAAACAATGAAAATTGTCATTTAAGACTTAAACTCATAAAGTTGAATTGGTATATATTTTTTTCCAGTTATCAATTTTCCAATGAATAAATATTTAAATATAAATTCGATATAAATATAAATTTCCTTGAGTAACAAAGTTTTATCTCACAGCAAGAAGTAATAAGTGTTCATACACTACAGAAAAAAATTATTGACAACAAACCAAATCTGAAACTTCCGTTGTACTGTGTCAATTTTTAAAATAACGTATAATCAGTAACATTTGTATTGTATATAATTTTTTTTAAATTAACTTAGTTATTGAATATTTTAAACCAGTGTTGCATCATGTTTTTCTTTTCCATTGTAATTGTACAGTTGTTCCTATTTTATACTCAAGACTTTAAAAAATAAAATGTAAACAAAGGGATGATCTATAATCCACAAAACCTTTGGTACCTAAGTTTGTGGATTTCACAGAGTTGACTGTATTTATGAGCTCCGGTGAATTCCAACCAATATTCAAATATTTACTAAAACAGAGAAGTACCGGAGCTGGGCTCCAGCGCAAATTAAGCCCTGTTAGTAACGGAAGTTTATGTAAGTAAACTTCACTAATTCAACGCAATTATTCTAATTTGTAAATAAACTGTAGAAGTTCAACTGACTGAAAAAGTGTCTAGACTGCGATTTGAACCATAGACCTTAGTAGCTGCCAATGCTCTACTGACTGAGCTACCCTGGACAAATCCAGGGGACGCAGTTTGCTCGGACAACTTTTTCATGATGATATTTGGCCTGTTATCTGAATCAGTTCAACAGAATAAATTGCAAATTATGTATGCCCAAGTAAACGTTGGATATATAATTACACTTCATTAATGCAATACAATTACTCTAATTGGTGACAAAATCATGGGAGTTTTTCCAACTGAGGGAAAAAAGTGTCCAGCTCAGAATTTGAACCCAAGACCTTGTATTAAGCTGACAACACTCTACCAACACATCTATCCTGGACAAATCCAGTGAACACAATTTACTCAGACAACCTTGTCAGGTCTCTGACTTTAATGAGACAAATGCCTAATGAGAATTACTTTTAATTAATTTTGCTTTCTTTATTATTCTATTTATTCTGTATATCATTATCTACGTACTTCAGTTATGGACAGTTTTTCATATTTATGTGATTAAGAGTACCACTGTATTCATATCTGTATTGTATGAAAAGCTGTATTGTATTAAAAGAAATACTAGAAGAGGTTTCTTTCTATATCGGAATGTGGATAACAATAGGGAGCCAGATAGTGACAAGCAAGGATGATGAACAAAAGACAACGTCCTGTAATGACCGGTCAGTGAAGAAGCGGGGTCTAAAGGGACATGTTGGTTAAGGGATGTAGTGGAGGTATATACTGTATACCTTAAGTGCTCCATATACCATCTGTTTCTCAAATAAAGCTATAGTATATACTCTAGCCATTAACGTTCATGACTCTAATCTATTCCCTCTGGTTTATTTATGACACTGCGTGGGTTGCCCTTTATTTTACAGGTGGAAACCCTGAAGCCCAACAGAAGTACCAGTAAGGGAATTCGGTTTTCGTAAAGATGAAAATAAGCAGTCGCCACTCGGCGACTAAACGTGAATAACTGGCGATTAAAATATGGAAAGTACCGGCCAAATGCAGGGTTTTTCAAAGGGATTTCGTCACAGATTCGCGAAAAAAACCCTGCGAATTTTGTCAAAAGATCGCGAAAAAAACGCACGTTTCGTCAAAGGATGACGAAAAAACGTAAATTTCGTCGAAGGATCGCGAAAAATCCCAAATATCGTCAATAAGTCGCGAAAAAAAGCTAATTTCGTCAAAGAATCATGAAAAAAAATCGCTAAGAAACCCAAATTTCGTCAGATCGCGGAAAAAACGCAGATATCGTCAATAGATCGTGAAAAAAACGCAAATTTCGTCGAAGAATCACGAAAAACCCCAAATATTGTCAATAGATCGCGAAAAAAGCGAATTTCGTCAAAGAATCGTGAAAAAAAGAGACTCTTGTCAAAAGATCGCGAAAAAAACGCACATTTCGCCAAAGGATCGCAGAAAAACCCGAATTTCGTCAAAAGATAGCTAAGAAACCCAAATTTCGTCAAATGATCGAGAAAAAAACGCAGATATCATGAATGTATCGCAGAAAAAACGCAAATATCGTCAATAAATCGCGAAAAAAAGGCGAATTTCGTCAAAGAATGCCGAAAAAAAACGAGAATTTTGTCAAAAGCGCACATTTCGTCAAAACATCGCAGAAAAACCTGAATTTCGTCAAAGGATGGCTAAAAAACCCAAATATAGTCAAAGAATCGCGAAAAAAACGCAAATATCGTCAAAAAATCGCGAAAAAACGCAAATATCGTCAATGGATCGCGGAAAAACGCAAAATATCGTCAATGGATCGCAGAAAAACGCGAATTTCGTCAATAGATCACAGAAAAAACGTGAATATGGGGAAATAAACGCTAATTTTGTCAAAGAATCGCGTAAAAAAAGAGAATTTCGTCAAAGAATCGCATAAAAAAGAGAATTTCGTCAAAGAATCGTGAAAACGAATGCAAATTTCATCAAAGAATCACGAAAAAAGTGCGAGTTTTGTCAAAAGATCGCAAAAAACGCACATTTTACAAAGGATCGCTTCAGAAACACAAACATCGCCTATAGATCGCGGAAAAACGCGAATTTCGTTAAAGTATCATGAAAAAAACACATAATTAGTACCAGGAGGGACCCCCCCCCCCTTTACATTTCAGAAAATTTGCTGTAAATTTCAAATTTTTTTTTTTTTTAATTTTGAAAAATACCTAAGCATAGTGGTACGTATGTAGTTAGCTATATAAGCATGTTGCATATAACTTTGCTGTTAACTTAATTTAAAATAGATTGGAAATTAGTATCTCAAGTTTATTCAAAACAATATGAATTAAAATATTTTTAGTTATTACATAAATTACTTATTTACTCTAAACTCATATATTTTCAAATAAATATTCAGTGACATAAATGTACTTTACTGACTACTAAAGAAATTATTCTCAGTGGCTGGCTACTAAAAAAAATCAGCCTACCGGCCAGTGGCCACTAAGCAAAATTCCTTATTTTCATCTTTGGGTTAGAGGTGAAACGCATGGTTTGGAGAAATTAACTACTTGTGCTGTGGGCATAGACACATAGAGTATTTTTCTAGTGAAAAGTATGAGAGTTCTGGATAGATCTGTGCAGTTATCGGACTGAATAAGCCTAGTTGAGTAGAGTCAATAGAGATGAGAAGAGTATATACTTTTAATGATATGACCTAGTATGTAGATTAATATCTTAATGTGTAATTTAACATTTGGCAAGATTTACTATATCCATGTCTATAAATGAAATTAGTGTTTTGTTGTAAGTGTAAATAAATTTTTCATTCAGTATTATTTGAAGTATCTTAGTTACTAATTCCCAACCTTCTCACATCGTGTCCGGTATCACTTACCTATAACAGTGGTGGAAACATATCTTGCATCTTTACGTGTGGTGGACTAAAATTTAAATAATAATTATCGTATCGGCAACAAATGACTACAAACGTTTTGAATAAATGCAAGTAATGGAAGTCCAAGTATGCATTGAATAAGTAATTATATATACATCATTAATTCAACACAATTATTCAAGTTTGTAAATAAATCATAGGAGTAGTAATTTTCCTACTGAGGGGGAAAAGTGTCCTGACTGGGATTTGAACCCAGGACTTGTCTTAAACCGACAACGCTCTACCAACTCAGCTATAATAGACAAATCCAGTGAACACAATTCACTCTGATAACCTTTAAAGCCATCTAGTCTGTTATCCGAAACAGTTCAACAGAATAAATCAAAAGTAATGGAACTCGAAGTAAATGTTGTTGGTGTTATTTATGACGGCACGAGGGATATTGGCGCCGAGGGGGAATGCACTCCGTGGGGGGGGGTGTCTTTCTGAGAGTACATAGCCCGTATTTGCGCATGAAAATCCAAGGTTCGAAGAAAACCACGAAAAACTCCGAACGATTAGGCTTACGGGCGTGATTGAGTTCGAACCTAGCATCTCGCGTCTGCCAGCTAAGTAAATGTTGAATGTGTAATAACACTTCATTAACTCTCATTCTACTATATATTTATGCCATATTTACATAAAAGCGAGTTCTAAACTTTCGAAAAGCGAAGTAATTTTATTTAAAAGAGTAATTCATAAAATATTTGAAAGCTTAATTTTTTAGTCGCATTTAAAAGGTTGTCCACAAATGAGTTTAAAAAAGAAATCAGAGTTTAAGAGTTACCTCTTCCTTTTGTCATACCACCACTTTGTATGCATGCGTTTTTGACCAAAATCACCTCAACCAAATCAATTTTATTTCCTGTATGTGGCATTTTATATAGAGACACCTAGCAGTAGGCTGCCGAAATAAGAAAATAGTGAGATACGAGGTATTAGTCCAAGAGCCGACAGCACAAAAACCTATGTTATCAAGCACAAGAAAAAAAAAAACCCTTCATTTTATTGAAGAGTAGAAGTAGGGGAATCTGATCCATGTCAGCCGGAAGTGAAGTGGTGCATAAGCTAAAAATTAATACCACTAGTGGTTGACTCGTAGGTTTATCATTGTGTTTGTCCTACAAACAAAGATATGAAAACATGGAGGACTGGGAGCAGGAAAACACAATGATAAACCTACGAGTCAGCCACTGGTGGTATTAATTTGTGGCTTATGCACCACTTCACTTTCGACAGACATGGATCATTAGATTTCCCTACTTATACTCTCCCATAAAATAAAGGTTTTTTTCTTGTGCTTGATAACATAGGTTTTTGTGCTGCCGGCTCTTGGACTGTATAGTCAGAGACTTTTAAGATACAAAGACCGGCAAACTGTCAGTTTAACTGAGGATTTTTTATCACAGCTGTTGTACGGCAGTATATATGTTTTATATTTTAATTTACCAAAGAAAATGCTTTTATCAGCATATTTGTTTATTGCGGGTCATTAAGTGTTAGTCTACCCTATTTCATTCAGGCTTTAAAAAAAAAATACTTTTATTATTATTTAACTTTATTTCTGGAAATTCAATATTTATAACGCATATTTAGCTATAAAAAATAGCTTCATGTAAAAAAATATGGCATAAACTTGATATATATTCATAAAAATTAATTTTTAAAGCTCATTCCAGCCATAGCACTTAATGGTAAATAACTCACAGCTGATGTACAAACCTCGAATTTCAGATGTTTCAATTTACAAATCAGATGGCTGTCATGATTTCGCATGCTTTTGAATGGAAATTGCCGTTGTATCTTCAAAGTCTTTGGGTATAGTATTTGATTCCTTAGTCGATTGTGGACAAAAACAAATCGCCAAGCTAACGCTTGTAAAATTTCAATCGTATAATCGAACTCATGCAGGCGAGTATTGCCAAGTTCTGAAATAACCTACCAATACTACTAAAGATTGCCTCTGGACTATACCATATAGAGCTGAATCGTCCCATAATTGTCATTTCCTATACAAGGCATAATGGACTTTACCCACGAATGGCAACAACCACACCTCTGCGACTATAGGTACCCACCGAAAAAGACCGTTGTACGAAGGAGAAGCAGTGTTAAAATGTTCTTCATATCTATGGACTTCACCCGAGGCTAATGAGAAAGACAGGCTACCGCGGTGGGTCCGATTCTTCTTTTTTTACAGACCGCTGGAGTCATGTGATGCTCGAATGCACCAATGAAGGTGTGCGAAAATAGCATCACGTGACTCCTGCGGTCCGTAAAATAAGAAGAATCAGACCCACCGCGGTAGCCTGTCTTTTTCGTTAGCCTCGACTTTACCCATGTGATGTCAGCCGCGGGTAAGAAGAAGAAAAACACCAATAGGTGTGAAGAACATTTTAAAACTGCTCCCCCTTCGTCCAATAAACAGTTCTTTTCGGAGGGTATCTACCGGGTCTTTTTCGTAAGGGTTTTCCCCGCAGAGGCGTGGCTGTTGCCTTTCGCGGGTAAAGTCCATAGGCGTGAAGAATATTTTAACACTGCTCTCCCTTCGTCCAATAAACAGTCTTTTATCTACCCGCGGCTGACGTCACATGGGCAAAGTGCAGGCTAACGTGGTGCATCCCACATGTCTTTTTTTACAGACCGCTACGGTGATGTGATGCTCTTTTCGCACACCTTCATTGGTGCATTCGAGCAACACGTGACTCCAGCGGTCTGTAAAAAAAGATACGTGGAATGCACCGCGGTAGCCTGTCTTTCTCATTAGCCTCAGGTAAAGTCCATAGGCGTGAAGAACCTTTTAACACTGCTCCCCCTTCGTCCAATAAATAGACTTTTTCGCAGGTTTTTCCCCTGCAGAGGCGTGGCTATTGCCCTTTGTGGGTAAAGTCCATTTGTTTGGACAAACGCGCATGTCTAAGCAAAATCTTAACATGATATGTCGCCACTCATATAGAAGCACGTTTCTTAGCAAGAGTGGTTAGGTATAAGGAAAGGGCAGCTGACGTCACTGTTGGTCGAATTACTGTTGGTCAGCAAGGAAAACCTGTTCATTCATTATTACGCCTACTATACACATGACCTCCGGGAATTTGATTGGTATTTAACAGATCTATGATATGATTGGCCTACGTCGCCATTCCTGCAATCATCGCTATGATAAAAATGTAGTGGTAGATTGGTTGACGGAAGTGTTTGTAAACGTGCCCTTTCCTTATAAGCCACGGAGTAAAGAGAAAGGATGGTGTTGAGGTGTGGTGTCTGGGGGTGACGCCGGAAATGCAGCTCTAAAATTCATATTCATTACATCCAGCCCAACACACAATAACTTGCTTTCAAATTCAAACCTACATTTATTTGCTTTTGCTTTTACCATTAGGAATTGTTATTCCTTATTCGCGTGTTGACCATAGA
This sequence comes from Maratus speciosus, assembly GCA_963932465.1. Classification (NCBI taxonomy): domain Eukaryota; kingdom Metazoa; phylum Arthropoda; class Arachnida; order Araneae; family Salticidae; genus Maratus; species Maratus speciosus. Next base: position 9,571,263 of record OZ010793.1, on the reverse strand, counting down.
TATGATTAAAATTTAATTTTAAAATGACTAATATATCATTTCACAAGTAAGAATTAGGTATGATTAAAATTTGGGTTTAAAATGACTAATATATCATTTCACAAGTAAGAATTATTTGATTATTTTATCATATGTATTTTAGCATCAGTATCAGAAGCGTAAGTTCGAAAGGAACAAAATTCTTTTGTTGGACGTTTGTTATTGCCCAAAAATCGCTGTTACCATTCTTCTTTTTTGTTTAAAGGATTAAACTTAAACATAAACAGCTCACTTTTATTTAGAGAAATGCACAGGTGACGTCAAAGAATTCGGCCCTTATTCCACGTGCTTGTTTTATTTGGGCCAAATGAGGGCATTTGAATTTGAGCGATAACCGGCATCATATTGCAAACCGTTTTTACGTCATACTGCATCTCTATTATTTCTCTTTACTGTATGGGTATTGTACAAGGTACTATACTTACGTGCTATGAGGTGGATATAAGAGAAAGTACTATTTTTGTGACAACATTGGCTGTCATCTGCATTAATTTACGGTGTTGCTGGTAGAGTGTTTTTATCAGGGTGCGTCCAATGGAGATAACAAAAGTGACTACTTACTTCACGTCACGGTTAGTTTCAACCAAAGACATATATCTTGTTAGTTTCAATGTAACAGCTTCAAGCACTTGATCGCAACAGGGCCGCCTTAACCATCGGGTAAACCAGGGTTCCGACTCTTTATATATAATTCAAAAGAACGTTTCCTCCGCATAAAATAATATTTTTTTTTTGTTCTAGATTTGTTTTTAAATCTTTCTTCGCAAGAAAAAATGACTACTAACTTTATTTCTTACAGACGAAATTGACATAATTGTCAGGGCTGTATAGATTTGATGATCCTGGGAGTGTGAATTAAAACAATATTTTTTGTATTATCTATATTACGTATGATACACATAATTAAAAAAATTATTAGTCTACTATCTCAGTATACATTGAGTAATACTAACTGCTTTGCCAAAGCCCCACGCGATGTTGCGCCGGACCTGGAATGCAATCTTTCAGTTTGTATCCACCGAATCAAAATCATCAATTTGTCAGCCTGTATCAACATCGACGAAATCCGATTTGCAAACAAAATGCCTATCGATTTGTTTTGAATGAACTTTCACTTTTGAGATAAGCTCTTAAAACTAGACTCTACAAGGTTTTAAACTTACATCAGCAGTCGACAAGCATCAGCAATGTTTCCAAACTATACGTGACTTATTTTAACGAATACTATCTAAGCATGATGATGACATGCAATTCTGACACGATGCTATGGAATAATCAAGCATCTTCAATACAATCAGCTGTGATTGAAGAACTTCAGGCGCACGGACACGAAATTTCTGAGGGGCGCAAAATGTTTCATAATTTCATCTAAATTTCTATTAAAAGTCATATTGTGAAAAAATAGGATATTTGAGATATTAATACGATGAAATGGCAAAAATATATCTGAATGGTTAAAAGCACATTTCAATAAATAATAGAAAAAATAATTTATTGGAACTATTTTTCAATTTTCCGGAATACTTAATTTTTTTACTTTACACTTTTCGGAAAAGTGTGTAATGTCTAATATGTAAAAAAAAAAAAACTAGTATCAGTAAATCAACCAATCTAAGGGGCACGAAATTTGAAAGTACCCTGAGCTCAGAAACTTGCTAGTCGGGCCCTGAGAACTACGGCCATTTTAGAACAAAAATCGTGCCCACATGCACGGTTTGATAATTGGATGGTTATAGGATCGTCAAATTTCTGCCAAATTCCTGTCGATGAATAAAATTTTAATTGGCACCGTATTTGCAGATTTAGGCTCTGTTCATATGACGGCGATTAGATCGCCTCTAGTCGCGCCATTGGTCCTTGACTCGCTTCTTGCCAGTCAAGGACCTGTGGCGCTACTCGTAGCTATGCAGTATTTCTCGCTGTACCCCAAAACCTTTGAAGGCCTGTTCATTCCTACAACAGCGCGTTGGACGAAAAGGATATCAGCGTGCATGATTCGGGTACGATCTTCGGATATCCCAAGCAACCCGTAAGTTTCTAATTACACTGGACAATTTGAAGAGACAATAATTGCCGCAAAGCGACGAACAAGGTTGGCTCCTCCTGCGACAGTTTTTCAAATATTTCATTGGTTCCTATCTACGTTGCTCCGTTACACCACAAAAGAAACACTATGCAACATACGTACAGGATACATGCTCATACTGTGCTTAGACGTTAGGCGCGCCACACACCAGGGAAACATGCGGCAGAAAAGAGTGAGGCATGCGACAATTGCACCCTGTTAACAAAGAAAAAACCGGTATGAACAGCAGAATTTGCCTCATGTCTCATGATTATTGTCGCATGTCTCTCTGGTGTGTGGCGCGCTTTATTGTCCAAATTATGACGAACCTTCATTCCAAACTTCGCGATACTCATCTGGGCAAGTTCGATATTCGATAATACGATCATAACTAAGATAGGAAACATCAGCTTGACGTTAGTGGAATTCGCTTTAGTCAAGAATCGATGGGAACTAATCGAATTTTCTATTCCACATGCCGGCAATCTCATCTCGAGGAGCCCTAGTCTCACTCGAATAATCAAATTTGCCCAGGTGAGTATAGCCAAGTTCTGGAATGTAGGTTTGGGTTTGACATAGTTTGGACAAACGCGTCTGGTGGCTGAGAGGTTCTACTGTCAAAGCTGACGAGAAGGAGAGGTGCTGGGTCAAATCCAATCGCGCCCGTTGACCTAAACGTTTGGAGTATTTCGTAGTTTTCTTCAAATCTTTGGAAACCTTGCGTAAATTCGGGTTAGGTTCCTTTTAGAAAGACCTGGGAGCTCCGGAGAACACAGCGCATCTAAGGCTTATATTTCTCATGTAAATATTCGGCCGTCATAAACAGCAACAAAACACAAATGCATCTGTCTAAACATGATCTGATTATCCTACGTCGCCATTCTCGTACAGAGGCACTCTAGGCTGAATTTCAGATGGTTTCTTGAGAGATTGAGAATCAATTTGCGATTCGTTTTTGGGCTGTATGTAAAAACTTCATTCTGGCTCATTCAACTCTTTAGTTTTATTAAAAGTATCCTGATATTGGAAGTCTATAGAGATGAGGACTTGCCCTTCAACAGTGGATTGAAAGAAGATATCGCTAAGCGAGCACGAAAACGTGCGAAGAGTTTCTTTTAGAGTGCATAGACACATCCACGTTGATGTATTGTGAAAAGAAAAATTGGCAACATATTTTTCTGTAAACAAACATTTGGGCGTCAGGGAGAATCGCGGCACATTGCATGAGACAGGATACAAATTTTGAAATTCGAATTTATTTCTCTTCTATTAACAGTTAACAGGAAAGAAACAGAACTAGCTGTTTCCGGATTCACGCTTTGTGCCTCATGTCTGTACCGGTGTACCCGCCGGGTCTATGCCCCCTAGATATTTGAGAAAGCCTTGACAAACGTCACACAAAGCAGGCAAAACAAAGAAAAAAGATCATTCATTAGCTGGTGGATATCCACGAGGTAACGAATGATCTTTCTTGTTTGTTTTGCCTGCTTTGTGTGACGTTTTTATGACGCGTGTCAAGGCTTTCTCAAATATCTAGGGGACGTTGATATGGCGCACCATAAATAGACGGCTTGCACATGACGTCACATGTTCAGAAGAAACTGGCATCGCTTCATATGGCGCCCAAATATAAGGCAAATGTGGTGTTCTCCATTTGACTTATTAGCACTATAATAATAAAAATAAGAAAAATCTAAATTAAACAGAAAGGCAATACGTGCTTTTAACGGTAAACGGAGAGTTCTGACGTTCCGTGTGGGCTCCAGATGCAACACCAGATTAGAACATCAGTCATTGCTAATAGCAACGTGACGTCAATGCAAGCTGTCTATAGTAATAGGGAGCCTAGATATGTGAGAGGTGACATATGATGCTCAGACGGTGCCTAGACAGATACATTTGCTCAAATTATGGCAAATTTTGGCATTTCCTATTCCAAAATTTGGCGATATTCGCTTGAACGAGTTCGATTATGCCAATAGGAGATTAGATATAAGAGGCGACGGATACGGTGTAAAATATTTGATTGGTTGAAACGATTTTGGACAAGAGCAAATCGCCAAACATCTTGGCGGGTCTGCCGTCGCCAAGCTAATGTTTGTTAGCTTGTCATACCGTGACCAACGACATACAAGGCCAGTTCTTGTCTTTTAAAACGTCACATAGAGTGGGTCCAAGGCTAATGAAAAAGACAGGCTACCGCGGTGGGTCCAATTGTTCTTTTTTTACAGACCGCTGTAGTCACGTGATACTCGAATGCACCAATGAAGTTGTGCGAAAAGAGCATCACGTGACTCCAGCGGTCTGTAAAAAAAGAAGAATCGGAACCACCGCGGTAGCCTGTCTTTCTCGTTAGCCTCGGAGTGGGTCATCTTTACACGATGATTGGTACACCCGTCGTTTTGTGCCAATAGCCGTGTAAAGATGATCCATTCCGTGTGACGTTTATAGACCTGACAGGCCATATAGTGTAAACGCAGCATTAAAGTCATGAATTGGCCTTGTATGTCGTTGGTCGCGGTCATACATAATTGAACTCGTCCAAGCGAGTATAGCGAAATTCTGGAAAATAAAAAGCCTATGTTTGCCATAATTTCGACAAACGCGTGTGTATCTCTAAGCTCAAACTGAGCATCATATGTCACCTTTCTCATATCTAGGCGATTTGCTTTTCTTCAAAATCGTCTCATCCAATCAAGTTTTACACAGTCCGCCATTCTGATGTCGAGGTAGGCTATAAACACAACCAGTTGTGGTTGGTAAACATGATCATGTTGAGAACAAGTATGTAGCGTTCCTCCGTATGAGAGTGGCGGCATATGGGAAATAAAGATTGATTGAAACGATTTTGCTCAAAAATGAATCGTCAAACATCTTTGTGACCCTGCCATTTTCGCTAAAGCTAATATTTGTTGACTTGTCTCATTCGTCTTATAGACCAGTCACCACCCCTTAAATACAAGGCTTGAGTGCTGACACAACAATGGCGGATGCCGAAGGCGGATTTTTTTAACATATGTAGGGTCCCTTAAATTTAGACACTAGTATTTTATAAAAGATTTCTTTGACTTGTTTAATCTCAGAAAAATAAAGTGAAAAAACTTTTGAAAATTGTTGGTGCCAAAATTCAAGGGACCGTGCACCACCTGAAAACATCCACCTTCAGCAGTCTCCATTTTTGTGTAAACGCTCAGGCTTAGGCGGTGGACATGTTTCAATAGACGCTTTCAGTGTGACGTCAGTCATGACGTTTTGCTTGGAAACTGACTCCAAACAAACGGTAGCTATACGTCATTTGTTTTTAAATATAAATCGTGGAAAATGTTACCAGTACATATCAAGTATTAAAACACTTAGACGTGAGATATAGACATAAGATATAGCTGCAACACACAAACAAAATAGAAAATACAACATAGCAACCGTTTGTTTGGAGTCAGTTTCCAACCAAAACGTCATGACTGAAGTCACGACTAAAATCGTCTATTCCCGTCATATCCTAGGAAATCACTTAGCAAGGTGGTATGCATTTTGTTAATCCACTAATTTCTGTTGATTTTTACTAGTTTTATAATAATTGTTGGATTGGGGTCACGTGGCTGAAATGGATCAATCAAATTCGTTCAGACGAGAATTGCCAGCTCTGAAATTGGGATTTGCCATAGCTTGGACAAAACCTCCAGTCTGGCCATGCGTGTATGTCCTACTCTCTTATAAAGACACCCTATCTTATAATGGAGAATATTCCAAATATGGGTTCGAGGCTGAAAAGAGTCACGTGATACCGGTAATGGAGGATATTCTAAATATGGGTTCGAGGCTGGAAAAAGTCACGTGATACCGATAATTTACCCAAGGAACTTCTAACTGATAAGAAGGGAAGATACTACTGCTTTGCCTCATGAACTGTTTCATTGACTAGCGGGGATTTACATTACACGTCTACGGAGCCTTCCCTTCTTTACGCTAGAAGTTTTTACCTTGACCACGTGATCAAAACGGAGGGAGATGGAATATCCTCCATTACCAGAGGCACATATACCCTTTAATTTTCAAAGGTCTGTATTTACTGATCGAATGGACTTTACCCACAAATGGCAACAGCCACGCCTCTGCGGGAATATACCCTCAGAAAAAGACTGTTTATTGGGCGAAGGGGAAGCAATGTTAAAATGTTCTTCATGCCTATGGACTTTACCCACGAATGGCAATAGCCACACCTCTGCGGGCAGGTGCCCTTCGAGAAAGATTGCTTATTGGACGAAGGGGAAGCAGTGTTAAAATATTCTTCATGCCTTGTATTATACATATCGTCATGCCATATTCTTGTGTTTTTCTTCTATCTACCCACGGCTGACGTCACATGGGTAAACTCCATTGGCGTTTTCCTTCTACTTACCTGCAGCTGATGTCACATGCGTAAAGTGGAGCCCATTTTGCCACTCTCTAATACATAAAGGCAGATTGCAAGTACACTGCGTTATCAAACGTTTGTGATATTGGAAGTTACAGTTTTTATAAAATGCGATATAGAGCAGTTCACATCACGTGACTTTTACCGGAGAACAATGACAAAAGCTGTAGGACACACAAACAGAAAAAGCATTGATAAAGGTAGCGATAGCTGTCCTACAGCAGCAGCAAAAACCTGTTCGTGACGTCACCTTGCACAGCTCTATTGAAAATTACAGTTTACGCATTGGACTTTACCCACGAATGGCAACAGCCACGCCTATGCGGGTAGATACCCTCCGAAAAAAACTGTTTATTGGACGAAGGGGAAGCAGTGTTAAAATGTTCTTCACGCCTATTGGTGTTTTTCTTCTGTTTACCCGCGGCTGACGTCACATGGGTAAAGTCCTTTACAAACGCGTGTGTATCTCTAAGCAAAAACTGTGCATCATATCTAGGCTCCGCCACAGATTAAATACTTTACATATTATTCATGAGATATTTAATCTGTGGGCTCCGTAGTCAGACATGCTGGACGACAGTGGATATCTCTCCAAGGTGCTTGGCGATTTGCGAATCATCAGAATCGTCTCATCAAATCAAATCTTATACACTCATCCATTTTCATGTCTAGGTACGCTATAAACACGACCAGTTGTGGTTGGTAAACATGATCATGTTGAGAACAAGTACGGGTTCCTCCGTATGAGAGTGGCGACATAGGGGAAATAAAGATTGATTGAAAGGATTTTGATCAAAAATTAATCGTTAAACATCTTTTTGACTCTGGCATTTTCGCCGAAGCTAATATTTGTTGACTTGTCTCATTCGTCTAATAGACCAGTCACCAATTACAGTTTCGAGGCTAACGAAAAAGACAGGCTACCGCGGTGGGTCCGATTCTTCTTTTTTTTATAGACCCGTTGGAGTCACGTGATGCTCTTTTCGCAAACTTTCATTGGTGCATTCGAGCATCACATGACTCCAGCGGTCTGTAAAAAAAGAAGAATCGGACCCACCGCGGTAGCCTGTCTTTTTCGTTAGCCTCGTTACAGTTTCAAATGACGTCACAAATCTGTCAAATATCCGTTGAAGGGCAATGGAGGATATTCCAAATATGGGTTCGAGGCTGAAAAAAGTCACGTGATACCGGTAATTTACCCAAGGAACTTCTAACTGATAAGAAAGGAAGATACTACTGCTTTGCCTCATGAACTGTTTCATTGGCTAACGGGGATTTAATTACACGTCTACGGAGCCTTCCCTTCTTTACGCTAGAAGTTTTTACCTTGACCACGTGATCAAAACGGAGATGGAATATCCTCCATTGATTGGTAGCGGAGAGGATTGTGCGTGCGATTGGAGGTCAACCGGGCAGTTGTGATTGGCTGATAAAAAGATCATCAGCTTATTACAACTTGCGTATTGCAAATGTTTGTATCACAGAAAACAATCGTAAATTAAAATACACTGTTAAAAATAGTCTGAAAAATTACCTCTGTTTTTTAAGGTTATCTATTTTCTGACCAATGAGAACGCTACATAACCACCTATGTAGCGTTCTCATTGGTCAGAAAATAGATAGCCTTTAAAAACAGAGGTATTTTTTCACGATATTTTTAACAGTATAGTTGACGGTTTATATTAAAAGAGTTCATGCATAATATGATGACTATTCTGATATTAAAACTTTCCGAAATGCAAGGTGCAGTGAAAAAAGTTGCCTTTAAATTCGGTCAGCGATTGATATGAGAAGATTGCGGACATACATGTATAACTAAGGATGGACAAAAACAAATCGCCAAGCATCTTGAGAATCTTTATCGCCAATTTAGTATTCGTTAATGTGTATCACTAGCTCAAATAGGTATTTTGAAGCTCTGGAAGATGCAAGTTTGCTATGACAGACGTTTGACTATGAATTCGATTCTGAACGCTGTCGTTGTTCATTTCAATAGCAACATTTTTCTCTATTATTGTTTCCGACACTAATGATATTGAAATCGTTCAGACAGCGCTCAGAATACGCTCCTGGCGCTGCGCGCGATCTTATTATTAAAAGATTCAAGAGACGAGTGGACATATCAATTTTCCACGGTGGATAGCTCTGCAGACGAAAAACGCGTTCTTTCCGCACCATCCACGTACGCCATGTATGACTTTGATCGATAGTCGTCCTCTGCACAAGACGCGGCTAAATATGGCAGACGCAGACGGGAGTGGGAAAAGTATCAAGTGACCTCATTTATGAATGCTCCATCTACTGGATCTTAGGCGACATACGATAAATATCCGATAGGTTAAAAGGGTTTTGAACAAAAGCTTGTCATTATCTCCATTCTATTTATTTATTGAACATATACGTCTGATTTTTGTGCTTGACATCAAATGCCGTTTATAAGTCATTGTCAATATACAAGGACAAGATAGCACAAGGAAATTTACAACATTAGAGAATTACATCCGGGAGCTCCACTAGGAGTGTGCAACGGAGCCAGCGGGAGTTGAACCTACCTACGCTCTCAGGTGATTAGCGACGCGGTGCTTTAACCACTCAACCACGGTGGGCCCCCTTCATTCTATTTGTTGATGAGTATCGTCAAGTTCAAGAATGTGGGTTGCTAGTTAGGACAGAAAATAACTTCTACTTCGTGTAGGGTAATCAGATTTCATTTCATTGGGACTCGGGTAGATTTTAATCGTTTCAAGTTTGGGTTGACCCATTTTTTCAAATAAAAAATTATTCTAAGTATCTTTCAGATGAAAACTATATGATGTGATATGAATATTAATAAGTAGACTAGCTGGCTTCGCCCAACAGCGGGCTCCTAATTACATCGGAACCTCTAATTTATACGAACCTTGAATAAAACGAATGTCGAATTAATATGAAAATTTTACAATATACGAACCTCGTGTTCGAATTTCCGCTGCATACGGCATCGTATTGTGGACGTGCTGCGCACGCGCCGGCGAAATTATATGAATTTTATCCAAAAAACGAACCTCCGACATGTGTCCCTGCTGCTCCAGCCATCGTATAGGACTACTGCAAAACCCATTAGTACCTCCTTCCACTGCTAGAGGACGCAATATGTTTCATATGAATCTCTGATATGCGTCCCTGTACCGTACGGGCGATTCAAGCAATCGAATACGGCCTCTGGTGGAGAAAAGATAATAACTTATCGCTTTTGGAAAATCCCGTGCAAACACATTACGTTACATGTATTTTTAATTTGTTCAAGATTACTTTTTTGCACAATTTCAGCTTTCATGTGACATTAGCGTTCTGTGTTATATGAGAAGTTAAACATTATCGAATTATTTGAAAACTTAAAACTTTCAAATGCGTTTACAATGAATAATGATTTCAATGGCACTTTAGCATTAGTTAAAGGGACAATTCTCCTATACCAGGGACGGCGAACCTATGGCACGCGTGCCATAAGTGGCACGCTGCAGATTATTTTTGGCACGGCATATATTCAGGTTCTACATCAAAATATAGTAGAATTTCACAAAATGTATTAATTAATCTGGATGTTGTCTCTGTTACCTGAATTCGATTAGTTCGGTTGATTGTCATTGTCATACAGATTGAAGAAATTGAAATATAACTTAATGTATCCCAATCTAGCTCAATATTAGTTCAGGAAATTTTAAGAATAAGAGAGAGTTAGAAGATTATGGAAAAAGAAAGATTAAAAGGCATCATAAGCAAAAAGGCCGATGGTAAAATTATAACAGGTTGGAATTCAATTACAGACACTATAAAGCTGTAGATTCTGGTGCTTGCTATTTTGACATTTTTTTTTTTTTTTTTTGCGAGACATTCTTTTCGAAAATAAATAATATGAAAAATTCAAATAAAAACACGTTATCAAATGAGTCCAGTTCAACTTGCATTCCTTTGAAAATAAATAAGTACGAAGCTGATATAAATTACTTAGCATCTAAGATGAGACAACAGAAATAATATATTAAAAATAAATTTCTAAAGTATAACATCAAATATTACCCATATTGTTTTAACGCTAAAAGTAATATTTTAAGTAATATTGATTCATTTTTATTTTATCCAATAAAATTTTTTATTGTTGGCACGTCATGACCACGTGAAATATATTTTTGGAAAAACTTGGCACGTGGACGTGAAAAGGTTCGCCATCCCTGTCCTATACCGACAGCTGCGATTAGCGCACATTATAAGCCTTTTTAAGTTCCAATAGCAGGTGTGCTGCAAAATTTTCTAATTCCACCTTCTACCGCCAGGGGGCGCACTGTTCTAAACAAACCACCTTCCGAACGAAACTCAAACTTGTGTCCACGCTGTCTCCTGCATCGTTTAGCAGGCGTGCAGCTAAATTCTTTAGTTCCACTTTCTACTGCTAGAGGGCGCAATATGTTTTATATGAACATCCAATACAGGTCCCCGTACCTGTGGCACAATACAGCACGAGTGCTGCACATGCTTTGCAATATCTGTTAGTTTCACTTTCCACCGCCAGAGAACGCACTCTGTTCTAAACTAAATCGTCTATATCCAAACGAAACTAGGTTATTCAACCTATCCGTAGATACTTGTATATTAGTCGAGGAGGCGAGGACTCGAATAAGAATTTAAGAAATTTTCTGAAATTATTATTCAGAAATAATGGTAATCATTACACATAAATTAAGACTGTGAGAGGTTATAAACGAAATACTAATGTAATTTGGAATTAGTTTCGATGATATATGAGTAATAGAAGTTTAGTTATTATGATATGGCTCAGTTAAGCAGAAATCCACATAGGTAGGAGGCGGGGGAGGGGAGATGGAAGTGCTCTTCAACAAATATCTAATTAAGACTACTTAAGTACTTTGTCAAAAATTGGGACTGGCAGATGAGCCAGGAATATAATTTAAAGATTTTACTGAAATTACTATTCTAAAATAGTGGTAACTACTACTAATAAATTAACTTTAAGACAGCATGAGATGATAATTAAGATATTAATGGATATTGGAATTAGTCTCGAAGAGGTATGAATAGCAGAAGTTGAGTTATTAAGATAGGGCTCAGTTAAGCAGAAATCAACAAAGGGGAGAGAGGAGATGAAAGTGCTCTATGACAAATGATTAATTAAGTCTACTGCACTAGTCTATCGAAAATCGAGGATGACAGATTTGGTAGGAATATAATTTAATGATTTTGATGAAATTACAATTTGAATGAATTTTAATAAGTAAACTAATTGGTTTTGCCTGCTAACGGACCACTCCTTTAAAACGAATCTTTAATTTATACGTAAATCTCGAATTGGGTTCCCACAGCCTGCAGCAAAGTATAGACCCCTTGCATTGACGTCACGTTGCTATTAGCAACGACTGATACTATAGCTTCTGGAGCACACACGTGGAGCACAGAACTCCCCGTTTGCCGTTAAAAGCACGTGTTATCTTTCTCTTTGATTTAGATCTTCCTTATTTTAATTATTATAGTGCAAATAAGTCTAAAAAATCAAATGGAGAGCACCAAATTCACCTTATATTTGGGCGCCATAGGAAGCGATTTCAGACATGTGACGTCATGTGCAACCCGTCTATAGCATTCACCGGGGTCCTTGAACTCATATTAAATTTCAAACCGAACAAACCTCGAACCAGATCCCCGCTGCCTACAACACCGTAATCTTCGATTCCACTGCTCAGGGATTTCCAACAATATATCAGGAGGGGTGCCGGCAAAAGTTTGGGGGAGGGGCACGGGAAGTGCAGTATGAATAAGTGGTCACGTGGCTTTCTAACACTATATTGCATGATGAGTGTTGGCAAAATTTAGAAAAGTGCCTCTCCAGCCCACAAAGTAGGAGAGGTGCATATTATGAATGAGTGGTCACAGGCCTTTCTAATGATATATCACATGAAGGGTGTCGACAAAATTTAGAAAAGTTCTTCCCCAGGGGGAAAACTGAGGGGAGGGACACCGGAGGTGCATAACATGAATAAGTGGCCACAGGACTATCCAACAATGTCTCACATGAGGGGCGTCGGCAAAAGTTAGAAAAATGCCCCATAGTGGGGGCCCTACCATCATCACCCCCCGAAATACCCCCTTTTTGAAATTCTTACATATCATAAATAACATTTATGGGAAAGCTCTGTAAAATAATCCAATCTAAAATGATGAAAACGCTGAGATTTCAAAAAATTTTAAAAAGTGCCCCCGGGGGGTGGACAAATTGTTAGGAGGGGGGGGCAGAAAGTTTCATAATATGGAGGAGTGATCGGAGGGCTTTCTGATCATATATCACGATAGGTTCAGAAAAAGTTTGAAAATCCCCCCACTCCATGGGTCCACTCTCGTGCATCCTGAATATCACTCAGAATTCACACAACCAACCCTCTTTGAAATTTTTACATTTAATAATTATTTAACTGAGGGATCTGTCAAAAAACCGCATCTGAAACTATATTTATTGTATAAAACACTATGTTTTAAAAATTTCTTTGCACTTATTTAAAATTTGTAGGTGTTTTTTTTATAAAATATCTGAAATTTTAAAATCGATCGGTTAGTTAGTAATTTTCCTGATTTTTATAAATTCGCGATTGGACTTCGAAAAGTGAAACCAAAATTTGCATTCTTTTTGTGCGCTAGTTTCCCATTTTTAGCTCACAGGCTACCAAAGCCTGAGAGCTAATGTGCCCGCCCGTTCTGTATTTATGTACGTACGTATGTATGTATGTACGTAACGCGATAACTCTTGATAGAAACATCCGATTTGCTTTAAAAATTTTTTCTAGGTTCATTGTGATAAGGCGCTTCCCTGATTAGTTTTGGGAGTTCATTGGTTAAGTATAAAGGGGGAAAAACGGGGTTTGTCCACCCCCTTAATTCAGATAAATGGGTTTTTCTTGCAGAATCATTCGATTTGCTCCGAATTTGGTATACCGGTTTATTATGTTAAGGAACTTCCCTGATTAGTTATGGGGGTTCATTGGTTAAGGATAAAGGGGGAAGAGGGGGGGGTTAGTCCACCCCTTAATTCAGATAAATGGGTTTTTCATGCAGAATCATTCGATTTGCTCCGAATTTGGTATACCGGTTTATTATGTTAAGAAACTTCCCTGATTAATTTTGGGGGTTCATTGGTTAAGGATAAAGGGGGAAAAGAGGGGTTAGTCCTCCCCCTTTAATTCAGATAAATGGGTTTTTCATGAAGAATCATTCGATTTGCTCCGAATTTGGTATACCGGTTTATTATGTTAAGAAACTTCCCTGATTAGTTTTGGGGGTTCATTGGTTAAGGATTAAGGGGGAAAAGAGGGGTTAGTCCACCCCCTTAATTCAGATAAATAGGTTTTTCATGAAGAATCATTCGATTTGCTCCGAATTTGGTATACCGGTTTATTATGTTAAGAAACTTCCCTGATTAGTTTTGGGAGTTCATTGGTTAAGGATAAAGGGGGAAAAGGGTGGGTTAGTCCTCCCCCTTAATTCAGATAAATGGGTTTTTCATGAAGAATCATTCGATTTGCTCCGAATTTGGTATACCGGTTTATTATGTTAAGGAACTTCCCTGATTAGTTTTGGGAGTTCATTGGTTAAGGATAAAGGGGGAAAAACGGGGTTAGTCCACCACCCTTAATTCAGATAAATGGTTTTTTCATGCAGAATCATTCGATTTGCTCCGAATTTGGTATACCGGTTTATTATGTTAAGGAGCTTTCCCGATTCGTTTTGGGGATTCATTGGTTAAGGATAAAGGGGGGGAAAAGGGAGGTTAGCCTGCCCCTCTTAATTTAGATAAATGCGTTTTTCATGCAGAATGATTCGATTTGCTCCGAAGTTGGCATACCGGTTTATTGTGTTAAGGAACTTCCCTGATTCGTTTTGGGGATTCATTGGTTAAGGATAAAGGGGGGCTAGTCCACCCCCTTAATTTAGATAAATGGTTTTTTTGCAGGATTATTCGATTTGCTCCAAATTTGGTATACCGGTTTATTATGATAAAGAGCTTCCCTGATTAGATTTGGAGGTTCACTGGTTAAGTATAAAGGGGGAAACGGGGGCTAATTCCCCTTCACTTATTTTTTTGAAGGGCATTATTCTTTAAAATAAGAGTATAATATACAATTAGTGTGAATAGCCTGTGAGCTCAATGCCATCAGTTTAGCTGGGCCCTTTTCTTTTTTATTGTTTTTGGATTGTTTCCCAATG